>CM061921.1:81088695-81109367 GCA_031002005.1 Vandiemenella viatica | reverse complement strand
ATTTGAGGCCATATTTCCCCCAAAAACGCAGCATTCATTTTACATCGTTCTATAGGCCATTCTTTAATATCATTATAATGTTTAACTGTAATAGGGGTTGCTTTCTTCCTCCAGAATTTCTTATTTAACATTTGGCTTATGGCTCCTAACTTCCAGTTTAATGGGTGGTTGATCATTGACCTAACTTTCAGAATAAAGCGTCTAGAAAGCATATGTCTTCGAAGTGAAAGTGGTGGTGTGCTTGTTTCTATGTGTAGTACATTTATCGGAGTTGTACGTAGAAATACTCCACATATACGTAGGGCTACTGATTGCAGCCTATCTAGTTTGGCTAAGGTTGATGCCGAGGCTGTGTCATAGAGCATGCATCCGTAGTCCATTTTGCTGCGGACTAGTTGCCCGTAGAGGCGCAATAGTATTGTTGAGTTAGCTCACCAATAGGTACCAGCTAAGGCTTTCAAGATATTAATTCTTTTCATGGATTGGTTGTGCAGTTCCATTATGTGCTTTTTCCATGTCAGCCTCATGTCAAGCCACATGCCTAGAAATTTTACTTGGTGATCTGCAGTAAGGATTTTACCGTTAAGTATGATCTTCACATCATTTACATTTCTATTTCTTGTAAAGACCATTAGCTTGCTTTTTTCGGGTGACACGTCCATCATCTTTTCTTTCAGGGCATTTATTATATTGTTTAGGCTCCTCTGTAGTTCTAGCAATCCCTTTTCTTTGATCCTATTTCTTACATATATCACTATGTCGTCCGCGTATTGTATGTACATGATAGATTTACTCAGTCTTTTAAATACATTGTATAAGTAGATATTGAACAGCAGTGGGCTAAGGGGATCTCCTTGCGGTAGGCCAGAGTAGACATATCGTACTATTGGTTCTTTTCCATAAATCCACAACTCCAGGGTTCTTAATGATAGGTAATTTGCACACCATTTGACTATTGTTTTTGGGATGCCACAGTCTATCATAACATTTACTAACTCCTGTACGTACACTTGTCCATATGCATCTTGTATGTCAAGGAAGGCGACTATGAGATACGAATTATAACTGTTATTTATTTGTATGTCTGTTATTAACGTTGAAATTGCATCTACAGTACTGTATCCCTTTCTAAAACCCATCACACGGTTTGCTAGGAGTTCATGATGTTCCATATACCATTCTACCCGTTGTTTAATCATTAGGTTCATAAGTTTACATATGCATGATATGAGTGATATGGGTCTATATTATGTATATAGATTTGGATCCTTTCCGTTTTTGATCACCGGAGTTATTCCTATTCTCCTCCATTGGTGGGGTACAATATTTTGTTTAAACAGACTGTTGAGTATTGTCAATAGCATTTCTTTTCCAAAGGGTGGTAGGTGGTACAACATTGAATATGATATCTGGTCTAATCCTGGGGTTGTATCTTTTTCTTTTAAGCTATTTTCCATTTCCACCAGGGTGAAGGCTCGGTCTAGGTTGCAATTAGGATGTGTTACGTGTTCATTGTTGTCAGTGACTTCCAGTGGTGCATCTTCTACCGTATCGGGAGCTATTTTATTCATAAATTGTTGCGCAATTTCCGCATTTACTCTTAAGCTTTCAGAGCTTAGTTTTGGTTCCTTGTACCACCTAATCTTTTTCCATAATTTTTGTGTCGAGAGATCTCCACTTAATTCCGAGTAGTATTTTTCCCATCCTTCTTTCTTCGCCTTCTTGATGATCTTGTTAGTTTGTGCTGTTATTTTCCGGAGCGTAATGAAGTTTTGATAGTTCGCCTCTTTGCGATATGTTTTGAGAGCTAGTCTTCTTCTTGCTACCGCTTTAGAGCATTCTGGCGTCCACCAGGGCTTCCTTCGGTATGTGCAGTCCTTTCTATGTTTCACAGCAGGTGTACTCTCTTTCGCAGCTGCTAAAATGTTTTCTACAAACCAGTTGTAGGTTTCCTGTGGGTTTCTTACCTCAGGGCATTCCCGCAATCTTCTATTTACTTCTTGTATATATTTGTGCCAGTCCATAAGTTTTAGATTTATTATGTGGCTGTGACTAAATATCCCGTTTTGGGTCGTAGGGTAGCTTGTGTTTCTATGGATATTTTAATGACTCTGTGGTCACTGCCTAATGTATCGTTCGTTGCCACCCACGAGCATTTTATGGCTATCCTTGACGATACTAACGATAAATCCGGCGAGGAGGGCCTATGGTATGGTGTACCTATGCGGGTATCTGTCTTGGTGTTTAGCACCACTAGGTCGTATTGATTTATTGCTTTTGCTAGCTCCTGGCCGCTATGGTCTGTTATTTCATCGTACCACATTTTGTCATGGGCATTAAAGGCTCCTGCCACAATACTTCCATTTGGAAGTTGGGAGAAAATGTGGTTCCATTCTGTTTCATTGATTGTGACATGAGGGGGCATGTAAATAGCTGTTACGTTCTTCATAGGCTCTAAATTTAAAATGTCTATGGATATTATTTCTATATTACTGTTATTGTATTGTATATTTTTCGTCACTGCTATTATGTTTTTTGCAATCATGATCGCTACCCCACAATACCCATCGTTTCTATCTTTCCTAAAGGTTTTATATTGTCTTTCTCTTATTTTGCTATCTTGCTTGAACCACGTTTCAGTGATAATAGCTATAGCTGCCTTGCCTTCATTCATTAGGTTGATAAAGTCATTCCATTTGGGGCTGAGGCTCCGCGCGTTCCATTGGATTACATGCAGTTCCCTCCTTGAGTTACCTTTATTCTGAGTGTTTGACATTATGGATAATTAGGTTGTATTAATGTCTCTATCGATTTTCGAATTTCCTCCAGTTGTAAGGCCTCTATCCCTTCATCTTTTACGTGTCTTGTTATTGTCAAAATTAGGTTGAAGATTCCTTCCACTAATTTACTTTTCTCATTTCTGAACTGAGGATGATTGCTTGGGTTCTGCACCTTGGGAGGATATGGTTTTTGGCCAATAGGTGTTACTGGTAAATTTGTGGGGTGGTACCAAAGCTGCTGATATTCATATGTATTAAAGTGTTGTTGTGTTCTATGTTTCGCCGTATTCTCCAGTGACCCACAATTGCTCATGTGTTGTGCTTTGGCCGAGGGAACCTCTGTTGAAATGGGTTGTTGTCTTCTAGTATCGGGCATCGGCAAGGGTTCAGTTGGGCCCTTCGGTTGATTTTCCTGGACCTGAGTAGGATCCCCACTGAGATATTTGATTGGGTGTTTTCGTAGATTATATAGTTCATTGCTTGTTCCAGGCATTTCCAGGGGAGTACCCCTATAGTCTAATTTAATAGGTGGAAATTGGCTGTAGTTTTCTATATCCGGCGCTACAGAAGGTTTAAGATGACATTTTCCTGGTTCATGTATTTTAGCGACTTGTGCATATGATCTATTTTTAAGAGCGGATTCCGCTTCCCTTAACGATATGTTTTTTCGGGTTGCAAATTCCTGAATGTTTTTCCGCCTGTTATATTCTGGGCATATCCGATCCGTAACGTAGTGAGCTCCCCCGCACTGGAAACACGTAATAGATTGAATTGTGCATTGGATGTCCGGATGTGCCCCACCACACTTAATACAACGAGCTTGTCTTGTTAAGATGTCCATATCTATAACATTGATAGCATATTTTTACTGAGGGGAAAAATGGTATTACTTCGCATCTAGTCCCGTGAAAAATTATATGATGTGGGATGGACTGACTGTCGAATGTTAAAACACATGTTTGAAGATTGATTACTAGTTTTTCATTATTTTGTATTACTGTTTTGTTCATTATTCTTGCACTAACTACCTTTACCGGTGATTGAATTTCCGCTAGTAACTCCTCCATCGTGATACTCTGGTGGACTCCTCTTATCACCCCCTGTTTATATACTAAATGAGCGGGGATATATATTTCTAAGTCTTTGGATATTTTCTCTGATGATCTAACAATATTATTGGCAGCATTTGGGTCACCTACTTCAACCTTTAGTCTATTCCTACCACTGTACCTAATATTTAAGATCTTTCCTTTAGTTTTCGGGATTGACGAGTGGAGAATTTTCCCTATAGACATTGGGTGTAATTTTCCTGTTTTATTATCTCTGCTCTCAATAAATATAATGAATGGGCCAGTGTCCGACCTTCTATAGAACCGCTGGGGTCTGTTGTTCTCGGGTTGTGTCTGCATATTACTCGACTTTTCATTTTGTACAAATTGTTCCCGTCCTAGCTCTGATTTTTTCTCTAGTTGCGGTGGTTCATAGCATACACTAGCACTAGCAATTTTCTTTTTCTCTTCCATAACGTCTACATTTGATTCTATAGGACGCTTTCTAGCATACACACGTTCTAAATAATCACTTTGGTTCCAAGTTATATTACATATCCACCTCCGCCTCATCACTTCCACTTATTGTACTCACAGCTTGAACTAATGCTGCTCCAACTGCAGCTACTCCTGCTGATGCCTCTGCGGCCGTCGGGGACGAAGACGCTCCTCCGCCTTCTCCGTAGTGGCCGCCAAACATCCTCGCCCAGCAGCGGGGGAGGACTTCGGTTGGTTGTTGAGTTCTCGCTGCACAGGCTACACTTGTGAATACAGCTAGTTTTCGTTACAGTTGTATGACCTTATTTCAACACTAAGTATTGAGCTTCGCTGTAAACAGGAAGACACAAGCACACGTTCACTGCTCCGAGCTACCCGGAAGTTATCACTTCGGTGACTAGCGAACGAATGAATGCACCTCCGAATTTGCTATGTTGGATTCGCAATTGTCATGTAACCGAACCTCTGGTAAATAACGTCACTGACTCGACACAGCCTGTTCAAGGAGCATTACTGTGGTTTGATTCACAGTCGGTTTCCAGGTTCAAATTATCATTTATCGGTCATGACAGCCAACTAACAACATACACGTTTAAGATACTCCCTGCTTTAAAGAGCAGTCATATTCCTACACAAATGTTCTCGTAGCCTTTCTTTCTTTTCTCAAAAATTGCTTATTCTTCTGTCATTGTTGGACTTACATTAGCGTCCTAAAGTACTTAGAGGTGTAGGTAAAATAAATAAATGTCAATAATATCGCCCTAAGCATTGCGCTTCAAATCAAACATATGCCAACATTCTTTGGATGATACCAATTTGATTCCAGGTAAGGAAATAAATTAAATAATTTCCAAAGTAACTGTTATTATGTTCTGGGATGTATAAATTTTAGGTGTTTCAGTTGAAAATACACGACAGTTTTTGTAACAAAATTAATTGCTCTCGGAAGTATTTGAGACGGGAATCACGAGGATACCAGCCGTGCTATTTACTGCCGTGTATGCAATGCAGTTTCATAAACAAACTATACAGAGAAAGGCAGTGTGCTTTTAGTTTATTTGTGAAACAAAACAAGAAGCAGAAAATTACCTGCTACTCGAAAATTAGGCAAAAATCACTGATTACTAATGCTGAGATTGGAGTGTAAATAAACGAATGTAAATGGAAAATGAGAACCGCTGAAGAAGCTTCTATAAAAAGAAGTAAAACGCATTCGGGTAACAAATAAATGAACAAAAATACAATTGCTTTGGCAATATTTATTTATCGGAATAACACACATCAGCACAAAACCTCAATGTCTTCAACACACAGATTAAGCTGTTCTTAATGTTCCCTTAGTTGTTGTTAACACTTTAAACTCTTACTAAAATATCGTTTTCTAGACGGTTGTCAGAAACTGAATTCTTTAAGAAATTAAGGAATTTTGAAATTAAGAGAAAATAAAATAAAAATTGATGCTGCACAAGCAAAACTGAAAACAAAATAATATATACTTAATATATTCATAAGTATAGTGTTTTTATTTTATCGCATTTCTACTTTGGTCGAGAGATTTCGAGGGGATAGTTTGGCCACCTAGTGGCAGAGTTTTAAGTGGCCGCGTCTTCCGCCTCTGCGCAACACTAGTCGAGGAAGTGAAGTGTTGTCATGTGTGTGTGAAACTTGTAACGATTTTCTGCGTGTGAGAGGTGTATTTTTGTTTGTGTAATTTATGAGCGGAGATTGGGGTAGATGCCAGAATTCACTTTGACGACTGCGGAAAACCGCTGTCAGGACAGCCGGTACGTGGGAGCCGGGGCCGTGCCCTGTCCCGTTGTATCTCCCTCATCCAGTGCGAGGCGCCTCAGCGCACTGACGGGTTAGGTCTCAGATCAGGTAACAGAATTTCAGACTGGCGCAAGTACACTTTTTATGGCGGTGTTGAGGGAGCGACATGAACGCTGCACCGAGCGTGGTGAGTGAGCGATAATGCTCTGGTCTCGCATTCGAGGGGACGTCCGTTCGAATCGTCGTCCGGGCATCCAGATTTCGGTTTCCACGGATTCCTCGAATCACTTCAGGCGAATTCCAGGATGCTTCCTTCAAAAGGCCATGGCCGAATTCCTTCCCATTCCTCGTCCCCAGTCCCATCTCGCCTCTTATGACCTCGACGTCGACGAGGAGGTAAACAATAAGTAAAAAAAAAATAATAATGAATGCTTCAGTACATTCAGGGAAGTTGAAAAAATTCTTCTTTCATTGTACTCGTGCATATTTGTATTTAATTTTAGGTTATTTCGAAAAACAAGTTATGTATTTCCCAAAATTTAAATCTGTAGTTACTTAAAACAATTCATACAGTATAACAAACAATATATCCTTGTTTAAAAGAAGCTCGGTAGATGGATTGCAAGTTCCATGATTTTTTTCCCTTTTATAACGGTCTCTGGACTGGTTTTTTTGCAGTCTTCCTCCTGTTAATCTTCTTTGTTTATCTCTTAATTCACATACCAGCCGCAACCTACCTTCTCCATTCATATCCTATTTTATTTTACTCTCTCCGCTTTGTTACCAGTCTTGTGGGTTCTAAAATGTCACTCACTGTCCTTTCTCTTACTGTTAGTGTAAGATACTTCTTCAACCTGTTTTCCGCTTATGATATCCTAAATGTACGAATTTATTTTTTTCTGTTGATTTAATACCATCCTTGCACATCAGTATAAGCGCTTTTAAACACTGTTAATGATGCTGGTTATTATGTCTCATCAATATTAATGTCTCTCGAGTTTTACAAAGTTGTCCAGTCGCAATGTTCCTACGTGTGCCTGTATTTACTTTCGTCCTTGAAAGAGTGAAATGTCTCCTCCCCTAACCTTCCCCTCCCCCCCCCCTTTACATTGGAGGCTGCTGTTAACCCTGTCAAACAAAACGATTTAGAGATTTATGAATGGCAGCTAGGTTCAGTTCTATCAACCCTCGAAAAATCATTGTGTTATTGCTACATGACCTGACACTAATTAAACAGCACTTTTTTTTTAAATCGTCTTTTAAAATATGTTTAGTATGATAATTCCTTCATGCTATTAAGATGTTCTTTTTTTTTAAAAAAAAAAAAATGGGGATGCGGTGCGTTCCGAGTGAAGCGACGTAGCTTTTCATTCATATTATTTATCACGGTTAAAATAAGGTAGAGAACAGACAACAGCTTGTAAATATTTATTCCCGTCATTCAATTATCTCTTTATGTAGTGTACGACAGTCTGACAAGACAAAACGGTACAAAATGTCTTCTGGAATCAATAGGGGAGGGGGAGGGGAGGTTCACAAAATGCCAAAATGGAGCTACGTAGTCATCTTAGAATCGGAATAATTCTGATAACGTAACCTTAAAATAAAAGTTGAGATAGTACGAATAACATAGTATAAATCACATATCGCTGATCGTGTCCGGTTGGCAACAATCACTTTTATTCCGGAGGCTATATAGTCTTTAATTGGTATAGTCACCGATAGGATTCTAAACTCTAGAAAAAGATGTAGAACCATAAGGAAAATTATTCAAATTGGTAGTATTTGAGATTTCGATCTACATAAATTATAGATGGTATCTCATTTATGTAGCGCGACACAGTCTTCAGTATGCTTTAACGAAGAAGACGGCGTTACGACTGTTTTTGTGTGGGTGGGTTCCATAAATGCTCCCCTTATGTATCTCTATGTTTCTCATAGATCTGCGAAAACGTTGAGCAGAAATGGGCATAGTTTCACATACGCCTTAAATGATTTTCATTTCTCACAGCAAACCTGACCCCACTTCACTAACAAGAACTCCCTTATGCTCAGTGTCAAGGAACTAGCTGGATGGTCATGAGAGCCATCAAATCACATACACGTTTAATTTACTCCCAGCTTTAAGGAGCAGTCATATTCCTAGACAAATGTTCACGTAGCCTTCCTTTCTGTTCTGAAAAATTGCTTATTCTGAACGACTTCGAAGCGATGAACGGAATGATACCTCAGTATTGGATGGGGACTCAGAGATCGCTGTTTCGAATTTCGATCCTGATCTTGATGTTGACTCGAGTTTTTACAGTCATTTAATCTCAGCTTCCGCACACACACACAAAATGGACACTAACACATACAAAATTGTATACAACAACATTCGCTCACAAAACACTCCAGAACCTCACAACGTCACCGCCTTTGCCCTGAACGAAAGAGGGTGTCCATTAATTACGTGAGGTGAAATAGGGGGGGGGGGGATCCGGCAAAATATCACGAAACCTCACCACGGGGAAGGGGAGGGTCGACGAAAATCTCACATGAAGTTTTTAAATTCTGGTAGGGCTGTAGAGCTGCAAAAAAAGGTCTACAAATGACGCGAATTTCGAGTTGAGGAGGGGTATCTGGTCCAAAATCCGACCTTAGCAGGGTATAACCGACCTTTGAAGCATGGGACCTAAAAAAAAAGTATAAAAAAGTAACGAGGTCGATTGGTAGGGGGAGGGGGGGGGTTTCTCCTTCAAAATCACACGTCAGTTTAGAGGGGTGGGGGGGGCGACCAGATCTTAAGGAGCCCACAGACGATCAACTTGGTTGTCAACCTTGTCGTCAACTTGCCATGTTGAAGGCCTGGCCACACGGAACGCGACAGCGACACGCGATATTGTGTCGCGGCGCGACGTCACTATTGTTGTAATTCACAGTTTTGAATTAGGGCGGTCACACACAAAGCGATCCGTCGCCGGGCCGCAGTCTTTGTCGCGGCGACGAGCGACACAGTTGTACAAAATTACAGAATTGTCGCGCGACACAGCGACGTGGCCGATGAAGAAAAATTTTCAAGCTCATAGAAAATAATTTTTCGCTTTCAGAATTGTATTTTTTCTTGTTAGTTTCTCATTTTCTGTTTGTTTGCATACACTATAATTATTTAAAATAGTTAATACTTGTATTTGAGCCATCTTTATTTCTTTTGATTGTGAAATAAATTATAGTTTTAATTGTGAATATTTCACTTTGTGATGATAAGCCTGGTTTCAGGGGTATTTCTTAATATTGACCGCCACGCAAATGACACAGCTGCCTCCAAAGGGGAGGTGATAACATTGTAAATCGCTTAGAGGTCAGGGGTTTGGGCAGCGTCATTATTTCTGTTTTGTTTTTAAGAATATGTATTAAATGAACAGAACTTACCTCATACAAATGGCTAATCTTTCTCTTATACCAATTGCTTTTCTCCAGTTTGTGATGCACTTCGGTATATTGATTTTAACAGATTGTGTAATTTCTCTATTTTTTGCCTGGGCTTTAGGCCTCGTCGACAGCGAGGTCATTAGAGGCGGGATGGGTCTTGGGGAAGGAATTCGACCATGTCACATTTGAAGGAAGCATCCCGACATTCGCCTGGAGTGATTTTAGGGAAACCATGGAAAACCCATATCTGGATGCCCGGACGGAAATTCGAACCGGCGTCCTCGCGAATGCGAGGCCAGAACGTTAATAGCTCACCCAACATGCTCGGTGTGTAATTTCTCGAAGCATTCTCGAGACATACGAAACTATGTATAAAATCTATATTCATGTGACACCAGTTCCCGGCAAAGGCGGTGGTATTCACCAAGGCATTCTCTCTTCTTATTGATGTCATGAACCCAGAACCGCCTTTTCTTTCTGCTTAGTGCAAACAAAAGAAGTAGAGTCTCCTCATCACTTGACATGTTTTATAAGAATTTACTAGCCCAAGAAAACTTATTAAGAAAGAAATAGAGAAGCACAGATCTCTCTGCGAGAGAGTGTCTCAGTATACTGGCATTTGTCGCTGTGGAGTTGTCGCGTCCTGTGTGACGTACCAAAATCGCGTATCACCGCGACGAGAGAACGACCACTTGCTGCTGTCGCTTGTCGCGTTCTGTGTGCCCGGGCCATAAGTTGAACGTCTGTGGGTAGGTTGGTGGTTGAGATCCAGGTTGAGGTTTTGGTTGAAGTAAGATCAAACAGTTTTGATATTTGGTGGGCGGAGTCTAATGTTCGAGACCTTGTTGTAGCGTCTGTAGGTTTTTTTTTTTTTTTTTGTAACAGTTTAACGTCCCTTTGTAACAACGTGGTCTTTAGAGACGGGAAAGGATGGGGGCAAGGAATGGGAAGGAATTCGGCCATGGCCTTTTGAAGGAAGCATCCCGGCATTCACCTGGAGTGATTTGGGGAAACCATGCGTCTGTAGGGAAGTTGACGACAATGTTATCAACATCAGTGGTAAACTTGGAGCTGTTCTGTCTATGTTATTGTTTTTGGTGACTAAGTTTTTATTTGATCAGTTGATATTTATATTATCATTTTTTGAGGTTAATTACTGTTTATTGAATATGGAAAGTGTACCGAACATTCAAACTTGGGTGAATTTTCCAATACTTTAAAATAATTGCCGAACATGTGGAACTGAAATAGGATTTTTTTCAGGATCACAACAAAAAGAAGACTGAGTGGTCAAAACTATTTAGTTCTTTGCCAACAAATTGAGCTAAATACGTATATTGACAGTTATAAGAATACAGTCAGAAACTTTGGAACTTGTTAGCGGAGGGAATTGAAAAACGTGAAAATGAGCTAAAGAACTAGAGCCGAAGAGGAGTACGTGCTAAGTTAATGGTACTTCAGATCACTGAAATTCCTACGTTACACTACAAGTATCAATGATAGAGTGTAGCAATATCGTTGTGCCCACTGGCTAAAAACATCAGGGTTTCGAACAGCTGACTGAGCGTGCTGGGTGAGCGGTGACCTTCTGTCCTCGCATTCGAGAAGACGCGGGTTTGAATCCCCATCCGCCCATCCAAATTAGGGTTTTCCATGGTTTCTGCAAATCACTCGAAGTGAATGCATGAATGGTTCCTCCTAATGGCCATTACCGAATTCTTTCCCGTTCCTTGCCTTTAGTCGTTTCCTGCCTTATGATCTTGAAATCGGCGAGGCGTAATGCAAAAAAAAAAGTGAACAATCGTTTATTCACATTAATATAATCCTCATGTTCGTATCATTTTCAATAAATGGTAGCACTTTATCCAATTCATTGAAAATTTTACTTTCAGTTTTGGACATAGTTGCTTATTAAATTGGAATTAGAATTCCAGACGCGGTTTTAAATATCGTGCCTTTGTGACAAGCAGGAGACACATTATCGTCACGTAACTCTCTTAAAACTAAAGACTGGAATGCTCCCTCACTCATTTTTTCAATAATAAAGCTGTACTATAACCAAAATACTTAAAAACAGTAATTCAAAATAATAAAATTCAGCAATAGAAAACACTCAACAAATAAAACCCGATGATGAAACATACTCGAATGTGATGTGTACAACTTGGTCGCCAACATTTTGTTTCGTCTGTGGCAAACCCTGACAACCAAGTTGACAACAAGGTTGTCAACCAAGTTGATCGTCTGTGGGCCCCTTTACGATGTCTCACCAGAGGCGGGGGGGGGGGGGGAGGGATCCGGATAAACACCTCACACAATTAATGGACGCCCCCAATCCTTCCTCCAATCGACTCACCATATCCAGCTTATTCCTTTCGAAATAGCGCGATCAGATAACCCTCTACCAATAGCTCGAGGCGGAGTTGCCATCGGCTACCCCCGCAACATCTCGGCAAAAATACACCCACCTCTAAACATCAGAAATGAAGATTTGTTGATTACAGTCTTCCTCCCATTGTAATGGTACCTTTATGTAAAGAAAGGGGGGGGGGGGACCTTTACCTTGAAATTTTATCGAGAAGATTAATATTAATTTGCTAAACAGGTTAATCTGATGAACCAGAATCTTGAATGCTGCATGAATTACAGGTAAATAAAATATTGAATTTATTTGATCTTCTTGCTGATACTCTGCCGGGTATATTTAATTTTAACGATAAGCACAAGATATTCAAAACAAGCAAGCAATACCCGGGCCTTATAATTTTCCGGATAATGCAAACATTAATAGATTTAAGTATTTCAGAGATTTTCAAAGTGAATGTAAAATAACGTGGCATCGCAGGCCAACAGATAAAAGTTAAACATTTTATAAAATTCCCAGGGGCGCCAATTCAAGTGAAAACAACATCATTTGAATTATGTTGTGATGAGGAAGATGCTTAAAAGTTCAATATTGGTGATTATGGAATGTTCGCTAGCTCAGCAATATTTCCATGATCAGAGCAGAGAGTCTATTCACAGGGAGCGCTTGCGTGTCTGTAAACCTCGTCAAAAACCCATGGAACCAATGAGCTGGCGTTGGTACATTACCGTTGTTGTTGCAACCGCTTGGAGATTGCGACGCCCTGTGTCACGGTCAGACCATCGGTGCGAAATAGTACGCTACGCTTCCGGCCACATCCAGCCAGAAAACGTCTATCTTGAAGTACGGACGAACAGCCAGTCGTTGTGTCGGATCACAACCGATCAGTACGTCTGTACACGACCTCGTCTCAACAGCAAGTCCCCTCGTGATGGCGTCTTTTCTCCCGCCACGAAGAAATCAGCTTCCCTCTCCCAGCACATGGAAAAGAAGCTTTTAAACAAATGTAGACTCCGTGGCTATACACGATTGGTGAATCGGCGTATTCCACAATCACGTGTGTCATGGCTTTGCTACCATTCGTCGTTCGGTTTTGCGCGCAGTTCCTGTCACAGGCACCCTCAGCGTTCTAGTTGGGGTACGTTGCCATTCTCTACTGGACAGTATGTCGCCAGGCAGGCTTTGTCTGCTGTTTGAACGTTCTAAACTGCCACTGAGCGCTAGCATCTTCAGCATTCAATTCCTCTTTTGACAGCAATCTTGCAATAAACTAAAATAATACAACAATAAATCCGGCCGCCCGGGCTTAATACTCATAATTACCTATGAATTGATTAGCCCTAAACAATTTAGATATTTGAATAAAACAAATATAATAATCTGAATAATAATTATGAATATATTAATATATTCATTGGGGGATGACGCTGTCATAACACACCATATCTCACAGCCAGCCTTGCTACTATTTACATTCGCCCAAATGAACCCTTCCCCTTTAAGTTCCAACAGCTTACAGATAACACATTAGGTAATTATTTAATAATGGCATTTCTCAATATCCACTCCCAATCAGACTCTGAAAAAAAGAACCATTCGTGACAACCTCGACGCCTTACACGGACATGACACAGCCATATCAGAACCAACACGACCAGATAGTAACACGATACCTGACATAGTCATAGCATCCCCTTCCCTCCTTAGGCGCACCAAAAATAACTAATTAATGTCGAAATTTCAATAAAAGTAATGTAAAATGTTGTCTACTTAGATTTACTTTTTCCTAAGCAAGGTATAATGTAATTATAAAATTTTTAGTGCTTTTTTCTGAAGGCGGTTTTTATGGGTTTTTTTTAAACAATTATTTTATTTTTAAATTTTTAGTGGTGTTATAGTTCGTTTGGTATTTTAAAAATGCCGCAGCAGTTCCCATTTTGCGAACTTTCTGGTAGCTCAGAGATTAAAGCGCTTGCTTTCAAAGAAGAATTCTGTCTTTATATACCACAACCACTTCCAGAACGGGGTGAATTTGGCGTTGTGTTAAGGAATGTCAGGCTATGTTTCGATCTTATCATAACATCTGTTAAAGCTGCTGCTCGATAACCGAAACATGTAACATCTGGGCATTAATACATACCACATACAGAAATCTCTCTGGAATATATCTGTTTGCTCTGGCATCACACAAAAAATATAGATTTTTAATTGGTTTTTACAACGTGATAGCTTGGGATCAAAGTTGAAATCTGAAGTACATGTTGAGACATTACGACACATTTATTTTATAAATATTATGCCATGACTTAAAAATAGCTTAACTGATTTTGAAGGGATTTAAAACTGTGAATTTTTGTAAAGAACATTGGAAATTAAAAGGGGTGAGGGTGAAGGGGAAGAGGGATTGAGCTTTTGTATACCAAATGTAGGCTGCCTTTTCTGATTGATTTAAAGTATACGTGTGTAAATTTCTATTGATAGCAGATAAAACTGTAGGTATGTATAAAAAGCAATTAAGGGGTGTGGAGACGAAGAGTAGTTTGGTTTTTATAAAGCTAGTGTGGGCAGTATTTTTCTCTTCGTTTTAAAGTATACAAGTGAAAATTTCCATCGAAACCAGATAAAAACTGTAGCTTTGTGTAAAGAACATTTGCCAAAATTAAATGGGGTAAGGGAGTGAGTGGTAGGTTTTTGTAAATAGAATATAGACACTATTTTTTTTTTTTAAGTGTACATGTGGAGTGGTCCATGCAAATCTGATAAAACTGTGGGTATCTATAAAGAACATTGGAAATTAGGAGGGGTGGGGGTAGAGGGGAAGAGGGGTTGGACTTCTGCAACCTAATTTAAACACAATTGTTCTGTATGTTTTAAAGTATACGTGTGCAAATTTCCTTCAGAATCGGATAGAAACTGAAGATTAAAGGATGGAAAGGAAGGAGCGGAGTTTGGACTCTCGAAACCAGATGTAGACAGTATATTTCTGTTTGTTTTGCAGTATACATGTGCATACTTCCTTCAAAATAAGAAAGAAACGGTAGCTTTGTATAAAGAACATTGACAGTAATTAATGGGGTAGAAAGGGGGATAGGGTTTGCATTTTTGTGAAAGTTATGTGGACAGTATTTTTCTTTTTCTATTTGTTTTAAAGTATACGCATGTGAAGTTCCACCGAATCGAATCAAAATGTGGGCTTTGTACAAATATTAAGGGAAGGGGAGCTAGGGTAGTTTTTTTTATTTTTTGGTCAGAGATCTTATCCATAAAAAATTACATATATATGTGCCAACTATAATAAAGATCTGTCAAATGGTGTCGACTGTAGCTTTCTAAAAAGAAATTGACAAAAATCAAGGGGGTGGAAAAGGGGAGAGGGCTTCATTTTTTGCAAACCAAGAGTTGGCATCATTTTTTCTCTTGTTTTATAGTAAAAATTTGCCAAGTTCTGTCTAAACCGGATAAAAACTGTGGTTGTGTATAAAAATTAAGCAGTTTTAATGGGGAGGGGTGGTGGTTTTCAGATCTTTTGGTCAGACACCTTCTTCGTGAAAAAAATACATATAAGCACCAACTTTCATGGTAATCGGTCAAACGATTGCGACTGTAGCTTTTATAAAGAACAATGACAAAAGTTAATGGGGTTGAAGGAGGAAAGGGGTTGAGCATTGGCAAACCAAATATTGACAGGATTTTTCTCTTTGTTTTAAAGTATACATGGGCAAAGTTCAATAAAATTCAGATAATAAATGTAGATTTCTATAAAATTAAGGGATGGTTTATTTATTTATTTAATTTTTTTTTTGTTTTTGGTCAGAAACCTTCTCCATGAAAAATTACATGTGTATGCCAACTTTAATGGAGACCAGTTAAATGTGTCGACTGTATCTTTGTATAAAGAACATTGGTAAAGATTTAGGGGGTGGATAGGGGGAGAGAGCTTCAGTTTTTTGAAACCAAAAGTTTACAGTATTTTTCTCTTTATTTTTTACTTTACATGTTCAAAGATTCATCGAAATCGGATAAAAAATGTGGGTTTGTATAAAAATTAAGGGGTGTAAAGGGGAGAGGGGTAGTTTTTCATTTATTTATTTTTTGGTCAAATTCTCCTTGAAAAATTACATGTCTATCCCAACTTTGATGATAATCGGTCAAACGGTGTCGAGTGTAGCTTTTAATGAAGAACATTGACAATAATTAAAGGGGTGGAAGGAGGGGGGGTTGAACTTTGGAAGACCAAATATTGACAGGATTTTTCTCTTTGTTTTAAAGTATATATATGGGCAAAGTTCAGTAAAAATCAGATAAGAAATGTAGGTTTCTATAAAATTAAGGGGTGTAAAAGGGAGAGGGGTGGTTTTTTATTTTGATTTTTTTGGTCAGAATCCTTCTCCATCAAAAACTACATGTAATTGCCAGCTTTAATGTAGATCAGTTAAATGGTGTCGAATGTAGCGTTGAATAAAGAAAAATGGCAAAAATTATGGGGGTGGATAGGGGGAGAGGGGTTCAGTTTTTTTATACCAAAATTTGACAGTATTTTTCTCTTTATTTTGGCTATATATGACCAAAGTTTCATCGAGATCAAATAAAAAATGTGGATTTGTATAAAAATTAGGGGGCGGAGGGGGGTAGAAGGGGTGGTTACTCAATGAAATTCATATGGGACCACTTTGGAGGTATACCCTATCCACTAAAAATTTTTTTATTTAAATCGGTTCAAAATTGGTGAAGATATTACTGGTCATACATACAAAAAAAAAAAAAAATACAGACGAATTGAGAATTAACCTCTTCGGTTAAAAATTATATACTTCAATATGTACTGAAAAAAGAAACAAAATAGATTGCAAACCATTGTGAAAATGCTAAATAATGCCAAAAAGACCAGTCTTGTGATTAAAAATGTAGGCTGAAGAGCGAGCGTCACCCGCTGCCAGCCCAGCTCCATATGTGGGGAAATGAAATAAAAAACAAATAAATAAAAAAGATTACTATTATATTCAAACAGAAATAAGCAGCACATTCGTAGATGTTATCTATAGTATTAGTTTAATAGTTGTTTCTGATTTGGATAAAAAGTGGTAGTTGGGTGATATATATTATGCAAATAGTCATTATAGGAAATGCAGTATCTGGTTATGGCAAGTGAGAACGAGGATAAAGTGTACTTCAGCATTAATGTTCATGATACTATCGTAAAATTGTGTTGATGTTTTACAATTAGCAAATAAACTTTGCTTCTTTTTATCTTAGGTTCTATTCGTTTCACTCCATTTTCGAAGTCAATCATGCACAATAAATGTGATTAAGTTACAAGGCAATGGGCCAACAAAGTATAGTCCTTCCTACTGCCAGCAGATGGCGCCACCAACGTACATTGAATCTTGTAATAGCATCCTATTAATTACGTTTGTCTTCCATTATTAGCTAGATTCATTTATTATTTATAGCTCATTAGTGAGGAAACTTTAATTTAATTATGAATATTAAAACTATCCTCTAAACTATCAATAGGTGTAAGTATAGAACATATACATCTCGCATTGTTTTACAAACAAAGGAGTATTATATATTAGAATAGGCGAAGTTCACTGTTACTTAGCCATCCATAAATCACTGCAACAATCCCAAAAAGCAATACAAACCGAACTCAACAAATTTGTGCAGTGGTGTAACCGATGGAGACTGATCATTAACCCCAACAAAACGCAAGCAATAATTTTCGGCAAAACAAGCCGAAAATACCGCCTCACGGATTTTCACATCACCATCTACAACCACCCCATCCCGCAACAACCTACAGTGAAATATGTAGGCGTAACCCTCGACCGGCACCTAACATGGACACCCCACCTCAACACAATCATAGCAAAAGCAAAAACCCGCCTCAATTTACTCAAATCGCTCACTGGCACATCATGGGGACTCCGCAGCAATATCATCATCAATACTTACAAAGCATTTCTTCGCCCTATTCTCACCTATGGTCACCTCTCATGGATATCCGCTCCCGACCGTTTTTACAATAGACTGCAAATAATAGAACGCCACGCACTCCGCATCGCCTACCGCATCCGATTACCATCACCTACCAATCTACTATACAGCCTCATAAAATTCCCCCACATCCTCATCCACCTCGAATCACTCCGTATCAAATATGCTATCAACAGTATCCATAACAACAATCCCATAACCTTAAAACTAATCACTGAACCACCCCATCTCCCCAACTACTACAAACAAATACCTCCCACTCTCCACCTCCTGAACATCCTCATACTCACCCAACACATCGACCGACCACCACCCATATCCGAGAGACAGAAGCGCCCAAAAATATATCCCACACTATAAGCTAATCAGCTAAGTACCAACTCCTGAACCGCTCCTAAAAAAAAAAAAAAAAAAAAAAAAAAAAAAAAAAAAAAAAAAAAAAAAAAAAAAAAAAAAATTATATGTAAAACAACTGTAAACTCAATTATAATGTCTAGTTGTAAGCAAATGCATATGTTAAAAACAATTGTATATTTTATGTAACTCACTAGGCTGAAGAGCGCTACCAATGCGCTGCCAGCCCGCCTTCCCCACCGGGGAAGGAATGAAAAAACAATAAATATATATATATTCACTGTCATATTTAAACGACGATAAGCAACACATACGTAGCTGTATTCTATAGTATTAGTTTGATTATTTTTTTCAGAGTCGGTTGAGAAGTGGATGTTGGGTAATATATGTTATGTAAACAGTCAATATTGGAAATGCAGTGTCTGGTTACGACAAGGGAGAATGACTATAAAGTGTAATTTTGTATTAATGTTCGTGAAACTCTCGTAAAATCGTGTTGATGTTTTACAAGTAGCAAATAAACTTTGCTTGTTTTAATCATAGGCTCTATTCGGTTCACTCCATTTTCGGAAGTCTACAGGGCATACGCTTTCGCGGAACTGTCTGTAAATAGGGCACCTAAAATTAGAAGATATAAACAAATATGCACATGCTGTTGTGTATTCTGTACCCTATTTTAACTGTCATGGATGG
The DNA here is from genome assembly GCA_031002005.1 of Vandiemenella viatica. Taxonomy (NCBI): domain Eukaryota; kingdom Metazoa; phylum Arthropoda; class Insecta; order Orthoptera; family Morabidae; genus Vandiemenella; species Vandiemenella viatica. Next base: position 81,090,450 of record CM061921.1, on the reverse strand, counting down.
AAAGCTACTTACCTTGGCTGAGACACCTCCTACCCCACGTAGTCCAGTGCAGCTTTCTATCCATTCCCCCCCTTTCGTTTTGACCGAGCCACCTAGTTTATGGATGCTCCTTTATATGTCCTTCGCTTGGTTCATGTTCAGGTGGAATCCACTTTGATTCCGGGTATGTCCTTTTCGTCAAGTTACTCTCATTTCCACCTGCGAATTTATTTTATTTATTTATTTTATGGTCTTTGGCTTTCGCCAATTTGATCAGCTAACAGAAGAACATTACTTCACATCAAAATTTACAGACACTTGTAATACAGTATTTAGCAATAAAATCATTTGAGCACTTGTACTTCATTATACTATTTATCATTAAAATTAAACATTGTTTAGTTGAGACCATATATAAATTTTTTAATACATTATTGAGCCATCATTAAAAACATATTTTGCAGCAATCACTTTCAAACATTTTTAAGATATTAGCATACATAGGCCCATATTTTAACCCTTTTTTTATAAAAAAATTTAACATCATACACATTACAAACATTTATAATACATTATTTCGCCATTATAAGAACATGATTTTTCAGTAACCACACTCAAACATTTGTAATAAAGCTCATTGTGTTGTAGCGTATCATTCTGATCGTAGTAATAGGCTGGGCCACAAAAACCGTAAGGATCTAGTACTTTGATTTCTGACATATTTAATGATGTTTCTATTGCGTATCCCAGAAGGTACAAGTATGATTCCTTCTTATTTCGTAACTCCATATTATATTTTCCTTTTACATTTAGCAACATATTTGCATAACTGCTTCATTTTGGCGTCGGTTATTGTCGCAAGGAAGTATCGTAGATCCTCATAGCTTGTAGTTTTGATGTCTGCATGATTCTGTAGGATTGTTTTCCTTTGTTGAGCATACTTGGGGCATTCCAAAATGAAGTGTAAAATGTCTTCGTATACACCACAATGTTCGCATTCCGGTGATAATTATCTGGCCTAGGAGGAACTTTTTAGTAATTTAGCAGGGTGTGCCCTGAACCTCAACCTGTTTATTATTATTGCTTCTTTTTTATTCACTTTTATGTTGAACCATGGTTGCTTCGGAATGTTGTGTTGAATTGCATGGTACCAGGCACCTTTAGATCTGTATTGGATCTCTCCTACCTCTTCCCACTCAGACTTCAGTAAATTTCTGATTTTACTTAGGAGATCTCTATATGGCGCTCTAACTTCCGTTGACTCATAGTCGTCTGTCCTCCTTGCGAGTTGGTCCGCCTTTTCATTTCCCTCGATTCCCACGTGCCCGGGAACCCATTGAAATTCTATTTCCTTTCTTAGGTGTTGTGCTTTGTTCAAATTATCTATAATGTTATATACTAGATAGTTTTTCGTCTTCCCTTTCGGCCCCATTCTTATGCATTGTAATGAGCTCAGTGAGTCTGAGCAGATTAAAATTTTTTCTTCTTTCCTTCCCAGTGTTTATTTGATTGCTTCTAAAATTGCATACAGCTCTGCCGAGAAAACTGACATATCCTTTGAGAGTTTAATTGATTTACATATTTTAAGCTTTTCATCATAAATTGCTGTCCCCGTACTGCACCCAGTAATTTTGGAGCCATCAGTATAGATTTTTGACCATGTTTTCCACTAATCATTTAAAGTTTTGTAGTGTAGTTTTACAAAGTTCTACTGTAGGATACTCTGTTTTCTTAGCTACTAACTTCCCTATTGACTCATGTATTTTGATATTGATT
>CM061921.1:80610657-81087695 GCA_031002005.1 Vandiemenella viatica | reverse complement strand
AAACAAATAGAAACTTTTAAGTTTGATTTACAAAAACCTAAGCCCTCTCTTCCCTTCCCTCCTCACCTTAATTTCTGGCAACGTTGTTCATACAAACCCATAGTTTTTATCCGATTTCGATCTTACTTAGCACACGCACACCTTAAAACAAGGCGGTCTGGTAGCTAAGCGGTTAAGGCGATTACTTCCGAAAGTTTTTCTCTCCGGTCGCGGGTTCGAATCCCGTGGTGAGCGGAAATTTTTAGGAGTTGTATTTGATTATATGAGCTACACCTGGACGTTCCGTGGTTCTCATTCCACGTTAAACTGTAGGCCGCTGAGGAAAGGAAATGGCCTTCCTGCCCCTGACAAAATAGCTTGATACATCTCTTTCGGGAAGATTCGACCATCCTTCGGGTTGTGGAATAAGTTAGATTTTTAGTTTTTGAAGTGGAAACTACTTTAGGCGCGTTGGGCGATTTTTGGATGCGTAAAATCTTGAGTTCGCGTCGGCGACATGTTAATATTAACAGTATATCTGTAGTGGTCTTGTGGCTCTGACTGGGAACGAAAGGTCCCCGGTTCAAATCCCTGTCTCGGCGGGGATTTTCATAGACCCTTAACCTGACTTTCACCTCTGACACAACTTGCTGTATAATGTGAGGTACGGCAGATCACTTCCGTGATTCGGATTCCAAGTTAAACTATAGGTCGCCTGTATCTGGTAGAACTATTGGGTTAAGTTAAGGCAGCTAAGACAGGGGCGGAATGCGCAGGCAATAGAAACCGTCACCAGGTAATTACGACCACACGGAATTATTATTTAGTATATCTGTAGAAATAAGTATGACGTATTACGCGTATGATATTCATAGTTGATGACTGCCGACAGAAGTGAAAACAATGACTGCCAACTTTTGTTTTTTTGTGTTTTTTTGTGTTTTTTGTGTTTTTTTTGCTCGTGGCTTTGCCCTCGCAGGCAAGAAAAAGCATCAGCAAGTGCTTGAGCCCTATACAGATTCTTAAATTCCTGTTGCATCTTCGTACACTGAAGACTATGAAATTCTGATGGATGCATCGATTCCCGTTCATCAGTACTCGACTAATGAGGGCCCACTAGAATCGTGGTGAATGAAGCTGAACAAACAGGAAGGCTCCCATACTGTAGTGGATCTTAAATGGATTTCAGGCTCAGATAGAGGAAGTACAGCTCTTGGTACGGACTAGTCCCTTGTGTCTTTATTCTCAGGAGACATTTTAGACCCCGACACCACACACAGCTGAGAGGGAATATGAAGGACGATACCGAGGGTGACCTAACTATGGCAGAAATGGTGGTTTGTCATGTTCATTACGAACATGTTGATCTCACCTCTGCCTTACAAGAGGTAGCCGTCAAATACACGGCCCCATACAACTATCTATATATATAAAGATGAATCTATGTATGTTTGTTTTGTTTGTTTGTTTGTTTGTTTGTTTGTTTGTTTGTTTGTTTGTTTGTTTGTTTGTTTGTTTGTTTAAGTTATCTGTATAAATACTACATGTTGTCTTATAATTTAGAAAAATTACTGAACGGCGATAGACACGTTGGATATGGAGGTCTCTGTGGTGTTTTTTCGTGTAACGGTCAGGTAGCTCAGTGGTAAAAGCGCTTGCTTACTGCTGTTTGCCTGCATGGAGATATGAACCCCAGACCACGATCCAAAGATTTTTTAAATTGTTTTTGATCGGAAGAGTCACGCCTTGACCGTCGGTTATTCGGATTGAATGTTAAACTGTAGATATCACAAAGTTAGGGGTGCAATGCGAGGCAAATCGTAGGTAGTCTTGCAATGCTGTAGGTTTACACGTTTTTACGTTATATAATAATAATAATAATAATAATAATACTATAAATGCGGAAGTCTGTCTCTGTCTTTTTGTTACCATTTGACGACTAAATGGCTATACCGATATTCATGGAATTTGACAAGAAAATCTGGAGGAAGGGCACAGGACATAATTTTTTTCGGTATGATTAACAGTTGTAGTCACGAAATTCTGAGAACTTATTGAATGGTGACAGACAGACGGATGTGTGTGTTAGTCTGTAATGTTACGTCGGTTGCCCAAGCTGTACTTTTCGCGCATTATGTTAGTGTATAATTTGTTAATACATTTCGTTTAGAGAAGAAACTTATTATTCAATTTAGATGTCTATTTTCTCTGGCCTATAACTTTGTGTCTGCATAAATGTTTGTGGCACCAGTTTATTTTGCCTTCTTTTTTGCGGGCGTAAACTGGCCTAAGGTGTAGCTCTAGCAGAGCACGAGCAGCTAAAGTTATTAGAACCCAAGAATCGGATGCTCATGCTGAAGAAAGAAGAAAAAACTAAGCTAAAATAAAGCTGCCCTTAGTTATCACCCCCCCCCCACACACACACACACACGCACACACACACATCCTCGCATCTTCGTTTCTTTTTTTTAAATATGTTGGAAATTGATTCTCTTGAAGAGGCAGGTTCGACGGTAGAATGATATAGTGATAGCTTTGTCATATTATGCCGACTCGGTGTTGTATGGGACCAATCCTTCATTACTAACAACTTTCTGTATTCAATTCTGGTAAAGAAATTCTTAATCCACGCATACGAAGTCGCGGGTATTAGCTAGTATCATATATCTTCCACCCAGTGCGCCAGTTGTTTACGACGAATTAGCTAGCATCTTACGGCAACTTCTATTGGGAGACTTCAATGCTTACAGCGAGTTGTGGAGTTCATCGTCCGATTACCCAAGAGGCCAAGTAGTGTGTAATTAAATAGAGGTCCAACACTGGATGAGTGACGCATTTTATTGGTGCTTTACCATTGACCTTTAGCTGTGCTCTCCTTTCATTAAGGACTCCATGGATTGGGTAGTGGATCGTGACTTCTATGGAAGCGACCATATTCCCCTATGGGTGCACGTTGAGGCCGGACATAGAGCAAAAAATACGAAGCGCAAATGGAACATCATCAAAGTCGATTTGCAGCTCTATCGCCGTTATGCTATACTCCATAAATGTGACAACAGAACATGAATCACTTCACAGAAGCAGATCAAGAACGCTAGGAAGAACGCCCGTCCCTTGGGGAGCGTGCACAAACTACGTGACTCGGTCCAGGGGGGGGGGGGGGGGAGGGGTTGGCTGGAAGGCTACGCTGGGCTACGTGGGGGGAGGGGGGGGGGGTTCCGACCCAGGCCACGTAGCTTTCCTTTCATAACATTTTTCACAGTTAAGATGAGGAACAGAACTCACAATAGCATGTGAATATTTATTTCCCTTAGTTAATTATTACCGTATGTAATTTACAATAGTCGGACAAGAGAAAACTGTACAAAATGTCTTCTGGAATCAAAAGGAAAAAAAGCTACGTGCTACGGGGAGGGGGGGTTAGAGGTAAAAGCCACGTAGGGCTACGTGGGCGGGAGAGGGGGTTCACAGGAGGCCAAATTGGAGCTACGTGGTTTATGCACGCTCCCGTGGTTGAATAACGAATGTCGTTCCATTATTTCGGGACGATGACAAACTTTGCGTTATTTTAGGCCGCACCCAACTACTGAAAACCTAGCAGAGTTCCGAATTGTGAGAGCAAAGGTGCTCCTAATGAAGGAGGGCAAGGAAACGTCACGGCACAACTTTGATTCACCATTAACCGTTCCACATCATCGACAGTGTGGGAATCTATCCGCCATATATGAGGAAGGCATTCTTGATAACCAGTACCTGTATACTGGACCAGCGGATACATTGTTATCGACGAACGAAGCTTTTTGCAGCTGATGGCAGAGTCCTTTCAACTGACCTTGTCTCGGCGTTGAAAGGAAATATCTTCGATTTTTGGCAGAGGCAGTGGCTGGGAGTCGAGTATAAAACCGAGCTTGGTGGGTAAGGGGTAACGCTCTGGCCTCCCATTCGGGAGGACGCAGGTTCGAATCTCCGTCCTGACATCCAGAATTCTGTTTTCCCAAAATCACTCCATGCGAATGCCGAAATGGTTCCTTCAAAAGGTCATAATAGAATTCATTCCCGTTCCTTGCCTCTCCCTTCCCATGCCTCTTTCCCGCCTGCGATGATCTTGACGTCGACAATGGCAAGGCTGAGATAATACATTAGATTGGAATATTTTTTAAGATGGATGACTGGTCCCTTTACGGCTATCCATCCAAATACACTGTGTTTACAGTTTCAGGTTTAACTGTCTTTTGTTAAGATTGTGTTTTTAAATGTGGTTGGCACTTTTACAGCATGTCAGACATTTCGTGGTTTTTATGAGCATTATATTTGGTTGATCATTTTACAGCCAATCAGGTGTAGTTTATTTGGTGAATTATATGTCTTCGTGGCCTTTTTGCAGCCTAACATTTTGTTTTTTTCTAATTTTACTATCCGTACTGCAGACTCCTTTACAATTTCATACAGTCAGAAACTTCGTTTTCATTTAGCCCCATTGCCATTCCAGTTCTATGTTAGCAAGCTAATGACCTTGATCTCGATGTGAACTAAAGCCAACAATACTAACATTTGCGCATTGTCGAGGTCTTTGTGGGTGGGAGAGGATTTGGGAGAAGGAATAGGAAGGAATTCTGCCATGAATTTTTGAAGGAACCATTCCAGCCGAAGGGGAAACCTTCGAAGTTCAAAATCTAAATGACTGGAGGAATATTCCAACACGTCTTCCAAACGCTAGGCCCGACCATTACCGCTCACTCATCGGCGCTATATATAGGTGAGGTAGATTGATGGTGGATAAAATACAGGCTGATTCCTGCACTACAGTAATTGATAATAAACATAATGATGTAATAAACTTAACGCTAATGTGATTTAATTAATGGATGTGATAATGGTGTCTGATTGCAAGCTTGCTGGGGCTTGTTTTGCGTAACATAATTATTAATTGTACGCTAATTAGCGATAATTAACCCAATTGCTGTGAAACTTATGTTACGTACGCGTTGAGCGAGCGGTGAGCAGCATGGATAGTCTAATTGCAGCTAATTAAATAGGACGACGGCCACCATTTTGGAAAAATACAGGCGAATGTATGTTTAGTCACTACCGTCTTTCTGAAGGAGATTACTTTTTTGATTACACGGAGTTCACTGCCTCCAAGAAGGTCCGTTTTCGTATTTACGTTGAAGAGGCTATTGCTTGTGTTATTTATGCCCTGCCGGGGACTTGGAGGTAGAGATGAGAAAAGATTTAACAAGCTTCCCAACACTATTCTACAAATCCGTATCTATCCTTCTACCAAACGCTCACAGTTGAAAATTAAAACGAATATGGCAGTATGGGATCAAGCACGAAAGCTTTAAAATGTGTAACTAATGTAAGAGAAGGTGCTGATAACGTCTCTCTGCTTGAATTCCGGAGGTATTCTCCTATATGTTTCAAAACAATATAGAGAGTACAAATTATGCTTTACCGCTCATATGGCTTATAAATTAATAGTAATATGCATCAATATTGGAAAATTGTAGATGATTCTCGATTCGCTTCTTCTGTACGAATTTGGCCGTTACTGTTCAGCTAGCATCTGTGAAACTTTCAAACTATCCGAAGATCACTTTTGTTTTATACTGTAAATCTATAAAAATTGAACGTTTTTCTAAAACCTATTCTCTCCACTGAAAGCTGAATCTTTACATGTTAAAAGTTAATTTATTTGGAAATATTTTGCTGGGCAACAATTGACTCTGTGCTGTTTGGCCCAGCGCTTTATGCCGCTGCTATGATAGGGGAGAATACAGCACGAATTCAGATCCTACCATCTGCTTGCCAGCTATTTGTCAAGCCGTTTCCTGTGGTCTAAACGAGAGCTGATATATTCTCCCGTTTTATCCTCTGTTAATACTCCAGAAAATAAATAACACGTTACACACTACAGTAGTTTAATCCTACACGTGTGACATAGTAATTTTAAACAACGTCCTATGGAATCCTCTGTAGGAACCAAAAACTACAAAAAAAGAGAAGATTATTTGATTCATTTTCTCGTAACTTTCTCAGAATCTTGGACAGACTTCAAAATGAGCCGAAAAACAACTCTTGTTTGCAGGGACAACATCGAAAAATAGATTCTGTTTATACTTAGTAGGAACAGTGCGTCGAATGTAGCTCCACAATGATGCATACTATGGTCATGTAATGTCATTCTGGCTGCATCACGCCATCTAACCCGAGTAAAGTAAACGCGTATGGCAAGGAGATCCCGAATGAAAGTTCTGGCGTAGCTCATATGATCAAACACAAGTTAAAATTCCTGGTCCCACCGGGATTTGACCCTCAACTATTGAAAAAAAAAGGAGCGCCTCAACCATTGAGCCACCTGACCGCTATGATAACCTGGTAGAGAAACCTAAACAATAGGCTCCAGTATTATAATTGAAAATTTTGAGCTAGTTGAGTGGAGCCCACAAATGTTTTTTCCCCTTCAGTGAGATGGGAACAATTTTATGATTTTTTACTATGTTAAGGATGTTAATTTTGAAGATACTAACAGATATAACACGTAGTTTTTTTTAGTCCTTGTGTGCATAGGCTGCATTATGACTATCAAGAATTTCTCATCTTGTCTTTTAATAATCAATAAATGTTAAATTGTGAAACTTATATAAAAATGGTGAATTATTAAATTTCAAGCATCCCAACTTCACATATATCCTATATATTGTTTCTTCTAATTTTTTATCTTAGCTGAAATGCTCAATTTTAAATTAACGTTATCTCCAAAGAAACACATTTTTTTTTCTTATTTTGATTTCCTGCTTTTACTTGGCTTACTATCTTGTTATCTGAAGTAGCCTAATAATTTCAACAACTTGTTTAAATTTCCCATACCTGCTTGTATAGTTAATAAATATCGTTTGTCATTTCTATAGGATTTTCTATTTCGTTTTCTTTCTACTATCTACAACTAACATCTCCGCACCAAATGGTGAAATGTCGATAAGGTGTACGTATATCTTCCCGCTACCAAAACAAATATATAGTATACATAAATTTTCTACGGATCTGTTATCTAACAAAACAATTTGTCTACACCGCTGTTGCAGTAGGGGCAGGGGGGGAGGGGAGAAATGCTGACACCATGGCCGCAGTAGTCTTCCTGGAGTATGTACAGCCAGTCGTAGGCAGTGTTTGTAGTTTGAGCGCTCTTAATCATCTTGAATGCCGGCCTCGGTAGCGTAGGGGCTAGAGTGCTAGTAGCTCCGCGTGCCGAAGGTCGCCGGTTCGAGTCCGGCCGAGGGCATGGATGTTTAAGCTTTGTGTGTCTGTCCTGTCCGTCCTTTGGTGTCTATACTTAGAAGCTGCAATATATATACTGGATGACTGATTCACTGGAAGCTACAATAATCACATTGAGCTGGCTGTCTGGCCTCAGTTGCCGAATGCCATAAAAAAAAAAAAATCTTGAATTTTTTTTGCACTGCTGTCCTTTTCGTTTCTGGTTTAACCTAATCTCGGATCCTTACACGCTCAGCTAATTTTCTTCACATATATTTTGCCTTCTTGGGATGTGATGCTAGGATAGTAGCATCTAGCAAGTGTCAGAGCTCTGTATCCCTATCTCGAAGTAAATACTGTAGATACCGCAGCTGAATTTAAGGATGTACTTACTCTCAGTTCGTAGGTTTGTTCGCATTCCCGTATCAATTCCTCAGTTGCACCTGTTTGCTTCTACGGAACCTCTTCATTGTAAAAATTTTTGTTGCTAGGAACATGGCCAAATATAAAGTGTATAAGTGCTGGAGACAGTTGTAGGCGAGTCATAGAAATTCTTTCAAGCATGGAAGCATATCAATGGTCCTAATTCCAATGTTACTATTATTCCCCGTTTGCTACCATTCGTTATTCAGAGCATACCAATCGTCTTTTTCGGTTTCAGCTGGAGTTCCAATTATTTCGATAGCCTGGTCCTACCTCACATTATTTATATAGTTTTTTTTCCTGGCTTACGCCCTGTCGACGTAAAGGTCATTAGAGGCGGGATAGGACTGGGGACAAGGAACGGTAAGGAATTCGACCATGGCCTTTAGAAGGAAGCATCCCAGCATTTGCCATGAATGATTTGGGGAAACCATGAAAAAACAAAAATCTGGACGCCCGGATGGGTATTCGAATCCACGTCCTCACAAAATGCGAGGCCACCACGCACGGTATTTATCTAGTACTGGCTGATACCAGCGACTTCGTATGCGTGGATTAAGAATTTCATTTCCAGAATTGAATATAGAAAGTTCTTTGCAATGAAGCCATGGTTCCAAACAAGACCGAATCGGCATAATATGACAGTTGAGTTCCACCAACCGTCAAGTGCCGCTATGTCTGTGTATTTTATTTAAAGTGTTGTAGTTAGATTTTATCTTTGAATATCTTCTGTCGTCGCAGAGCAGTAGCTAGTTGGTCCCCAGCAACCGTCGTGACGAGCGCCGCCCTCTGTTTACTTAATTTGAAGTGTTGTGATAACGTTTGCTTTATTTGCGTTAATTGAATTACAGCAGCGTGCTGTAATCGCGATCGCATTTAATTATTTGCTTTCTCTATTGGAAAGTATATAGAGCTTATTCGTTTTTTATTTAGTACAGTGGTTGGCTAACACTGTTTATCAGTACTTCCTATTAACTACTTAGTACACTATACGTCGTCTGGTATAAATTTATCTCCTCAGTAGGTTTTATTTAGGTCGTGCCTAGTGGTTGGTAGTAAGTTGTGAACAGTTTATTTGGATCACTCGGTTAGTTCAACTTTCATCATCTCCGTAGTTTTTGTTTTCAAAGTAATATGTGTAGGGACTGTGACTGCTGTGTGCAGACGCGGGCTGAGGTGGCTGATCTTCGCGCTCAGCTTGCAGCTTTACTAACGAAAGTTACAAGGCTGGAAGCTGCCGAGGTGACTGCAGCAGATGTGGAAGGGGTGACCCTGACGAAGCTAGTGTTCTCACAGGTTCTCCCCTACCAAACATCGTACCTGCAGTCCAGACTGAGACTTCGGAGCCTGTGCGGCAGTCACCTGACGGTGTCTGGCGTGTGGTTTCCGGACGTCGACGCCGCATGCGGGGGCAGGCGTACAGGTATGAATCCCAGGAGGTCAAGCCTGTACCACTGTCCAATAAGTTCGATGTGTTGTCTGGATCTGATTCAGTTCCACAATCGTCAATCTGCGAGTTGCCAGCCCCCCCCCCCCCCCCGCCCGCTAGGTCTGAGCGATCACAAAAGGGGATTCTGGTGATAGGTAGCTTCTGGTGATAGGTAGCTTCTGGTGATAGGTAGCTACAACGTTAGGCGTTTCATTGAGCCCCTTAGGGACATGGCGAATGGGTCTGGGATGAAGTCCAATGTCCATTCACTGTGCATTCCCGGAGGTTTGATCCAAGATGTGGAACAGGCCATCCCGGATGCCATTGAGTGGACGAGGTGTAGCCAGCTGCGGATTGTAGCTCATGTCGGCACCAATGATGCTTGCCGCCTTGTATCGGAGGGTATCCTCTCTTCCTTCCGGCGGCTTGCTCATAGGGTGAGCTCTGTGGTTGATGACCGCAAGATTTCGGCTGAGTTAACCATCTGCAGCATTGTCGATAGAACCGACTGTGGACCTCTGGTTCAGAGCAGAGTCAAGGGTCTGAAACAGAGACTGCGATAATCATGGCTGCAGATTCCTAGACCTTCACCCTGGGGTCGAGTCGTGTAGGGTTCCCTTGGATAGATCAGGTGTGCACTACACAAGTGAATCTGCTACACGGGTGGCAGGGGCCGTGTGGAGTGCATTGGGGGATTTTTTAGGCTGAGGGAGAAAGACCCGAAACTGGGATTACAGTTACGGGCAGCCCAATTAAATTTGGCACCATATGTTAGGAGTAACGTAAATCAATTTCGACAGTTAAAAGTACTCGTTATTAACTGTAGAAGTGTTGGTAATAAGCAGCCTGACCTTGAAAGCGTTATTAGTAGCACAGAAGCTGATATTGTATTAGGTACTGAAAGCTGGTTAAAACCGGATATAAGTTCATCAGAAATTTTTAACACTAGCATGAATGTTTTCCGTAAGGATAGGTTACATTCAAATGGAGGTGGTGTATTTATAGCTGTTCGTAAAGACCTGTCGTGTAACGAAATAAATATCGATACGGTCTGCGAAATCCTATGGATTAGACTACAAGTAGCTAGGACAAAACTTTTAATAGGGTCTTTCTATCGTCCAACAGATGCAGATGTAGACGTTGCCGAGGCCTTAAGAAATAACGTAAGTAATATAGCTCACCAATTTCCGGATCATGGAATAATATTAGGAAGTGACTTCAACTTTCCGTATATTGACTGGAATAATTACGCCCACGTTACTGGTGGCAGGGATAAAATATCCTGAGATTATTCTTGACCTTTTCTTAATCTTGAGCAGCTCGTCACTGAACCAACGCGGTGCCACAACGATAACGAAAACATTTGAGATATTCTCGTTACAAATAGGCCTGAATTATTTACGGACATTTCTACCACCACGGGAATAAGTGATCGTAAAGCTGTAATTGCTACAGTAAAATTAACAGTCGCGCGCAAAAAAGAAAAAAGAAAGGGTCATTTACAAGTTCGAAAGCCACAAAGGAGAGTTTAAGAACGTTTTTAAGGGATAATTACATTACCTTTTGTGGTAGTAGGTGGGAGTTTGCTGGGTAATTGTACTTATAGCATTCCTTTTACCATTTTATTAATTTTAATATTAATGATTTTTGTTGATCTCAACAATTTAATAATTTTAATTATTTGATTTTATCAAATAGGAAGAAAGTGATATTCCATCTTGCATTACTAATGTAAAGTCATAACCTGACAGATTTATTCAAATCAAACATTGAATGCCAACAGACGTCGGTGGACTTTACAATTAATTTAAAACAGGAAAATCCAATGTTCAAACAAAAATGAACACCGAGTCTTACAATATGTGGCATAAGACGTTAATTCTAAGCAAACAATAATATCCATGTGAAATTTATAAAGCTGTTCACACATACAAGCTTATACAAAAAATGAAATCAAGGAGGGCGCCATTAAATCTTGGACTTAAATAAAATAATATTTCCTGATTGATAGGAATTTATAACAGTCTTCCCATATCAAATCAGATTGCTCACGGCTAATAATACGCTCAGAAAAATTGTCGGAGAGTGATGTTCAAGGGCGTTCATGGGTCGAGGAATGCGTAACACTGAGTTTTTTTAATGGCTGATGGTCTTTACCGTTTATGCATCAGCTGTGTCACCAATGATGGTAACACGCACACTTCCTTCAGGCAACCGCCACAGGTATCGCAAGCCAGAAGTGGCTTAAGCCGTCCAGCTCTAAGTCTCCTCGTAATCGCAAACTCGGCGATGGCGTGACCTGTCTGTCCGCCAGACACCACCGGAAGACCCCCTTGTCTCACGATGTTGGATCGGAATCTCTTCCAACCCCGTCGAAAACCAATCCGTGGGCCTGTAGGAGATGTGAACCCAGAACACACCAAACAGCTCCTTATTATTTTGTAACATGCCTGTTCATTGGGAGTTCACAGCCACGTCATTCACACATGGAGCTACCATAACTGCTTCACCCCGACCTTCTCCGAGTTTTTTTTCGGTCACCAAATTTTCCACTAGCGTACAGCACAATAGATGGTCCAGCCGAATTATCCACTTGACCGGAGAAGGGTTAGTTCGGCGATACCTGCTGCAGATAAACGGGCTTTCCCTCGCAGTTGGGGGACATCCATAAATTACGTGAGGTGAAATAGGGGGGGTCCGGCGAAATCTCACCAGATCTCACCAGGGGGGAGGGGGGGTATTTCGTCAAAAGGGTTAGGGTGTGACGTAAAAAAAAAAGGTCTACAAAAGTTTCCAGGGTGATTTGTGGGGGGTTCTCACTGACCAGATCTCACCAGAGGGGGGGGGGGGAGTCCGGTCAGATCTCACGAAATCTCACCAGGGGGGAGGGGGGTCCCGAAATCCGGAAAAACACCTCACGTAATTTGTGGATACCCCCTTGAGAGATATGTTGCTACCCCAGATCAGGTGTGAAAGGGTCTCGATTCACCGTTACAAGTGGCTACCACCCAGACTTAAAGCGAAAATACTTTCGAGAAAAATATTCCAGCCCTCCTATAAATATTAATTATTGTTGCTATTTATAAAGTTGTACGAATCTGACACAGCAGTCTCGTTACAATATGCGTTCTCCTTCATATAATATAAAAAAAAAATGAAACGCAAAACAATATTTTTTTTTACTAATTGCCTAGCATTACTTAAAATACAATGTTAATTTTCACTCCAATAGAGTTAAGGTTACTTTCACACTCATTCCTTTTTTGACATATTTCCAAAGAAAATTTTGCCTACAGTCCCACGCGGTATTTTACATCGCGAACACTTCCCCTCAATGGCACGATTTTGGCAATTTTCTCACAAAGCTCACTTACTCCACATTCACTCAGGGCACAAACTTATCCTAAAATAATTATGACTAGTAATTAAAACACAAATAAAAACACAAGATCACATTGAATTATAGATCAGCTTTGTATGAGTTCATACAGTGAAGAACAATATTTTACCTTAAAGAAAAACAAATTGAATGATTCTTACCATTTTAACTTTGTACAAATTGATTATTTCTAAGACTGTTTTTAACAAAAATATCTTTTGAGAGTAATGGCATTAGTCTCATGTTGTAAAGTCACGACCATGTATCCGCGTTCGACGTGTTCTCATTGCAGTTTCTTTTGTTACAATAAGCCAACAAGATCCGATGAATGTACAAACAAATCCCCGACATTCAGGAACTAGCAACCATATTTCACCATTAACAAATCAGAAGAAATAAACCACTCAGGACGTTATTCTCAGTAATTTCTGTACAACCAGTTGAAAGCATAATTGCATTACCTGTGACCAAACTTTCGCGCATTTACCCTTAAAACTTTTCAAAATATCAACTGTGGAGTATAGCAAAGTTTTCTCACCCTAACTTAAGCAATTATGTTCAAAAATGTTGGGCTTCAACTGTGAAATTGTTAAGCATTCCGTGGCACAAAAGTATTAGTGATCTGAGGGTGTTTTATGGACCATACCCGCAGGTTTTGTGATCCATTCCCTTATAGATACTTATGAAAATATTGACGGCTTCCATACGCCATTGTCAATTACCAAACACTGCAGCATACTCGTCTGCAAGCTGTAGAAAAATTACTTTCGCACACATAATAGGGAAACACAAAGAGCATATGCTCTCGGCCCTGAAATAAATCTCTCAGCATTTTTAACTGATTAAATATAGTTAATCCCATTGTTTTGATGACTGCTATCATTAAGGCAGTTGAATACCCCAACTTAACACTCCGTGTTGATGCTTCGTTCGATCTTACCTCCAGGCAATAAATAATCGAGCGATTAGTTATTTTTTTTAGGCAACAGTTTCGCACTTTAGCTGTACTTATTACGACATGCTGTCCAACATTTAAGGGTTGAATATGCTGTTTTTGGGACTATTATGTTCATCGTTTGCTGGCCTTTATATTGAAGTAGAAATTCTTGCAATTTACATCACGTCATTTTAATCGCGACATCGTCATAACTACGATGACGGCTGTTTATTGTGGTGGCGGGTAGCAATGCCAATTTTCGCCCCCGGCACTCGTCTGTTGTTCTTTGCTGGCAATACACTGAGAGTCTTGTTCTTCATCGACTACAGCAATGGCATTTACTGTATATTTGTAACCCCATGGTTTCTCATGACCTCGGATGTCATTTTTCCAAGATTTTCGGCTGTCATGGTGGAACTGTTGGTGGTTTCCATCCCCGTACTTTTGGTTTTCGGTATGACCCCGTCCATGATTATTTTTAAAATGCTTTGGAGGTCCGCCCTGATCCTCGCTTGATTTATTTTTATTTTCTTCCATACTAGCCATCTGTCCGATGGCATCTAAATTTTTCAACGTGTCCAGAAGCTCTGGTATCGTCCGTGTCAGGACAGGGTTTATGTGGGCCTGAACTTTAGGGTTAAAATGTCCGGCTACCGCATCAATGAATTCCGTGTCGGATATAGGAAGGTCGAAATAACGGCACTGAACCGCTAACCTTTCGACGTATTCTTCCATTGAATCCTCCGGCCGAGGTTGGTATTTGCCATTGTACAACTTTATCCTAGCCTGATTCTGATGCTTTGATGACCAGAACGCCTTCAAAAATACCTCCTTAAACTCTGAGTAAGTTTGTGTCCTTTGCGCAAGCGAATTTGAACCATGACCTATCCGATTCATAAAAGGATTCCTGTATTACTAGCAGTGTTCATTGCCTCAGGTATTCCCTTAATTTCGAAATAACCATCTATCTCTGATAAGTAGGCTTTTGGGTTAATATTTTTCCTCGATCCGTACTTCGGCAGTTTTAATTCTATATAACCACTGCACTTCGTCCACAAGAATGACTAGTTCCTTCGTGGCTGACGCTAGAATTTTCAAATTGCAAATCTTGCCTTTCAAATTGCGAAAGCTTGGAATTAGTCTCTTTCGCAAATTCCTCTTGCGACAATTTTAATGCTTGTTGGCCCACTTTTAATTCTTCAACGGAACCCGCAATAGCTGTGACCTCAACAGTAATTTTGTTTAAATTTTCTTCTGTTTGGTCCTTTACCTCGAGTACAAATTCAGAAATTTGCCCGAGATTTGTGCTGCTTTCGGCTCGCATTTGTTCCACGGTCAGATCAGTAGCTTCTAATTTTTTATTTATTTTCGTGTGACTATTTTCCAACCTGTCGCAAGTGCTTGTTAATTTATCAGTGGTGCTCAACAAGTTTGCAACATCTGATTTTACTTCTGTTTTAAATTTTTCCGTTTCTGATGTGATCTGTTTGTGAAAGGAATTTAACTTTTCGTCCACAATTTTATAAGTGAGTTCCTGTGGCACAATAGATGGTCCAGCCGAACTATCCACTTGACCGGAGAAGGGTCAGTTCGGCGATACCTGCTACAGATAAACGGGCTTTCCCTCGCAGTTGAGATATATGTTGCTACCCCAGCTCAGGTGTGAAAGGGTCTGGATTCACCGTTACAAGTGGCTACCACCCAGACTTAAAGCGAAAATACTTTCGAGAAAAATATTCCAGTCCTCCTATCAATATTATTGTTGCTATTTATAAAGTTGTACGAGCCTGACACAGCAGTCTCGTTATACTTTATAGAAGGAAAAGGCACGGTTGAAGAGACGTGGCTTCGATTCATAAATATAGTCAGGGAAGGTATGGACTTACATATACCGAAAAGGGAAATCGGGGATGGGGACGATCCCCCGTGGTATATACGTGAAGTTAAAAGGTTACTTAAAAAGCAGAGGAAGATATATGCGCGCTCAAGAAGGACGATGTATAGGAGTGATTTAGAAAAGTTAGCTGAGACAAGAGGACAGGTCAAGAATGCGATGCGCGAGGCCTTTATTGACTTTCGATGCAACTCACTTTCCAAGAGCCTCATCGAAAATCCAAAGAACTTTTGGCCGTATATAAAAAAAATAAGTGGTTGTGACAACAATACACCAGTTCTACTACAAGACGGTCGGGAAGTTGACAGCAGCGACAAGGCTACGGTATTTAACACCGAATTTAAAAATTCATTCCCTGACGAAAACCTGGAAAACATTCCCGTTTTTTCCACGGCGTGTAGAATTTGAGATGGATCCAGTCCAAATTAATAGTGTAGGTATCATAAAGCAATTAAAGATCCTGAAGTGGTAGAAAGCGCCGGGTCCCGATGGTATACCAGTAAGAGTATTTTCGGAATACGCGGAAGAAATAGAACCATTTCTGTCAGATATATTTCGTAAATCTTTAGAAGAAAGAAAAGTAAATTCTCACTGGAAAATAGCGCAGGTGATTACCGTTTTCAAGAAAGGGGATCGGAGAGATCCTAGGAATTATCGACCCATATCTCTAACATCTGTTTGCAGTAGAATTCTGGAGCATGTTATATGCACTAACGTTACAAAGTTTCTAGATGAAAACGAGTTACTTACAGCAAACCAACACGGATTTCGGAAGAACCGATCGTATGAAACGCAACTGGCTCTATTTTCGCATGATGTAATGAAAGTTATTGATGCAGGATCACAAGTTGATGCTATTTTCTTGGATTTTCAGAAATCTTTTGACTCTGCACCACACAACCGACATTTAGCGAAGATTCGAGCGTACGGTATAGCTGATAAGATTTGCGAATGGATACGCGATTTTCTAACTTGTCGGTCACAGTATGTTGTTGACGGGGAGGCCTCTTCTAAGCTAGATGTTAATTCGGGGGTTCCTCAAGGAAGTGTAATAGGACCACTTCTTTTATTAATTTTTATAAACGATCTCGGTGACAACGTTAATTGCAGGATGCGATTTTTTGCTGATGTACTTATTTATAGGGAAGTGAGGTGCTCCGACGATTGCTTAGAAATTCAGCGCGATCTGGATGTTACTTCGGAATGGTGCCGTAAATGGCAGCTTACATCATCATCATCTTCTTCTTCCATCTCCAGTTTCCCGGGTGCGGTGTAAGAGCGCTTTCCACTTTTGCTTGTCTAAGTACGTTTCCTCTTCTTGGATTTTGGACCATTGTACACCTTTATCCTGTAGGTCCAATTTCACATGATCAGTCCATCTCCTTCTGGGCCGGCCTCTTGGTCTTTTACCCTCCAATTCTTTTTCCAGTCATATCCTCGGCGATCTTGTAGGGCTTACACTTCACTGCAAAAAGTTCAAGGCAATGCACATAAGTAATAAAAAGACCCCTTTTGCTCGCGAGTACAAAGTTAACAATTCAGTTGTTGACACTGTGGATTCCGTGGAGTATCTAGGCGTAACAGTACAAAGCAACATTAAATGGGACTGAATATAACTTCCGTTGTAGGCAAAGCTAATTCTAAACTACGATTCATAGTTCGTATTTTGAGAAGTTGTAATGCTCATACAAAGGAAATAGCGTACAAAACACTAGTGCGTCCGCATTTGGAATACTGTTGTGGAATTTGGGATCCGTATCGCAAGGGATTGATTGACACATTAGAGAAATTACAGAGGAAAACTGCTCGATTCGTGACTGCTAGTTACGAAATACTTCTCCGCCTATTTAGGTCGCAATGACAGGAGGGATACGATTCGAGAAATAAGATGCCGTACTGATACATTTATGTATTCTTTCTTTCCTCGTTCTGTTCGGGATTGGAATGCACTGAATTAGGGTTTATGCTTAGCACCCTCTGCCACCCACAGTATTTGTGATTTACAGAGTATAGATGTGTATGTAGAAAGCCATCACTAAATCATGCTACCGTCGAACCTGTCTCTTGAAGAGAATCAATTTCCAATATATTTAAAAACAGAAAAACAAACGTAGGTGAGGGGATGTGGGGGTGGGGGGGGGTGTTAACTAAGGGCAGGTTTATTTCAGTTTGGTCTTATCTTTTTCT
The DNA here is from genome assembly GCA_031002005.1 of Vandiemenella viatica. NCBI lineage: Eukaryota > Metazoa > Arthropoda > Insecta > Orthoptera > Morabidae > Vandiemenella > Vandiemenella viatica. The sequence continues at coordinate 81,070,210 of CM061921.1, read as the reverse complement.
TTCAGCATTAACATCCGTTTCTTGGGTTTTAATAACTTCAGTTGCTAGAGCTACAACTTGGGCCAGTTTACGCCTGCAAGGCATGTCAAAAAAGAAGGCAAAATAAACTGGTGCCAGGAACATATAAGCAGACACAAAGTAATAGGACAGAGAAAATCTACATATATACTAAATAATACGTTTTTTTCTCTAAACGAAATTTACTAGTAAATCATACACTAACATAATGCGCGAGAAGCACACCTTGAGCAGCCTACGTAACATTACAGACTAACACACACATCCGTCTCTCTGTTACCATTCTGTAAGTTCTCAAAATTTCGTGACTACAACTGTTATTCATACCGGAAAAAAAATGTCCTGTGCCCTTCCTACAGATTTTCTTGTCAAATTCTGTCAATATCGGTATAGGCATTTAGTCGTAAAAACGTAACAAAAAGACAGAGACTTACTTCCGCATTTATAGTATTATTACTCCAGATCACACACACACTGACTGCGAATCCACCCCGAGGGATCAATGTAACGTAAAAAAGTGTACACCTACAGCATTGCAAGACGACTAACGATTTGCCTCGCATTGAACCCCTAAATTTGTGATATCTACAGTTTAACATTCAATGCGAAAAACCGACTGCCTAGGCGTGACTCTTTCGATCAAAAACAATTTTTAAAAATCTTTTCCTACATGGAGATTCGAACCGGAGACCACGATCCAAACAATAGTAAACAAGCGCTTTAACCACTGAGCTACCAGACCGCTATATGGAAAGGCAGCACAAGGAGCTACACATCCAACGCGTCTATCACCGTTCAGTAATTTTTCGAAATTATAATACATGTGTTATTTATACAGCAAATTTTTCAACCAAATGTAGATAGTACTTTTCTCCTTGTTTCAAAGGATAAGTGTGCAAACTTTCATGGAAATCGGGTGAAAACTGTGGATTTGTATGAAGAACAAACAAACAAACAAACAAACATACAAACATACATACATACATACATACATACATACATACGTTCATCTTATATATACATATATATATATATATAAAACTCCTCGCTTCCTTACTACCAAATCTAGCGACCATAACTCTATACAACATTTAGTGTATCTGTGGAACGTGTTGTATACCACAGATAGCCTGAGCAGAATTCATACACCGAAGTAGGTTCTTCAATTTAATCTTCCGTAATTAGTTTACCCGTGTGCTTGCAGCATACCCTGTAACGAAAGAAAGTATTGCATCATGGTATCTCCTTATGACTAGCGATGAAACATCGTCTCTCGTAGATTCTTATAAGCAGTTTTTCTTTGCCAGTGTCGTTCACGCACATAACTCCTCCACATAAGATGCAGAATTCAGATGTTCTTTCCGGTGCACGGCAAAGTGAAGGAATAATGCTTTTATATTTATTCTATGGGGTGTAAGGGTTTGGGAGAGACTATATTAGCCTTTTCCAGCCAAATGTCAACCTCTCCTTCACGTGGTGCACCCTGTTTGCATGGACGAGGCTCTGGCGACTGAAAGATTCCCGGTATAAGGAGTCACCCACTGCTTGCCAACGGCCTCCGAAAGGAGGGCCGGAGAGCGGGGAGCGGTTCGGGGCACCCTCTTGCCCTTGGGGTTGGAAACCGCCCCTAAAGGCGGATGAATCAGAAATGATCAACGGCATGGGGATGCAGAAGGCAACGGGAAACCACTGCATTAAAGACCCAAAGAGTATCCCGAGGACATGTAATACTCTCAAATTACATAGAGAGGAAGGGATGGAGGATTGCATCAAACCAGTCGAAAGACTGACGACAGCAAAAAAAAAAAAAAAAAAAAAATTATTCTACATCCCTGAACTTTGATTATAGGGTTTCGTTGTAGTTTTTCCTTTAGAATTAGTCGTCTCGTGCTGTGGTTTATCTTTTCCGCACACCTCTTGCAGAGGCAATCCAGTAGTTTTGCAGTTTTTCATGTAGCTGTCTGGATTGCAAGAGGTCGTCGGCGAATAATACCAAACCCAGCAGTTACAGTTGTCTGTTCTTGTTGCAATGCATTCATAGTTAGTCTCAAACCCATAATTCAAAAAATTTGTTGGTTCACTGATCCTTGCGGACTACCTTTTTTCAGATTTTTTTTTTTATTATTATTATTTCTCTCTCTTTGTGAAGCTGTAGTGATAATTTGCGGACAGGTTATACTCAGGCTTCCGAACAACACAGGGCACCAGAGGTTGTAAATGCGCCGCAGAAGTCTATAAATATTCCTATCCCATACTTACTAGCAGAAATTTTCATAACTTCCAATAAAATCCTCTGTTGAGCTGCCTGCTCTGAAACCGTACTGATCTGAGTTCTTTCATTGTTCAAGGTTTTTTTCCCAGTATCTTTTCTTGTACCTTACCTAAGCTATTTAGCAAACGGATTAGGTGATAGGATTTCGGAAGTTGAGTCCTTGCTTCCACCTTTAGCTATGGTAACCTCTTAGTCTTCCTCACATCTGGGATCCTCCACTGTTCCAATCGTTTGTTGAATAGTTCCTTCAAAATTGGTACGCGTTAGAAGACAATTCCTGGAGGACTTTCCATCAGTTCAAGGTGCTATTCTTTTTGGAAGGGAATATATGGCTTTGATTTCTCTTCATCTGATAAAATAATTCTTAGATCTTCCTTTTGTGATGTCTCATTTTTTCACTCCGTTTGCTTTGCCATTCAATCTCGTGTAGAATATCAAAAGCTGTAGTGTTCTCCCTGACGAAAGCATACCATCATGTTTTGTTTGGTTTTCACCAACAGATCCCTGAAATCTTTTAAAAAAATTATTATTCCTATATCTGTCTAGAAGTTTTAAACTGTTTAACAAGGCAACGTTGATATGTTACGCTATTCTTGCTTCCTTCAATGAAGTGCTTAATTTCAGAGATCTTTCAAACCACAGTTTTTCTTTTATTCCAGTTATTTTCTTAAGTTGAATTGCCACTATTATTGTGCTCAGGATTGCACGTATTGCACGAGCGTGGTGGGTGAGCGCTTAACGCTCTGGCCTCGCATTTAGGACGACGCCGGTTCGAATCCCCGTCCGGGCATCCAGATTTGGGTTTTCCATGGTTTCCCCAAACCACTACAGGAGAATGCCAGGATGTTTTCTTCTAAAGGCCATGGCCGAATTCCTTCCAGTTCCTTGTCCCCAGTCCATCTCGCCTCTAATGACCTCGACGTCGACGTAGCGTAAAGCTATAAGGAAAAAAAGAAAAAATGCACGCATTATTTCTTTCGCAATCGAAAAGGTTTTTTTACAGGCATTCGTAGATTTGAAACAATTTCTCAATTTGGCTAGTTTGCTTTGCTTATGTAATATCGCCCTTTAATGTTAGTTCAGTCATAAAAACGCTTTTTGTCTTGACATTTTAGTAATTAGTATGTTGTGATCGCTGGTGGTTTGGTTTTCAATCACCTTCAACCCACCAATCTGTTTAGCAAGTTTCCTACTCTTCCATTTGTTAACGTTACATCTACGTACATTGGATTTTTGTACCTGCTCACCCATAACATCTGGCACTTAGCTTACATCCAGCTTGTGATAGAGATGGCTTACCTTGATAATTAGGGATTGATTTCATTACTTTTAATTTTTAATTTGGGCGCCTTTATATTTAATTTTGGACTGCATGAACAGGGTTAATTTTCCTTTTACCTATTTATAACAGATACATAATTATTTAAGAAGTTAAAATCTTACAATTTATTACTGAATTTACATTTGGAAAAAGACAGTGTTACAATTGAATGTATATGGCACATATGAATTACAAACAAACAATCTTATGGATTTCCGGAATTAACCGATTGTCCAACCGTATAATTTTCTGCTGGCTAGAAAAGTTTTATTGCATGAGTCCCTATCTCTGCAGATCGCTCTGCGGGTCGTTTTCGGGTATGGAATGAATGCACTGGCCACTCGAAGAATGCAAGCAACTAAGCAACTTCAGCTCACAAAACAGTCCACGTGGCCTTGAAAATCTCCATTCCTGGTACACTGTGTCTTCACTATCCACTCGCCCTAGCAGGTCGCTCCGTCCTCTCCAGCTCGCGGACACAAGATGTCTCCTTCCTGGGGTGCAGAGCACGTCGTTCTACCATCCCCACTCCTCTTTTTCTCGTCACCAACCTCCTTGCCGGATTTTCCCTCCAGAACATGCAAACAAAACCTTCTGTTAGAACCAAAATGTAGATGCTTTATGTTCATTGGTCAGTCACTCCACTCACCATTTTTGGAACCTCCCGAATTTGTACGAGAACACACGAACATTTCGCCACAGATCGCTTGTGTCCGACCTGCATTGTATCCCAGCTGAGGTGGGCATAACTGTTCCTGTCCGCCATTTCAAGGTTATCGCGTACCTGCTCCGCTAACGCTATTGTACTCACATGCAGCCCCTTTAACAGCTGTTGTTTGTTTGTTTGCGGCTGCCTCTGTCTCCAACCCTTTCACTTAATTCTCATTTTCTGAGTATTTCACGCGGAACACCAAATGTGTCTCGGATCACTTCTGTTACAAGCTGTAACTCTGCAAGTAGTCCTTATATCTTTTCTACTCGAGCATCTGAAAACTCATTGTGCCAGTGTACAGATTTCACGTTTGTGTCGGCGACTACAACAGCTGAGATGTCACCAATGGCTAACATTACATAATCTTTCCGAAATGGGGATCTTTTTCACGCCTGTATTGAAAGTATGTGTTTGCAAGACCTACACGACTCCATTGCGCATCTATCTGCACACATACCGTGTATTAATTGTTGAACTGAATTATTTTTGTGACGATAACTTGATTTTTAAGGACTGTATGACGTGCGGGGTTTGCCATATCGTGATTACCTGACCTGTCACTGGCATATGTGGGATTTTCCCTTCGCGTGAGTAGGGCTCTGCAAAACAGATAATATCTATTTATTTCTTTGGCCAATTTCCTCAATTCACGTAAAACGAAGCTGCTTCTTCTGCAACTTGTGTGTGCGATACTAAGCTTGGTAGACCTGTTACTGAATACCGTGGGTAGATATTGCTATATTATTCTGTCATGAGTCATCACAAAACATCAGTTAATTTAATAATAATAACAATATAATAATAATTGATAAAATTGTGATGGAGCGCCCGCTCCGGTGGCAATCTCCCTACACACCCGTCTTTCTCCTTTCCTCTTCCAACCTACTTTTGCCCTCGACTAATTTTTATTCTAAAGTCTTTCAGTGTTTTTGGTAAATTATTCATCAATTCTCTTGGCAATTTATTCCAATCCTTTACTCCCTTTCCTACAAAAATTTTTTTCCCACGCCCTTATGCCTGAACTCAAGTGCCAGCTTGTGGTCATGGTCATATTTACCCGTCCATGAACTTCTCTTAATTTTCCCAATATCTTTCCATGTTTCATCACAAATATAGGCCTTGTACACACCTATGACTCTCTTCACCCTCCTTCTATCCTCTAATGAATCCAACTTCAGGTCGTTTCACACTTTAATTACCGATTGTGCTTTGCGTTAATTTCCAAAGACAAATCTGGCAGCCCTTCTCTGCACTCCCTCCAACTCCTGTATTTGATACCTAAAATGTGGGTCCCATACTACACCACCATATTCCAGCAGTGGTCTGATCAAAGTTTTGTACCACAATTCCTTTACTTCTCTAGTGCATCCACTCTTCACTCTTTCCAACAGGCGAAGGATTTTGAACCCTTTCCCTAATACCTGTCCAATGCCTCCTGCCCAGTTAAGTTTGCTATCAAATGTTATACCGAGGTATTTATATTTCGTGCACTTAATAAGTAGTTCCTTCCCCATTTTATAATAATAATCAACCTTTAGCTTTTTATCCGTGTACCTAATAAGCTGGCTCTTCCTGGAATTTATCTTCATCACATGTTGACTCACCCAGATAGTTATCCTATCTAGATCACCCTGCTGCTGTCTAGTCTCCTATTGTTTTGATTCTTTTATATAACATTGTCATCTGCAAACAATCTAACTTCTGACAGTAAACCATTAACACAATCATTCATTGGAATAGCAATGGTCCCTATGGAACTTCCATGTTCACTCCTACTTCTTTTGATACTGCATTTCGTACCCTAACTTTTTGCTTTCTACCTTTTAGGAATTCTTCTGCCCAACAAATCATCTTTTTATCATCTCCAATAGTTTTTACCTTATTTAGAACCATTTTATGGCTCACTCTGTCAAAGGCCTTTGAAAGATCTGAATCGCAGATTTTATTCCTTATGAGAAATACCTGCTCAACTCAAGTGAGTAACTTGGTTGAGTTAGTAGCTATATTTTTAACCTTAAGCTGATTGAGATCGAAACCCTCTGGTTGAGGATACGTGATGATATTACCATTTGGATGTCCTATTTCTTTTGCTGGCTTAAAGAGTGACATATTGTGTTGCCTCTAATATTTTGTGGTGAAGATAGTTTTAAAACTTCTAGTAGAGTCTGTCTGGAGCTGTAGAGGCGTATATCAGCTTTCAGTTTGCTGGATTTTTGAGATATTGGCGACATTTCCGCTGGTCCTACCCATTCAAGTCCATCCCGTTTTGATTTGGGCCTGAGAGGAGTGTCATAATTGGTGTTAGTGATCCGTGAAGATTGAAGATATGTTCGTCTGTATGCCTACCTATGCTGCTTATTAATATTTCAATAGTTTTCCCCCTATATTTTTCAATTCCCTCTGAATTCTACCGCTTCCTTGATTGCAATTTTCTCCACTTATTGCTCCTTCTGTTTCTTCTATCGGGCCAATAATGATGCTCAGTAATGACTGCCTTATTGTTTTTCCGTCCCACCGGGTTTTGTTTCTACATCTACATCCATACTCTGCAATTCAAAAATATTTTGGGTGGCAGAGGGTGCTAAGCACCAATCTTAATTCCGCGCATTCCAATCCCGAATAGTGCTAGGAAAGAAAGAATACATAAAAGCGTCAGTACGGCATCTTATTTCTCGAATCTTATCCCTCCGATCATTGCGACCTAAATAGGTTGGCGGAAGAAGTATTTCATTGCACTCGAAATTTAATTTTTTTTCGCATATTCTCCAATAAATTCAAACGCAAGCTGCGTCATCTGTCTTCCAAACTATCCCAGCCCAATCTATGTATTAATTCTGTGACGCTTTCATAAGGGTTGTAGCAACAAGTCACGAATCGAGCGGCTCTCCTCTGCACCCTCTCCACTGAGTCAATCAGAACCTTGCGATACGGATCCCAAACACCACAACAGTAATCCAGATGCGGACGCACTAGTGTTTTATACGCTATTTCCTTTGAATGGACATTACAATCCCTCAGAATACGACCTATGAACAATAATTTAGAATTAGCTTTGCCTACGACGGAAGTTATGTGCAAGTCCCATTTCATGTTGCTTTGTACTATTACCCCCCAGATACTTCAGGGAATCAACCGTGTCAACAACTGAATTGTTTACTTTGTACTCGTGAACAAACTGATTATTTTTGTTGCTTATTCGCATGGTTTTGTACTTTTTGCAATTAAATGTAAGCTGCCATTTAGGGCACCATTCGGAAATAGCCTCCAAATCGCGCTGAATTTCTAAGCAACCGTCAGAGCACCTTATTTCCCTAATAGATAACTGCATTGTGTCTAATTAGTTCTGTTTCTTGTTCTTTTGAAGAAATAATTGATATGTTGGACACACTTTCCCAGATTTTTTTTGCACAACTAATTGTGAGGAATTGTTACAGTGTTCTTTCTGGTGGTCGGTTTCTCCAAAATGTTCGCATGATGCGGATATTTGGGTACAGTGTTTGCCGACGTCACTGCAGCCACCTTAGCACTACTGTGTAATCCTTTGCAGAGCTGCCACTAAATTCGATGTACAATTTTCTTTGTTGCACCATCTGATTCTTTATTTTGAAATTTATCTCCAACATTTGTACAATGTTTTTGACGCTGGGAGATGTTCCAAATTTTTACTTTAATCCTTCGAAAAATATATATTTTTTAATGTTCTCTTCAGAGTTTTCCTTGTAGACTCTCCGGAAAATGAATTGGCTCTGTTGACTTATGTAAGTCATAAAGGATCAATAAATGATTTCTTTTACGTGCCACTTCATACTTACGAGAAATCATGTAAAATAAAGAACGAAACGAAAATTTTAAGACTTTTTGATTCTGTTCTATCGCAGCATTATTTGTACTACACATTTTCTTTACATTTTCCTGGTCTTATGCTTAAATTAATTCTACATCAACCTGTTTTGGTGTTTCTCCATTGCGCTAGAGGCTATTTTTTTTCGTGTTTTTTTCGTTGATTGTGGGTACGGTCCGTGATTTTGCTTCATCTGTGCGACCATCGTACCATCTTGACAAAAAAAAAAAAAAAAAAAAAAAATGTATATACTAACACTACCGAGTCTGGATGGTAAATGATTAATTCTTGGGCTCTGGAATGCTGGAGGTAGAGGGTTCAGTTCCCAGTCTAGCCATCCATATAACGCTTTTCCATGATTTACAGAAATCACTCCAGGGTTTTAAAAGACATTGGCCGGGTTCCATTTCGTTCTGTCGCCAATCCTCTTTCGACTCGTGACGACAAGCCGTAAAGCCTTAAAAACGTAATAATTCTGCAAATTTGTCATTATTGTTTAGGCTGGTGTATAGAATAATCGATGAATCGTAGAGCTTTGAGATGAGCGTCCTAAAGGTGTCGCACCATGCCATAGCTCACAACAGACCTGATAAATGTAGAATCCTTTGTAGTATTTAATGAGTCAGATTTTGTACTCGTTAGAATCACTGTGAAATAAATTACACTCTTCAGAAGAAAAATAAACCCATTTTAAACCCATTTCACGAGGATGAGCAGAGGTATATAAACAAAGCTAGCTTTCCAGTCAAAGAAGATGGCTTTTCTAGAGAATCGAATTATACCATTGATAATACAATACCACATAAATTAATGGAAAGTCCAACTGTAAGCAAATTATGTTGTTAAATAAATTTGAACTCTTACTTCCAGCTAATTTATTTTTCAACATCTACATCTACATCTATACTCTGCAATCCACTATTACTGTGGGTTAGCAGAGGGATGCTAAGCACTAATCCTAATTTAGTGCATTCCAATCCCGAACAGAACGAGGAAAGAAAGAATACATAAATGTATCAGTACGGCATCTTATTTCTCGAATCTTATCCCTCCTGTCATTGCGACCTAAATAGGTTGGCGGAAGAAGTATTTCATTGCACTCGTAAATTAAAGATTTTCTCATATTCTACAACAAATTCAAACGAAAACTACGTCGTCTGTCCGCCAAACAATCCCAGCCCAACCCACGTATCAGCTCTGTGAACACTTACATAAGGACTATAACTAGCGGTCACGAATCGAGCGGCTTTCCTCTGTACTTTCTCTAACGTGTCAATCAATTCCTTGCGATACGGATCCCAAATTCCAAAACAGTATTCCAAACTGCGGACGCACTAGTGTTTTGTACGCTATTTCCTTTGTATGAGCATTACAACTTCTCAAAATACGACATATAAAACGTAGTTTAGAATTAGCTTTGACTACGACGGAAGTTATGTGCAAGTCCCATTTCATGTTGCTTTGTATTGTTACGCCTAGATACTTCATGGAATCCACAGTGTCAACAACTGAATTGTTAACTTTGTACTCGTGAGCAAACTGGGGTCTTTTTATTACTTATTTGCATTGCCTTGCACTTTTTGCAGTTAAGTGTAAGCTGCCATTTACGGCACCATTCCGAAATGACATCTAGATCGCGCTGAATTTCTAAGCAATCGTCAGAGCACCTCACTTCCCTATAAATAAATGCATCATCAGCAAAAAATCGCATTCTGCAATTAACGTTGTCACAGAGATCGTTTATAAAAATTAAGAAAAGAAGTGGTCGTATTACACTCTAGCTTTGAAGAAGCTTCCCTCGTCAACAACGACATACTGCGACCGACCAGTTAGAAAATCGCGTATCCATTCGCAAATCTGATCAGGTATACCGTACGCTCGAATCTTCGCCAAAAGCCGGTTGTGTGGTACAGAGTCAAAAGCTTTCTGGAAATCCAATAAAATAGCATCAGCTTGTGATCCTGCATCGATAACCTTCATTACGTCATGTGAAAATAGAGCCAGTTGCGTTTCACACGATCGGTTCTTCCGAAATCCGTGTTGGTTTGCTGTAAGTAACTCGTGTCCATCTAGAAACTTCATAACGTTAGAGCATATGACATGCTCCAGAATTCTACTGCAAACAGATGTTAGAGATATGGGTCGATAATTCCTAGGATCTCTCCGATCTCCTTTCTTGAAAACGGGAATCACCTGCGCTATTTTCCAGTCAGAAGGTACTTTACGGAAAATAAAATTTTATTTACAGATTACTTACAGTAGAGCGTTAATTATCCGAAACAACTTGGGATACCTGATTTTCCTGATACCTGATTTTCCGGTAACAGATCGTTAACGAACAGATCTGCACCAATTTCAAAGGAGGATTATGAAACAAAAAAACAGTGGCACCTATTAAATAGAAAACTGTGCACAATGTATGTATTACATTGTAGATACCAAGTCTTACAAATGGGACAACACACAACTTTCAGCACTAATTTTGTTTGACAAGTACAGAATGGCCTAAACGTTGTCCTATAATGTAAAAATTTTCTCATACAAACGTTTTCAAGACGGCAGTTGGATAGTATCACATTGATATTGCTGTAACAACTTCATAGCCATCTCAAGGCAGCGTAAAACATCTGGATGGTCCTGTTTCACCCCTTCCTTGTCGCTAGGGTCTTGACTGTTGATGACACTGGTAATGATTTCATCATCCGTCAATACTTGATAATCAGGGTCATCATCAAATTCGAGCCAGTCTCGAATGTTTTCCTGGTCACATTATTCAAATCCTGAAGATTCTTTAATCAGCCCAACCACATCTGATGCAAATTGGGTTTCATATTACTTGAATTTGCCTACTGGGATGCTTTCGGTTAGCCAATGTATCAGTCTATCGGTTTTAGGATAATCGCTGTTCTACTGTACTGACAATACAAAAATGTCCTTTAAAAATTTTATCGTAATATATACCATTGCTTAAATTGTCGTAGTGATGGACGTCTCAAATAATCAAATTTGATGCTGACATTCCACGGAAGAACGTTCTGAAGCTTGCGCTCCTCTTCTAATCATTAAACTTATACTACAGAATCTTGATTTACGAGTTCACTTAGTGTCACTCATATTACTAGGATAAATCAATAAAAAAATTTGAACCGTCTACGTGGTAATAGTTCGTTATTACTCACAGCAGATGAAGCAACACGCGCAAAATAAGATACGTTCATCTTAATCTCACGCGATCAGTTCCTGGGATATTGAACAATATGTATAATTCTTAAAGTGCCAGTTTAACCACTGGTTAGTTACTCAGCATCACGAAAGTAAACACAATTTCCAGTGTTAAAAACAGTCGCGTAACATATCATTAAAGTTGTTATATCCGAATGCAATTTCCAGAGATAATTGCTAATAGCTACATTTGCACATAGTTTCAAATCGTACGTATCACTGATTGTAAATAACTTTATCACCTTCCCCTCCATACCCCAAAACGTGTATTATTTTCTATGTCTTTTCAAGTCACCAAATTCAAAGAAGAAAATTGTTTCACAAATTGGATTCTGAAGCAACTCTTTTGAATTTCAGGCTGTCTAGTTTTAGTGGAAAACAGTTTATTTGAGGTGGTACATTTGTATACAGATAATGTTATTGCGTCTATTATACATGCAAAAATTTCTCTTAATATAAAACATTATCATGTATAATGAGATCTTGTGAATGTTAAGAAATATATAATTTGGAACGAGCAACACAAATCGGTAGTATTCTACAACACTATAATACATATCTGGTATTTAAAAAAAAAAAAAGGCATTCGGCCTTGTAGCCATTCAGCGAGCAACTGTTGCTTTTATTCCTCAAGTGTGTATACAGTAGAATCTTCTCGTGTTATTATGGATGATAACAAGTGACAGGACAACGCAGGATGAACATAACACTTAATTAAACTCGAACCGGAGACCCTTGTAACGCGAAACCAGCTCACTAGCCCTACGCTATCGGGGTCGGCTATCTGGCATTATGCAGAGTTCATTTGTACAGATAGTATCTCTCGGTGGGTAAAAGTGAGAAACTGGGGTAGTTGCTGCTGGCATAGTAGAACGTACGTCATGAAAATGACTCATCTACACCGCAGTTCCGTATTTACCTTTAGATCGATTCAATACACGGCAGTATCAGAACAGCCATCACTAGCATGAGGTTACGAGTACATATCTTTTAAGTGTTAGATATTTGTCCTTCAATTTTCGAAACATGTTATGAAATTATTTTTAAATATGATCTGTAATATTGTGCTAATTTCCTCAAAGTGTAGTTTGAACATCTGAGGTGGTAAGGTTTTACACCATATTTCCGCGATTGCTCTCATTGAGCAATACATTGTGGGATACTGACGAATATTCACTCTGATTTTGAAATTGATGTGTCTTTCTTTGGTACTAGAGTGCAAAATTTTGAAATAACATTGTGTTTCAAATCTTCCCATTTAGTTCTCACAATGTCGTTTACGATATGCGACATGGCAGAGCAAGTAGGTCCCTAAATTAATGTAAAAAGTGAGTTACGTACTCGAAGCGTTTTGTATTCCTTATACAACATGTCAGCGTAAGAGGAATCATGGCGAAAGCTTTAATATTACCGGAAGAGTCTTAAAATGGACAATGAGATATGAGATTTCTTATGAAGTGAGGTCAAAGAAAGAATTCCTAGGATACTGTGAGCTATAAGGTGCAACGTCGGTCTTTTTTAAACAGTCGGGAGGCCCACAATTGATATAAAGTTTTCACAGTTTCTCCCGGTTTCTCAACATGTAAAGCTTAAAAGCTTTTTTTTTTTTTCCTCTCATAAAAGTTTTATAACAGCCTTTCTGAAACCACAAAATTCACGAGCATCCGATTTCCGAGAAATTTGGTAAGTTATTCTTAAAGTCTCGACCTGATGATATTCAGTTTTCTAACACCACTGGGGTTCTTGATTTCGTGCTTTTATGATCGACAGCTATAAAGTTATTAGTTGTCCCGTACTGATATATTGAGAGATATATTAAGATTATATCACTTTCATTGCATGTTTTCATAGAGAAGTTAGTTGTTAAACAGAACTGTTTGATAAATTTACGGTGGATGAAGTTTGAAACAACTTGGAGAGAAATCTACACACTCTCAAAATCTTAAAACAAACAACATATGGTTGAGGGTACTAAAAATGTAAAAAATAATTCCAGTCTGTACGAAGAAAAAAAAGTATCTATAGAAATTTCCTTCCACCCCCCCTTTTTTTTCTTTCGGCTATACTTCTCGTCTGATTTTATTTAGAGGCGAGAGGGAGTCGGGGATAAGGAATGGGAAGGAATTCGTCAATGGCCGTTCCACCTGATTTCGGGGAACCATGGAAATCGGAGATCTGCATGGCCAGACGGTGACTCGAACCCACGTCCTACAAATTCCAGGCCAGTCTCGGTTTGTATGTTATTGCAATCTAAATTCATGACATACTAACCAACAACTATAGCTGTGGCCAGATTAATTGGTGGGTCAGTGTGAACGCGCTGTTGCCGTACTTGGGGACAATCTCGCGATGCGCTCTCTTTCTATCACCTGAAAGCTTAGCGACTTTGACAGTCCTTTGTCAGTAGGACAGTACACGAATTTTACGATAGTGATGAGTGGTAATATATAAACAGATAATTTTGTCGTTAATTATGCAAGTTTTTCAGTGCAGAGGATGAAAAAATAAAATTTTGATTTTAGTTATAAATATACAAACTGAAAATAAAATTTAACACGTGGACTTTTAGCCACAAATAAGAGTATTTCCATAAGTTTCCTTAGTCTGTCGAGAATTTTATTTTTCTGTGTAGATAATAGAATAATAAATAACAGGTCTTTTGAAACCTCCAATTATATTAAACGCATCTGCAATGCATAACTTTCTTAACGAAATGACATGCATCAATATTTTATGACAGAATAGTGATCATAAATTACTTAAAACACGTTACAAACCATTACTACAAGTAAAGAGGTGAATACAACTGTTACGCACACGGCTTGGCAACGGCGCATTTGACGCCACCCGCCAATTAATCTGACCACAGCTATAGCTGCAAGGAATCTCAAACCCCCACAGTTTGTAGTGGCGGTTGCCATCATCAAGGCGTTATGGATTACATTGGGAAGATGTTAAGAAAGGTCGACGTTAAACCTGTCTACAAGGCACATATCTAGATAAGAACCTACTTGATGAAAAAAACACAGGCAACCCGCACTAAAAACTGCGGAGATTTATGAGATTCCTGGCAGCTATATTGGAGAGACTGGTAGTACAGTAAACGATAAGCAATAAGTACTTTTCCGCCATTACAAACCAAACAAAGTGGACAACTCGGCCACTGTGCGGCATTCATCTACGGCTTGTGATGTCATCGACTTTGAGAATACTAGACTTTTTCAGAATGATGAGATTGCTAAGTGCCCTAATAATTTCGAGGACAGCGGCCTAAGGATCAATGATACGTGGTATGCATCACGCCGAAACCCCCACCAAGTCACCCAACTACGTGACAGCTGCGATCTTCCGATTAGACGGGCCGATCGAACCTTCCAGTACACGGAACGTCCCAGATGCGTATTAAGTTGTGTTTATTAGAGCGTGCAAATCAAATCGCAACACAGTTTCCCCGTAGGAGGAGGCAGAAGCATTTATTACTAAAAGGCGGAGCTACCCGGGGGAGCATGGAAACTAATAGTTCTGTTTCGCAGTAGGTAACAGCCGCATTTTCTCAAATATCGTTTACGTAAACATTCGATATGAGAATTTACTTCCTTGAGAGACATCCTGTGCCACATCACATTACTAGACACTTTATCTTCTTATTCCTAGTGTTTTCTAGATTATCCGCAGGAATCTATTTTACTCATGGGTGGCACAGCGAGTTTTAGTCTGCTTTACTAAAAGCAATGTCGCTGTTAAACGTGTAATGTCTGTTCTGTATGAGACGCGTGTCGGATTTGTTTTGTGAAATGCAGTGGTGACTCGTGACAAAAATTAGCTGGGGTGTTGCTTCGAAAATATAGGCGTCTCTATTTATGGTTATTGTTAAATCATAATGATTATTTTAACGATAATATTTGTGGTTGAAAGCCCTCTTTTCTTAAATATAAGTTTCTCATGAAGAAGAGTTAGTTGTGAAAATATAAACTGTTGAAGCTCACTTAGTCATAGAATTTCTTTTGAACGCGAGGATGCCACTACAAAAATTATTCGTAAAATACAAAGAGAACAATGAACAAAAGAGCCAGCACCATGGTAATCATCTAACTCTAATGTAAGTAAATAGATGTGAGTGAATATAAATTTATACAATTTCATTTCTATATCAAAATAAAGCTGAACCACCCGTTTCAATGAAGCTAAAGCTTTCTAGTTTTTATTCTTTGCACCTCGTCGACGTCGAGGTCATTAGAGACAGGAAAGGACTGGAAGCAAGGAACTGGAAGGAATTCGGAACTATTCCGGCATTCACCTGGACTGATTTTTGCAAAACTATGGAAAATCGAAAAAGTCACGTCCAGACGGGGATTCAAAACTGCGTTCACCCGAATAAGAGGCCAGAACTCGGTTAAAATATTTATATACAGTATTATATAAATGTATTTAAGAGACTCAGTAATAATAAACTATCGGATATACCTTCTCCGAGGGCGTGACGGTTGTTCAAATCAAGATATTAATATCTAATGAAAACTTTTTAAACTGGAGTATGAGTAGAGACAATGCCTTTACAAAGCCGAGCCTCCGATTTCCACCGTACCAGACACACATTTGTACACAAAACATTTCGCTTATATAATTAAAGGCATAAAATGTGTGTGTCAAATAATGACATGTTAGAAAAATTAGATCTGACGTTATTTCGAAATGATTAATTACTAAATAACATCTCACTTCAACACACCATAGTTTTGATACACCATCACTCGTGCTGTACAAAATGGCACTGCGAATACCAGTGTTTATTATTTTGCTGTTTTACTTTCGAATTTTTCAGAGATATATAATTAAACTTAATTACGGAAATCACCTACTCGTCACAACCGAGCGTGGTGGGTGAGCGGTTAACGCTCTGGCCTCGCATTCGGGAGGACGCCGGTTCGAATCCCCGTCCGGCCATCCAGATTTGGGTTTTCCATAGTTTCCCCAAATCACTCCAGGGGAATTCAAAAGGCCATGGTCGAATTCCTTCTCGTTCCTTGTCCCCAGTCCCATCCCGCCTCTAATGACCTACACGTCGACAAGGCGTAATGCCATAAGAAAAAAAACCTACTCTTCACCAAACAATTTAAAAAAATGCATAAATTGTTCTATTGCAGGATTTATAAAACTTAGCTCCACGTACCCCTATAAAATTTCTTAGGCAATGGCGAACCCCCTTAATTTTTTTTTTTTTTTTTTTTTTTTTTTTTTTTTTTAAGAACTAAGAATTTTTATTTTACAAAAGTAATACAGCCACAAAGAACAGTATGCTATTAATAATGTGATTAATGGGCTTGTTTCTTGCAGCAATTTGAGTCGATTTTGGATCATTTTATCATGTTGAGACAGCAAGTCAGCCGCCATAATGTAAATCTTGTCGCAAACCCCTCTACGATCAACTGGCGAACTCATAGGGGTTCGCGTACCACACTTTGAGAAACCAGTAAGGAAATTCAGCGTCTGAAATGTGCGCAGTCGTAGAACTGCTAAATGCCGTGTTACTAGGATTATCTTTAGTGCTGGTACATATTAGGATTTTTTGTACATCGTTATTGTTTTATTATTACTCATGAACGAGGGGGTAATTACCAGCATTAGGCTGAATGATTAATTACATAATCTCCCTTACAATTAAAGAATTAGGGTGGATAACACTTTGTTTTTATTAGTATCGGTAATTTTGAGTGGAAATATAGGGGGCACCGAGCATGGTAGTGAATGGTTAATGCTCTGACCTCACATTCGGGAGGACAACGGTTCGAATCCGCGTCCGGGAATCCAGATTTGGGTTTTCTATGGTTTCCCAAAATCACTCCTGGCGAATGCCAGGATGCTTCCTTCAAAAGGCCATGGCCGAATTCCTCCCCGTTCCTTTTTCCCAGTTCCCTTCCGCCTCTAATGACCTCAACGTCGACAGGTGTAAATCCAAAAGCAAAAAACATTATAGGGGGTGCTGCATTTCCTCAGTGCCTACCCACTAGCCGCCACTGGTGAAATGTATAATTTGAGACAAAAACTGGAGACCGTCCAGGAATTTACCTTAATGATTAAGGAAAACAGTCTAAAAACTAATCAGAGCACTCTGTTTGCCAGCATTTTATCGCGCACAGCCAAAATGCCCTTTATAATCACATAGTGTAGTCCGCTTAGGAAATTACATGTCCATTTACGAAATTTTTGCGATAATAGGTATGATTGGCTATTTATTAACAGGTCATTATGTGATTGCGCTTCGCTTCAAATGTTTTCTAAAATTCCATGTAAACATCATAATCTTGTGATCCTGAATTGATAACTTTCGTCACGTAATGTGAAAATCAACAATTTTCTTATAAATGTTCTGTTCTTTTTTAGTAAAACATGTGGGTCATAATCGGAACTTTCATGATGATTTATTTAATTTCTCATCTGCGAAAGGATGTTAAACGTTGTTGAATTACTTTAAAAAAAATAATGAAAAAGGAAACAAGATGTTTACGAGATTTTCCAGCCACTACTTTTAATTCTCTTTGTTCAACGATATACAGTAAATATAGGTCAGAAAGGCTTTAATTTCAGTATCAAACACTGATCCAGTGCCAGTCCAGCCTTCTGCATCTTAATGGTATATTTTAACACAGTTATTCCAGATAAATATTCATTTTTTTCTCCCTGGCTCTGCTCTTCGGGGTCATTGGAGATGGTAAAGGATTGGGGGTAAGGAGTGGGAAGGAATTTAGCCATGGCATTTTTTTTAAAGGAACCATTCCACCATTTGCCTAAAGTGATATGGGGAAAACTTTAAAAACCCAAATCTAGATTGCCGAACGGGGATTTGTATCTGCGTCCTCCTGAATGCGAGGCCATAGTGTTACCGCTCACCTACCACGCTCGGTAGAGTGCTCTCATAATTAGACTTGACGCCGACTTGCTATCATTCTACCAAACACGTAAGTTCATCAAGTTCGTTTGTTTGTCGGCTTGTATGATGCTGTCCTATTCGGTTGAAAAGTTCAAACTGGATAACACTAAAACTGTTCATGTAATTTAGGATGATTAATCATGGCTTACTTTAGACAACTGATCCAACTAGTCGTAGTAAAATTTCCAAACACCAATTATGATAATTTAGAGTTGGTAGAAATATTCACATCTTACAGTATAATAGGCTGCATTAACTTAATCTTGCCCAAGTTACTGCCATTAGTTTGTGACTTTCAGCCTGAGACAAAATCTTGTTAGGTTTGCTCACCCATTCTTAGGCCGGCATTACACTGTAAAAGATCTTTGTCCAAGATCTTTTATAAAACATTTTATCACATTTATTTTATGATATTTTTTCAGTCCCATTACACTACATAAAATTTTTCGTCATAGTTCTCTGAAATGAATGGAGTAAACTTGTAAGCTTTTGCAGACCCAGTTAGTGCAACTGTCACAATATGCATTTTATTGAAGATAAAGAAGAGAAATAAACATATTTAGGTTAGACCGTGAGATTACGAGACTTGATATGATAGGAGTTCAAAGTTTAGTGAAACAGCTGCAATGTGAGGACATGCCAAATTATAAAAATTATGGTTGATGCTGAAGTATACGTCCAATAAATTTATACCACAATATTTTCATAAATTTCTAAATCAGAATTATTTCCCCATATATACTATTGGGTGTTTATTTTTACGGTGTATGTGCCATGGGTTGTACTCGACTGATGGTGACGGATCTACACCATTCTGCAATATAGCAAACGCATTGGTCTGCGCATTACTTCTGTTATTATTCCAGAAACCTGTCAAATACTAATTACTTAACACATTAATTTTCTCTTTTTACCTCTTCTACAGTACAGCCTTCTATCATAGCACTAATTAACATTTCGTAAGTTTTCACCTTTTTATTCCTAATCTTATAGTCTATATGTTTCTGAGTTTACAACATTTCCTTCTGTTCATACTCAGAAATAAAGACTTTCGTGGATTCGACAGTCATAACCAACTTTGGTAACGTCCCTTACGCCATTTTCTTTGTTTACGTTTGCAGGGTGGTGAAATCTTTTATTAAATGTAATGCCAACGTCTTACATTTTATAAAAGAAATTTTATAAAAGAAATCTTTTATAAAATATGCCCCATTACACTGTAAAATATTTTATAAAATATCTTTTATCAAAGATCTTTGACAAAGATCTTTTACAGTGTAATGCCGGCCTTAGATTAATGGTAGGGTAGGACGTGGAAACTCGAAGCTGCCTGATGTGTTTGGGTACATTAATACGCTACTGCATTAAGAAAACCTAGCTGGACAACCTTATGGTACTTTGATCACACTAACTTTTTATTTATCCAAGTTAGAGAGAGCCATCGTAAGCTAAAATAAAATGTAACCTTTGTTTAAATGTTGTAAACTAACATAACCCGAGCCAAACAGATAGTTATAAACACTACTGAATTCATAGAATAGTACAAAGTCAATGTGAAGTACGTAGGCCTACTACCTTTCCCCCTGTCCTCTTCATTCGGTACTGACTGTGTTCTTCTCTAAATCATTAGCAGGTGTGCTTGTATAATATCCGCGTGGTCACCCTCTCACCTTGTACACCGCTGTAAGCTCTGACCAATTCGACGACTCCGTCCCGTGACTTTCCGCATCGTCGCCCTTTCGTGGGGCTCCATACGCGGTTCGCAGCCAGCTGAAAAGTTAACTTCTGTAGGAGGCAACATGTGTAGTCAGTTCCGTGTTGGCATCCGCTAAGTCTAGATGTGCGACAAGAAAAGTGCTCGCCGCGCTGTCGCGTCGGGCGGGTCGAGTGCCCCACCGCACTCGGCTTTGCCGGCGGCAGCAGCGGCCACGTTGACGACCCGGCTAACGGAAACGGACTTGGCAACGGATATGAATAGGACGGCTACGCAACATGGTACGACGACCTGGCAACCGAATCTGGATTCGAATATGGATACAACTGAGACCGTTCACACAACGCAAACGACAACCGGGCCTGCCCACGGACTCGACTCCCGCGCAACCAAGCGGTGCACCTCACCGCTCCTCGGCGGTAAAGCGAAGATGTCGAGGAGTGAGAAGAGAGCCAGCAACAGTAAAATCAGCATTCCTGTGTCGCAGCTCGCCACGACCAGCAAAGACAAAAAAGCGGGAAAGAAGAAAATCGTCGGTGCCTTCAGTTTCCCAGAACCATTCGCCACACTCCAGTTTCGTGGAACATCCACGAACAAAAACAGAAAAACGAGCTCAGCTGGAGGTAAACCGGACGGCGAAGGGTTCACGCAAGCACGTCGCACCTGCAAGCCTCCGCCGACCCTAGACCCCAGCAGAATAGAACTCAGAAACCGATATGACGCGCTGTACCAGGAAGGACCGGAGCAGCAGCAGCAACAGCAGCAGCTGCAGCATCAAACACGGCCACAGCAGCAGCAGCAGCAGCAGCAGCAACAACAGCAATTACAGCATCAAACACGGCCACAGCAGCAGCAGCAGCAGCAACAACAACAACAGCAGCCGCAGCAGCAACAACAACAACAGCAGCCGCAGCAGCAACAACAACAGCAGCCGCAGCAGCAGCAACAACAACAACAGCAGCCGCAGCAGCAACAACAGCAGCCGCAGCAGCAACAACAACAGCAGCAGCCGCAGCAACAACAGCAGCAGCCGCATCAACAACAGCAAATACAACAACAGCAGCAATCAAAGCATTTGATTCCTCCTATTGTGGTACAATTTCAAAACAGTTATAAGGAACTGTACCAAATGATCAAAGGCATTCTTGAAAATCAACCTTTCCAAGCCAAGTCGGCGGGAGGCGACAAGGTCAAGCTAACCTTCAGTTCAACCGACCACTACCTTAAGGTGACCGCAGCGTTGCAGAGGAAGGGCATACCCTATTATACCTTCCCTTCTGCTGCTGAGAAGATACTGAAGGTAGTCCTCCGTGGGATGCCCTCAACATTACCAACAGATGACATCAAGGAAGAGCTTGA
Source organism: Vandiemenella viatica (assembly GCA_031002005.1). NCBI lineage: Eukaryota > Metazoa > Arthropoda > Insecta > Orthoptera > Morabidae > Vandiemenella > Vandiemenella viatica. The sequence goes on along the minus strand of CM061921.1, from coordinate 81,048,823 downwards.
AGATATCGGACTTGACATACGCACAGTGGCCCAGCTGAAGAGACCTGGCACTTCAGACATTATGCCACTCTTCTTGGTGGTCATGCCTGACAGGCCACAAAATAGAAAAATCTTTCAACTGGAGTCTCTTATCTCACTACGCATCTCAGTTGAAAAACTGAGATCCTCCAATGGCCCAGTTCAATGCTTCAATTGCCAGGCCCTAGGACATGTCGCCCGCCACTGCAACATGAACCTCAAAGTGTGTAAAGTGTGCAGGAGCACATTTATCAAATGACTGCACTCTAAAGAAGGGGGAGGGCAGTCCCAAATGTGCAAATTGCGGTGGTCAGCATGTGGCCAGCTATAAAGGCTGCATGGCTTTCAAACGGGCAAGGGACAGGCAGCGCGGGGTCGCTGCAGAACAGGCTGCCAACGCGCAAAAGCAGCGTGAGGAAAAGAAAAGACAGGATTCCGGGAACACCCAGCCACCAGCTGACAAACCCACCACAGAGCGGAACCAACCACGACGAGGCGACAATAACGCAACCTCCACGACATCTCAGAAGTCACCTAAGACATCTCAGAAGCCACCTAAGCACCAAACCCCGCGGGAAAAGGTACAAGGTGCCAATAAGAAGAAGAACAACACCAATCCGTCAAAGAAAATAACTCCAATGATCTCCTACGCGGAGGCATCTACTAGCCAGTCGCGAGACACTACAGAATCACTGCCACAAGCGGCAGAAACTCAAGGCCTGCCCACTCAAGGAAGGCAAAACCACCAACAGCACTATCCACTCCCCACAGAAAGCAACGAGGGAGGAGCAGCTATGGGTCGTCTGTTCGACATTGTTGGGTCGCTTCTGACAATGTTAACGACACTACTGACAAAGTTCGATCAACTGGCCGCGGACATTAAATCCGCAATAACGACGGCTCACAGAGCTGACCTTCCACAGAATTCCCACGCCAGTCATGGACAGAGTTAACATAGATGGCATATCAATATGCATATGGAATGCCGACGGCATTTTCCAACAACTCGGTGAGTTTCGGCAATTCCTACGGGAAGAGAACGTAGATATATGTCTAGTAGCCGAAACTCACTTAAAACCTGGTCTCAGAGCAACGGTAGCCAACTACCTGTGCTACCGACATGACAGACCCACTGCGGGAGGAGGAGTGGCCATATACATTAAAAGAGGCATCCCTCACCACACGGTACACACACTCCACCACTGCAAATAATCGAAGCAACAGCAATCGAAATGGCAACCACATCGGGACCGGTCACCGTCATCTCAGCATACAGACCGCCACGAAGAGCACCAATTGAAGATGATATCCGCCAGCTGCTCACCCTTAGGGGTAAGCTCATCATTGGAGGCGACTTCAATGCATAACATCCTGCATGGAAGTCAAGAGTCAGCAATCCAGCGGGAAACCAGCTATACAGAATGAGTGCCAGGAACAACCTCCAGGTCTGGGGACCGGACGAGCCGACCCACCACCCCTGGAGCGGCAGCCGCCCTGATGTCCTTGACATAGTAATCACCCGAGGCATTGCTGGATTCGTCTCCGCAACCACCATGAACAGGCTCTCATCAGACCACTCTCCAGTCATGATGAACATCGACGTTGGATCTTGGAGACGAATCGTTCCAAATGAATTTAATTATAACCGTACAAACTGGGAACGGTTCCGCGAAGAAGTCTCAGAATCCCTCCAGCGCCTGCGCCCACTGGACGAGAGGAAAATTGAGGTGGCTATAAAACAGGTCTCATCTGTCATCCTTGACGCAGCGAATTCTGCGACGCCTCCTCCCGCGACAAGAACACAGTCACGTCAATTACCGCCAAATCTGTTGGCTCAGATTAGACACAAAAACAGAGTGGCAAAGGAGTGGAGGCTTACGAGACAGCCCAACACCAGGCGCCTCCTAAATCGCCTACAGCGCGATCTGAAGGTGAGTCTCCAGGAACACCGCAACAGAGAGTGGGCCGCTCGCCTGGCGTCGCTGAATGTGACCGACGGTAATCTGTGGGTAGAGACCCGCCGGTTCACCAAGAAGCGCACAAGAATGCCCCCGCTACATGGTGAGAGGGGACTAGTCTTCAGCGACAAAGACGAGGCCAATGCCCTCGCCGATCACTTTGAGAAGCAGTTTCGGCCTGCGCAGGACGACGACGAGGAAGAATCTGCGGATATCCGCAGAAGACTGCGGCGCTTCCTCACCGCTGATGACGACGGCTCTCAGATCGACGAGATCTCTGCAGAAGTAGTTCGCCGAATCATCTCCAGGTTAAACATCAAAAAGGCACCTGGAAATGATAACCTGGGAAATAGGCTGCTGAAAAACTTTCCAGCTCCAGCAGTAGAACGCATAACCGAGCTGTTCAACTGTATATTACGCACTCAGCACTACCCACGATGCTGGAAGCAGGCAACGGTGATCGGAGTACATAAGCCAGGGAAGAACGGCACTTTTCCCCAAAACTACAGGCCCATAAGCCTCCTCCCATCACTAAGTAAGGTCTTTGAGAGGCTCCTTCTCAAGAAGATGGAAGAACACATCCGCAGAGAGAACATCATCCCAGAGTTCCAGTTTGGTTTCCAGAGGGGTCACTCCGCCACCCAGCAGATCCTGCGCATAGTCGAGCGCGCCACCACCGCATTCCACCACCGGAGCTACTGTCCGCTAGTCCTACTAGATGTGGCACGAGCATTTGACTCCGTTTGGCACAGCGGATTACTATATAAGCTCTACAACCAGGGACTCCCCGGCCCGCTTGTGAAGCTAATTAGGAGTTACATCACTGGAAGATACTTCAGAGTGAGAGTTGGGAATGATCTATCTTCTCGCCGCCCAATCAATGCAGGTGTGCCACAAGGGTCAGTACTAGGGCCGGTACTGTACAACCTGTATACTGCCGACATCCCTGCTCCAGCAACGGTTCGCACAGCCCTATACGCGGATGACACGGCCTTCTTCACCGCGCATAGATGTAAAGCTGCTGCCATTCGCCGTCTACAACAAGTACTTCAACAAACCGAAGCCTGGGCCAGGCGGTGGAGGATTACCATAAACTCGACCAAGACCCAAGCAATAATGCTGACGAGACGTCTGGGGAAACGTGATCGCCAGCGCAACCAGACAACAAAACTACGACTCCACGGAGAAGAAATCGAGTGGTCAACCACTGTAAAATACCTTGGTGTGACGCTTGACTCCAGGCTCACATGGAAGCGTCACATTGAGGAGACCCGACTCAAAGCCGCAACGAGGCTGAGGGAGCTGTACCCTATTCTAAATACGGACAGCGCACTGGCAGCCAATACTGGAGTGAGTGTATATTGCAGCCTGATAAGACCGGTAATTGAGTACGCGTGTCCCGTATGGGGCTACGCCTCCAGGTCCTCGATAAAAAGGCTGCAGACCATGCAGAATCGTGCGCTTCGGCGAGCACTACATGTACCTCCCCGGTTTCCCACAGCTGACCTGCACGAAGCCGCAGGTGTCCCGATGCTCGAAGAAAGAATCGCACAGATTACAAGATCTTTTTACCGAGCATCCAGAAACTCAAACAATCCCTTAATTGCCAACTTAGGGCAATACTACACAATATATGACAAGCACAAGAGACCGCTGTCAATATTGACATAAAACTAAAAATAGACCCGAGCAAACCAAAAGACACACCAAAAGTAATGGAACTGACCTTTTAACGTTTGAAGGAAGTGTCAACAGACAAACCCTTCGCAATAAGCTGCTTAAGAAGATAAAGCAGTAAATGCTCTGGACGACAACATGTGTAGTGGAAACCATCCAGCGTCATGGAGTGGCTGCGAAACATACCAGACAACCCTGAGGCCACCACCACCACCAGCCCCAAGAAAGAAAACAAACAACCCAGGAACAGAGACAATATTTATAACACGAAAAACTAGAAACCAACAGACAACAAGAATCCACCAGACATAGGCCAGAAAGGAACTAAACCCAAATGATGCCACAAGCATAACAAAAGGAAACATGTCGCATCAAGAAAGGAAAACCCTGCAAAGGAAATTGAAAACCTCCATAACGTAGATAAATTACTTAAACAACTTAAAAAAGACAATGGAAAACTCTGACGAGTGTGAAAAACTATACACCCTGATGAAAGGGATCATGTCCATTATCAAAACCAGAACGAAAATAAAACTCCAAACGTACGAAACTGAAGCGGTTTTAGATTAAGGTCACCAAAAGTGACCATAGTCTATTTTCCCCCTTTAAGCGTACAAATCGAGAGTCTCAAAAACTACCTGCCCTGTATAGAGAAACTAAGCAACAAAGCTACTTAGGTAGTGGGATACATAACAAACACGCAGTTGAGGCAGAGAGACAAAAAGGCGCTGCCTCAAACTGAACGTGCTCTATATCTGAATGACATATAGTGTTTTCGTGCGTCTTGAGAGCACTGTCTTTATCTATATAGTACCATAGTTGAGTCTTTTTTTCTAGAGATCCTTAATGATAGATTCGCAGAACTAAGAGGCCCATTTTCTGAATCGCGGAATTAATCTGTAACGGCCGAAGGTTGGGTCTGTGTTCAGTTCAATGGGCCCAAGTGGACCGGGTTGTCTTCCCAACGTTAATTGTGCAAACTATTGAAACCGAAAATCTGGCTGACCAAATATGCTTTCCGGTCACCCACCATGCTTGGCTAGAAGTGTTAATTCACTTTGCTAGGACTAAAATAATTTAGACACATAATCACTTCCGATGAAATCACCTGAATATTTCAAAGTATCTTGGTTATGGAAAGAACTGCGAGTTGCCTAAATAATTTGCAGTAATTATTTGCCTTCCATTTTAAGCGGTGTCCGGACCGTAATGTCTACTTCCACAAAGTACTATTTTCTCGCAACATAACTAATATCAAGATATTTATTTTTGATACTTTGGATAAGAGCTCTTCCTGGTGAATTGTAAAATTTTTAGCCAGGCACTACAATGTGACATGCACAGAAAGATCGGACTTTGGGAGACTAAATATTAAGTACAGTAGAACTCCAATTATCCGAATCGCCGATTATCCGAATCGCTTTTTTAATTAAGACGGAAACGTACTGCGAAAATGCTTCCCTCTTTTATAAAAACCAACCCAAAATTCGGATGACTGCAGCTTTGTTTACCGAGTGGTACGGCGAAATTTTCATCCCTGAAGTGGAAAAGCACCAAACATCTCTTGGAAAAGAAGGCATTTTCAACATACATACAATAATTAATTAAAATAGACCCTTTTTCGGAAAAAATCCGATGATCCGAATTTTTGATCATTTCAATGGGGTCCGGTCCCAATTGATTCGGATAGTTGGAGTTCTACTGTATTGAGATGAAATTTCACTTCGCCACTTAACACACTGCAACTTAAGTTAGAAAAATGACTCGTTAAGGCATACCTGTTTGGTAAAAATAGCGCAACATCCCTGAATTCCTTTGCGCTGTAGGCGGGTAATGGATAGGGATTACTCGGGTTAAACTTTATGGTCACGTGTCGAACAGGTTATTGAATATGTATGGTATAAACGTCAATTTTCATTTGTGCCATCTTTAAAGAATGGTAGCCGGAGTATTTTGCTAAGGGATTGTTTCTCATGGTTTTAAGGAAGAGTTGAAAGTTTTAATTCGCATCAGTAGCTTTTTAGCAGAAGTGTATGTATATATCATAGTGATACCCTTCAGTTTACTACGCTGTACTTGGCCGAGTTACGTTTTGATGCATTTTTCTAGGTAAGCCGATAACGACACCTAGATTACATTTCTGCCAATAGGTGCTCCTTCAGACGTTCAAGTAACTGTAGGCTCTTAGTTGGATCTAATTATTTCACATTATTGCATTCGAATGTAGTCACCAACAGCTGTTGTAGGAAAAGCGTAGTAGGTTGAATCATTTTCCGAATCGCTGAGCAATTAGATACGTACTGCAGCACGCTCGCTTTTGTGCCACACGGATGGTCACATTTTTGTTGCATTTGTTGGTGCCTGTCACGCTCGCAGTTGGGGAACAAAAGTAGAAAAACCATAGTGTCAAGTGAGGCTTCGAGAACTGAAAACCAGCCTATACCATCGGATTTACAGTAGACGATGTATCCTTCGTCCAGTACCGGATTAGCCACGTAGCAGGAGTTAGCAAATGCTACGGGACTCGCGCATTCTGGGGGGGGCCTCGCGCATACTGGGGGGGCCTCGCGCATTCTGGGGGGCCTCGCGCCTCCTAGGGGGCCCCGCACCTAGGAGTCTCTGGAGCCTCCCAGTCAGGCTAGATGGGCGACTCTTTTCTGAACATAACCTTATGATATATCTAACTTGGAGAGAAGTTGTCTTCATTAGTGTTGTTGAGACGAATATTGCATTTATTAATCTAAAAATCTAAATTAGTCCACACCCCGAAAGCTGGTTGGATCCTCCCGAAGGAAATTGTCAGAGGTAGGACGGCCAGTTGCTTGAGAGCGTCCATGTACTACGTGGCTCGGTATAAAAAAGGGGGGAGGGTTGGGTAGAAAGCTACGCTGGGCTACGTGAGGAGGGGGGGGGGAGGCTTCGGAGCAAAGCACATATTATTTGCTACAGTTAAAATAAGGAACAAAACACGACAGCATGTGGTTATTTATTTCTGTCATTTGTCACCGTATGTAATTTAGATCTCCTGTATACAGACAGTGCTGCGCATGCGTGTGGCTTGAAGTCATAGCGTTGGATTGCACACGGCCGTAGTATTTGAACTACTGTAACTGACACGCGAAGGAGTATTAAGATTCGAAAAATATTAGACATGTCGTATTTTGAAACTATGACTCAAAGGTGACATCTGTAAGCGAATTTGAGTCAATTATTTTTTGTTTGAAAGCTCTTTTTATTAGGACCGAGCAAAAAGGCCATGGCCGAATTTCTTCCCGTTCCTTGTTTCCAGTCCCATCCCGCCTCTAATGACCTTAGCCGTCGACGAGGCGTAAAGCAATAAGTAAAAAAAAAAATATATATATATATTAGGATTACCCGCGTGTGATCACACCGCTTGTTGATGCAATGATTTTAATTTTGTTTTGTTAAGTGAATTTCTTAGCAACTGTAGCTATAGTGCTCGCTGAAATGTTATTTCTGAATGAAAGTATGGTTTGAAGTGGCGCTTTACAAATAACTTTAGGAGGCTTATAGAAATTGTTTTCCCAACCAGTTTTCATTATGCAATAAGGTATAGATATCCCTGGTAGAAAGAAAGTTGACAGAACTGCAGCAAACGAAAACAAAAAATTCAGCTGTTCTTGGTTTCTTTACGCGGCAGGTATAGTTCTATTTTATCAGTTAAGGAACTATGATTGAGAAAAAGAATGTTTTTGCCTAACAACTCAAGAAGAAAAGGATCTCTGACGGTATCTGAGAAAGAGGTTTTTCATAACAATTGTTCATTTGCAGCAGTGGCTATTGTCAGTGTTTCATACGGAATATTTATAATTATAGACAAGTACATAACGCAAATATCAGTTGTGTTCAGTATACACGCAATAATTATAACGATAGTTTTAAGATAAAACGATGGTTTTGAGATAAAACGATACAAAATGTCTTCCGGGATTAATAGAGGGGGGAAAAGCTACGAGCCACACAGGAGAGGGGAGGGAATTGTCATGCTAAGGGGGTGGTGGTGGGGGGGAAGTTCAAGGGAGTCCAAAATGGAGCCACGTAGTTTATGGATTGCTTCCTTTCCTCTGGGACCTATAGTTTAACGTGGAATCCGAACCACGTAACAACCTGGTGTAGCTCGTACGATCAAACACACACATTCCTGCGTCCACAGGGATTTGAACCTGAGACCGGAAAAGCGAACTTTTGAAAGTAAGCGCCTTAACCACTGAGCTACCAGACCATTCTTTCACAAAGGTACTTACTGTAATTACTGAATTTCTGAAAGCTTGTTAACTCACTTGAGCTGCACAATATTTCGTACGCTTTCCTGTTAGTATGTTCTCAAATCTCCTCACAACAATGTTAATTGAAGAACTGAATACGAGGCGCGTCCAGAAAGTAAGTTCCGTTTGGTAATAAAATGAAATTGTACACAGATACAGAAGAAATTTTTATTGCACAAAATTCTACAACTCTTAAACTACTTTTCCACATAACTGCCGAAATTTTGCAGGCATTTGTCATAGCGTGGCACCAGGTTTTGTATACCTTCTTCATAGAAATCTGCCGCCTGTGTCTTCAACCAGTTGGAAACAGTTTCTTTCAGCTCGTCGTCATTGGTGAAGTGATGACCGCCAAGGAAAGACTTGAGATGTAAGAACAGATGAAAGTCTTGCCAGTTCTTCTGTAACCAAAGGTGGACGCCCACTTCGTTCTTCATCGTGCACATCACTACGCCCGCCATTGAACTGTCGGACCCATCTTCTCACTATCGAATCACTCATCGCATTTGGTCCGTAAACATCGCAAATTGGTCGATAAATTTCACTTGGTTTCACTTTCCTCGCATTCAGAAACCGAATCACAGACCTGATTTCACAGGCGGCGGGATTTTCAATCAACGCCGACATTTCAAACAAGCACAACAAAGCGTACGTAACTGACAGCGATCTCCAAATGGCGCACATTCTTCCCCTTGATACACATCGTCTACAGCACATGTGCGGAACTGCAATCGCAGCGCTGCAGCGGAGATAAATTGAAACGGAACTTACTTTCTGGACGCGCCTCGTATATCTCAACAAAGCCATTAAAGGAAGCGGTCGTAAGATGCAGTATGTTTAGAAAAATATTACTACTTTATCATTACTCAGATTATTCCTGAGCTTATATTTCCAACATACTGAAGTAATAAAATGCCAGAGGCGCATCATAATTAATGGAATGGATACTTCTGTTGTAAATTTTATTGTAAATGAAAGACTGCACTAGTGGCGCGAACCGCAACGCAGTGTGATTTTTGAGTGGCACGGAGCGGAGTCTGCAAAATAACCGAAACTTTCTCTAACAATGATTTTTAGGGTTAGTTCTAGATCACGATACCACTACCACTACTTTCCGCCAAGCGGACAACAACGCTGTAAACACATACTTCTGCTGGTACGTATGACGCCATTGTTTCCGGGAGTGACGTATTCAGTATTCGGGCAACTAGAAGTATAACTGATAAAATTGCGATGGATCGCACGCTCCGGTGGCAATGTCCATACACACCCCTAAACTAATTGTCACGTTACCTGCATATACGAATTTTCTTGGGCGGGAACAATCAAAATGTAATATATCAATAATTTATGGTTAATAATAATAGTTTTCAACATTAGTGGTATCATTATTTTGGATTAAGCTGAAAGGTTTTCTGATGTATAGATCGCAATACCGTATACGACGTTGTCGGTACAGGGATCATATCATCCTATACTGTTTTGTTTTCTTCCTGGCGGTAGTGGTAAGGTAGAAAAGCGACCTAGACCAGAAGAAAATTTTTGTAAAAGCCATTGAAATTCGGCATTTGTATACAGTGAAAGCACTAGATCTTTATCGATTCAACATGGCGATACTTATCCATCATCAAGTCGTGGAAAGTATTTTCCTAGCCTTAATTTGTGACTTTTTTCAACGGAGATAAGATGAAATGTAGAGACCTCATGACTTTTCTCGATTTATTAGCAAAATAAATCTGCTTCAACTGCAGATTATTTTACAGATACTTGTAGCTATGCGTCTAAATTTGGGTATGTGGATAAAGAAATATACGAAAGGGCTTAATTATAGATGTAGATACCAGAACAATAGAAAACTTTTAATTCTTATTATATAAATTTATATAAATTTCCTCTTTGGTTTTTCCACACCCGAAGAAAAAATGTTCTGCTTGTAGCTGTCGCGCAGTGCTAACAGTGGCATCATAAACAACATTGGCGGAAGTGTTTACATCGTAATTGTCATGGCGGAAAGTTGTTATAGCGGTTAGAAGTTAAAGGCGGCTACTCGCGAGCCACTTTCGGTCCCAATCTGCAGGGCAATCATATGAGGCTTTCCTCCACACATCACAAATTTTAGTTTACATTGTGATCGCATGGCTGCTAGTTGCAAGCGCTTAACAATGGCTCCTTTTATGTCAAAGCAACAAAAGGTAGACACCGTTTTAACACTAACCTGTTCTACAGTTTTTACTGAGAGAAAAGAAGATACTGGTTGAAGACATGGATTTTATTAAGAAAAAAGTTATCTTACATGAACATTTGAGAAGCCTAAAGCCAGATTTTAAAAATTTCTGTGAGTAGATTCCGAAAGTTTTGCAAAAATACTTCGCTTAGTGACCCCCATATATATATATATATATATATAATATACCCCAATGCTTGAAAATATAAGCGCCAGAGCACGATTGAGAGTACAAACGTATGAAGATATGAAATTCAGTTCGCCGATTTAACCACAAATGCTTTCAGACATCTTACCTGAAACACGTTGGGCTATATACATAGGTCTAAAACACTACATTAAGCAAGAAAAAAAAGACTGAAAATGTTACTTCCTGCTCCAGTCCATTGTAAATTTCGAGCAAATCTTGAAATCCTCCTTTCGAATTTTGCGGTTTATCTAGTTTTTGTTGTTTGTCCCACAATTGGAGTATATTCGTATAAATTTCGAAAATATTCGTCCATACCTCTTTCCCTTTAAATATTGTTAACGACACACGACTAATAGCGCAAAACGCACTCGCTCCCTGCTCCAAGCCGACTGAGCCGAAATTGTCCCAATCGTTGCAATCGCGCTACGCACTTCTCAATTTGCTCAGTCTGCAGAGTCAATCTGCGAATTTATATAAATATAGCAGAAAAACTGACTAACAGTCACAGTAGCAAATCAAAAGACAATGACTGCTCAGGCATTAAGGTTAACACAAATTCAGTATTCCTTAGTCCAACTACAGAAAAAGAAATAAGTAAAATTATAAAGTCGTTTAAGACGAAAACGTCCATGGGAACTGATGAAAAATCCAATGTGCTTATAAAAGAATGTAATAGTTCTCTTACAACCTTTAGTACACATAATAAATGATTCATTTACAAGTGGAACATTTCCAGATTCTTTAAAGATTTCTAAAGTTATACCCATATTAAAGAAAGGTGAAAGGTCAGATGTAAACAATTATAGACCCTTGTCACTAATCTCTAGTATATCAATAGTTTTTGAGGAAGCAATGGAATAGAGGCTTATTGACTTCCTTAATAGGCACAACGTAGCTAATTACAGATGCTCACCATGGGTTTATGAAGTACAGATCTACAGAAACAGCAGTCACAATGTTTGTAGATTCGGTAAAAAAATCCTTGGATCATGGAGAGTACACAACAGCAGTATCTATCAAAAGCCTTTGACCCAGTAAATCATCAGAGGCTACTAAACAAATTAGAAAAAATGGGGATTAAGGGGTAAGGTTTATGAATGGGTAAGGTCGTATCTGTCAAATAGAAAACAATTTACGATTATAAAAAGCAACGCAGGCTTTAAAAATGTAACATTCAACGTCCTAATATTAAAAGCAGGGGTACCACAAGGCTCGGTGCTGGGGCCTCTGTTGTTCATTCTATACATAAATGATATCCCAAGACCAATAGGACAGAATGACAGAATAGTTGTTTATGTAGATGATGCAACTGTGAAGATGTCTAACATCAAAGTATGGAATCTAGAAACAAACCTTATCTTTACTCCCAGAAACTAGCAACATGGTTGGAATATAATTACCTTGTAATTAACCTAAACAAAACCCAAATGATATCATTTTTTAAAAAAAGAGGTACTCTGTAAATTTAAACAAATTTGAGCAAATAAAGAGACAAAAACAGCTAACTTGCTAGGGACTCAAATTGACAATTTCATGAATTGGGAAAATCAGGTGTATAAGTACTAAACCCTATAGTATTTATGGTCAGCTACCTCGGAGAATTCTGCACTAGGGATATTCTGATGACTATCTGTTTCTCTCTTTTTGAAAGCCAACTGAGTTGTGGTATATCAGCGTGGGGAAGGCCCACAGAAAATAGTATGATGAGAATATTAAAAATACAAAAACATATAATTAGAACAATACTAAAAGAAAAAATAATGGTTTCATGAAAAAAATATTTTGTAGATCTTAAGATTCTAACATGTCCTTGTATATACATATGACTATACCGCTTTCACTCACAAAGAATGTCGTAAAAAGAATGAACAAGTACACAAATATGAAACATGTAATAAAACTAATTTCAATTTACATGTACACAACATATATACAGGGTGTTACAAAAAGGTACGGCCAAACTTTCAGGAAACATTCCTCACACACAAACAAAGAAAATATGTTATGTGGACATGTGTCCGGAAACGCTTACTTTCCATGTTAGAGCTCATTTTAGTTTCGTTCCCATGGCCCCCACGCTCTCCTGGCCTCAACCCTCTTGACTTCCATTTATGGGGGCATTTGAAAGCCCTTGTCTACGCAACCCCTGTACCAAATGTAGAGACCCTTCATGCTCGTATTGTGGACGGCTGTGATACAATACGCCATTCTCCACGGCTGCATCAGCGCATCAGGGATTCCATGCGACGGAGGGTGGATGCATGTATCCTCGCTAACGGAGGACATTTTGAACATTTCCTGTAACAAAGTGTTTGAAGTCACGCTGGTACGTTCTGTTGCTGTGTGTTTCCATTCCATGTTTAATGTGATTTGAAGAGAAGTAATAAAATGAGCTCTAACATGGAAAGTAAGCGTTTCCGGACACATGTCCACATAACATATTTTCTTTGTTTGTGTGTGAGGAATGTTTCCTGAAAGTTTGGCCGTACCTTTTTGTAACACCCTGTATATATATATATATATATATATATATTGAAAAATGTCCTACCTATTTTGGAGCCCAACTGTTCAATAAGCTTCCTACAGATTTAAGATTAATTAGTAACAAGATATAACAGTTCAAGCATAAGTTTAAAGGGTATTTGTGATAAAGCCTTCTAATCAATCAAAGAGTATTTAACTGATAAAACAAGGGAAAGAATGACAGAGAAAAATTGCTTGTATTAATAATTTTTAATTATGTAGGATATGGTAGCACATATTTGTCAGTGACATGTAATAATAATAATAATCTATAGTAGAAAAGTAAGTGACAAAATAAAGATGTGTGAGTAGAAAATGAATATGTTTATAGTGAACTTAAGGCATTAAACTGTTAAGATAGAAGTAATATAGACTCTAATGTACCTTGACTTGTCCTAATTTATTATACAAGTTGTATGTAAATGATGTATAGGACAAAATAAAATGAATGAATGTTTGTTGGGCTCTGCTGATCTTCCGATATCGGGAGCACCACACCCAATTGGCTTACTCAAGCGGCAATCTGCAGGGCCCCTGCCGTATTGCCCCTGCAGATTGGGATCGAAATTGTGTCGTTTGTATCCGCTTTAACCCGATTTTTGTACCTAGGCGACTTTCAAGGTCTTTACAGTATGAAACTTTATTCGCGGAAAATTCGATTCTACCCTAGGCCGTTTTTCCATTATGATTATGTAGAAATGAATAATGATGGAAAATAATAGTCTAATTTGGATGCTACGTTATTTCAGGTGTACAGCATGAGTTTGTGCGGGCTACCAGCACTACTGGCAGCACTGTTGCAGCAGACAGGCCTTTGTCGACAGCGTGGCAGACAGCACTCAGCGCCACTGCGATGAGCGCCAACAAGAAGCGGCCCGTAAGGCGCGGGGGCAAGCCGCCTCCTGACAGACCTCAGAGAGCGCTCTTCTGCCTCACGCTAAAAAATCCTATACGCAAGCTCTGCATAGAAGTTGTTGAATGGAAGTATCCTTTCTATCAAGTTGTCTGTTCTTTTGTAGTTCATGATACCGCCGTTACTATTTTCTTATGCGTACGTGCTGGCGCAATAAGCGTGAAAGATGAGCTGTTTAAGAATTTTTCTTCAAATAAAGTAAAAAAAAAACCTCCCACGAAATAATAAAATAAATAAACGAAAAGTGGATAATGATCCCTGTACTAATAATGCACATTCTGTAATAATTTGGATATGAAAAACCCCATGTTTATAGTGTCTTTTCGTTTACTGCGTTGGCTGTCTTTTACAATTACCGGTACTATATTATCTTTGTGCAAAAACATTGGCACAGAATATGGATCTGATGGTGGTCATCATTAAATAAAGCCAGGTTGTCTTCATGTTCGGAATTTGTAGATTTTAAGTTCGTATTCCATATTATTTTAGGTAGCAGAGGTAACCAAATAAATTTAAGCTATTAAATCTTCATTTCGGTTGATAGTTAATAGTTTACTTGAAGCAATAGCTTGACTGGATCATCTCACAGTTGTACCAGTCTGATGATCTGACAAGATTACCAAGCCATTTCGTTGGTAACAGCTCTGCTGTTTATACAAATGCTTCAGCTGTGTTTATCACATCGCAACAGCTGTGAGTACCTATGCTAGAACGAACTTCCTACTGTTTAATTTAATTGCGATGGAGCACACGCTAAGGTGGCAGTTTGGCTACACACTCATTCTTCCACTTTCCTGTACCCGTTTACTTTTCCCTCTAGAAATTTTTGGTAATCTATTTTCTTTGTTTTGTATTTGTGCAGCCAGATACTTAAAAGGATAATTTTTTATGGTGGATTTAACAGCTTATTTTTGTAAGAATGTGACTTCTCTCTGATTATATGCATTTTCTATCACTTATTGCAATTTAATTTGCTACTTATCACACTGTGCTGAAATAACATTATTTTTGCATTGGGTATCAAAACAATCAGCAACTATCATCCTCCTGAACCGGTGGTTAAGGTGCCTGACAAGATCAAAAGGTCCCTGGATCGAATATGTCTCGGTGGGGATTTTCATGGGTCCTTAATCCAACCTTTACCTCTGGAACAATTTGCTGTGTACTGTAAGAGGTTTATGCAGCTGATAAGAAACCCTCTCACCAAGTCATTATGACCACATGAATTTACTTTACTGTTATGTATTGTAGACATTACCAACAGTAGACTGTCAAGCCAGAGGATAGGTCACTTTGTATGGTGAGTGATAGGTCTTGCTGTGCAGAAATAAAGGTAGTCTCAGGATCTGTGGACAATAACATGCATGTGCATTACAAATTGTGTTTTATTGGAGGTAATGTTTTCATCTGAGAAATCTTATTCCTTAGACACATTTGATCCACTGCTATTCCTATATTCACATCTCAATGCCACAGATTACATTAAAATCTATGCTAATAAAGTCTAATGAAAACTGGTCCTGTTTCATCCTGAGATATGCATGAAATGGTACAAATTTAACTTTGCTGCAATGTATTATTGTCCCAAGGATCAAAATCCTTTTAAATATTTGCAGGATCAACTGGAAAGAGTTGTTCACATCTTCGAGTCTCTACAGATTGTGCAACATATTTCATTTTCAGCTTCTTGTTCAGTTCATACTTTGTTGAGTATTTTTCAGCCTTGTAAAGAACCTGTATTCAATAATGCTAGCTTGCAGTCCTTTTTAATGAAGCATCTGTTTTTTTGTGTTAAGTATGACCACTCCATGTCCTTGAGTAACATTCCTGTTCTGTAGCCCAACTGTGGTTTTCAGTTTTATAGTCTTTTAAGGCAGTGACTTAATTTTGTATGAATCTTAAGTAGCTCTGTAGGAAAATTGACTCTGTGGCATGAGCTCCATTGAAATTAATACCACTGCCTGACCATTTATTCCATTTGTTTTTATTTATTATTCTTTTTTTATACATCCCTAAGGGAATATGTATATATATATATATATATATATATATATATATATATATATATATATATATATATATATATATAAACAAGATTAATAATAATCACAATTAAAAAAAAAGTTATATGTTACAAATATAAATTTTTATGTTTAAACTTTTACAACTGAATTTTTTTTCTCATATCAGTCAGTTAATTCTTTCTTACAAATTCTTCGATGGTGTAGGAGCAGTTGACAGTGAGATATCTTTCAATTTTTCTTTAAATAAATCTTCATTATCTGCATACTGTTTTACACTTCTAGGAATTTTGGTAAACAGATATGTCCCAAAATAATTAACCCATTTTTATACAAATGTATTGGTTCGTGCAAGATGAGTCTGAAGTCCATCAGGATGCATTTTGAGAAAAAAATGAAAGAACTCTATGCTACTATGTACTAAGAATTTTTCAACCAAACTACCGAAGAATGTTCATTACGGCAACTGATATTAGAAACTGTATTACTTTCAAATTTTAAGTATGTTTGTTTGTTTTTAATTTTCAACCAATAAAGTCGCTTTGCATGTACTAGATTGGGTGGTACACTAAAAAAAATATGGATACAGGAAAAATATAATTATTGAAGAAAACTTTGTGGTAAGAACAAAGTATAGTAAAATCATTAAATATGTAGCAAGCTATGCAAAAAGTGTTAAAAGGTACAATATGAAGCTTTTCTTTAATTTTGATGGTTTTAAAAATTTCATAATTCAGTAATTTTTACTTGGCAATAAAATTAAATGCATTATTTTCAAACAAGTCGCTGTTTTAAAATCATTTCATTGGTAATAAATATTCATGCAGTTTCTCATCGTTATGGGACAGTATATAAGCTCAAAAATGACGGGTGATGTTAGAAATGTATGGTTGTAGTTTTGTTAAGACATCAATTTTAGCTTGCTTCAAAGGAATTTTTCCCATGGAGAATGCCTTCGGAGTCGGCAGTTGCAGTTGCTCTGTTCCTTTTAGCATAAAAAAAGTCTTACAAGTTGGTCAATGATAATGTAAGCTTCAAGAAAGGAGATGCAGAACAAAAGCTGAAGTGATCTTATCTTTTATTTATGTTCGTCCCTCTAATTTCAACAGACAGAATTCCTCTTGAAATATTGAGGCCACCATCCATTGAAGTCCATTGCATCACCCACATTTACCGGAGAGCGAGCAATCATTCATGCAAGAAGGGACATAAGTCTTGGATTTAGGGCTCTTTTTGCATACAATGATGAAATTTGATCCCATCTAATGCCTCGAGGGATGACTGTGAAAAGTTCTAACTTGCAATAATCAATGTAAACACATTCCAAAACTTAAAATCCACTCTTAACTCAAAATCCTACAAACATGGACGTGAGTCCCTTCTTGTATAAAGTTAAACATAATGATGTTTGACTTTGTACAAGTTATTTTTGTTTCTTCTATTGAAATTGTGTACCTGGGAATTCAATGTAAATAGGTCAAAAGTTATACAACAAAGCAAGTTATTGTAAAAATATCGATCATTTTAAAGAGTTGTATGCAATGAGTTCTTGGTTTTACCATATACAACATCTTAATGGCTCTTTTCTGTTCCATGAGAACTTTTTCACTTTTTGAACAGCTTACCAAAAAAAGGGACAAGCCATAAGACATTAATAATGCATATGAGAATAATTCCTCCATTTCAGTTGTTCCAGATCAGCTGTTAGAGAAAATGTTCTTCTTACACAGGTGGTACTGTACTGTTAATCTTCCGTAATTATGCAATGTGTTCTTGCCAACTAACCTTCTCATCTATTTGAATATCAAGAAATGTTATACTCTTTGTTTCCAAGATTGTAATATTTTTATAATTTATATGCACCTCTGGCTGCACATAATTTTTTTTATTATTATTTAAACCCAATGTAATTTATTTCTATCAAAACTGAATTTATAATCAGTTTGCTTTTTCACTGATTACCTTATTTGAATTTAATTCTAGTCTACCGTTTGCCGATTTCTTACCTAAAGGTCAGGTTAGTGTCATAAACAGATAAGCTTTGTTGAATAAGTTATCAGGATGATCATTGATGTGTAATAAAAATAAAAGGGACCCTAGGGACACAGCATTTTAGAATGTCATGCTGTATTTCTCCCAGTCTAATGAAACATCTTCACTGATTTTGGTATGAAAAAAAAAAGCAGATTTCTCATATTTGGCTTTCCATGTATGAAATAGACCATTTAGTATGTTGTTTACCATTGAACATCTGGCATTTTCATACATATTCCTTTAACAATTAAAACAAATGTAATAGTAGAAAAAAATTCAAGAATTATTAATTCATGATTATGATTTCAGGAAGCACAAAAATAAATTGACTTTAGTTGGCTATTCTCTAGTTAATAATGGTGCATTCATTTTGTAATTACCATTTAGCGGATCTACAGAAACAGCATTAGGCCGGTAAAGCATATTATTATTTGACTTTATTTATGCTGTATAGATAAATGTATATATACTGTATACAATACCACACGCACATTTTATACACATTTTTCAAATTAGGAAATGAAAATAGTTAGCTCTTTTTGTATTCAACTCATGGATATTCTCCCATCCTCTATGAAATAAAAATGAATCGAAGAATTTTAGAGAGAGTGTCGCTCTACTTCTAATTTGCCACATTTAAGTAGATGGAGAATGGTGACAATGAAAGTGCTGTTAGGTATATCAATAACAGAGAAACCTTTTCAACTTGGTGTCTGTTTTTTATATACCATTTTATTACTTATATTTATGAGTTTATTACTATAGTTTCTTGATTCCTTTTATGCATGACATTCTATAAATGGGTTAATTAATTTTATTCACTAATTAACTCGGTTAATTTCTTTCTTTTTTACAAAACGACCAGCCATCTCAGTTCACTGCTGTTACAACTCTTCTCTGAATTAGAGTTGACTGGTAAGCTACTTCATAAAATTTTATTTTGCATTGCTCTCTCAAAGTGGTTAGTACAAATGCTAGGGGCAGATGAGGTGTTTGGGTTAAAAAAAATTCTAAAGTATCTATAATAAAAGAGAATGTAATAGGCACTTTTTTCTAACCAACATCATTTATTTTAAAATATCCCAGATAACTATTGTGTTGCTGTTAGGTAACATGTTCTTAAATGCTCTTTTGAAGATTATGGAATTTGGTGAAACAGGAACACACTTGACAAGAAATAAATTATTCTATAATAAATTCATATTGCATAATGGAAGTCATAAACAGGGCTGAAAAAAAAAAATCACTTTTTTATATTTTTTTTTTTTTG
Source organism: Vandiemenella viatica (assembly GCA_031002005.1). Classification (NCBI taxonomy): domain Eukaryota; kingdom Metazoa; phylum Arthropoda; class Insecta; order Orthoptera; family Morabidae; genus Vandiemenella; species Vandiemenella viatica. Next base: position 81,029,709 of record CM061921.1, on the reverse strand, counting down.
TTTTTTTTTTTAAATGGATTCTCTACAGAATTACAAATACTTGTTGTAATGAATTATTGTAAGATGTGGTTTTTCACAACATTTTATCCTTTTTTTAGTGTGTGCATGAAGACTCTGGTTGTTAAAAATTCATTATTTCATATTAAGACTAAAAGCAATGTTATCCTATTCTTTACTGGTGAATATTATTTGATGGCTCTCCAGTAAACATGCCAAATGGAGAAATGTAATTGGTCCGTGTGGCTTTCTGCTGTCGATACAGGGATACTGTTTTATAACAACTTAATAATATATTAATTTGCTTGGATGTATGCGAGATTGAAAACCATCAATTCAATTCCACTTCTGAACAATGATCATCAATATGAAAGTAGAATACATTTATTCTGTATTATATTTTATTGTTATATGCAGGTTGACTGATGCTGAAAATTAATTCCATCCAGGTTTCGGTTTTGGAAGGTTTTCTTCAAAAAGCCATGGTCATATAAAATTCCTTTCTGTTCCTTGCCCTTAGCCCTTTGCTACATCTAGTTACTTCAATATCAAAGAGAGACAAAGCCATAAGGAAAAAAAAAAAAAAAGAGAAAAAAGGGGGGGGGGGGTAAACCTCTGCATTTTTTATCTCGGCTCTGAATTAATTCTTAATCTTTTTTGAGATATGTACAGACCCAGTGTTAGGATACAAAGACTAATTTACTCAATTAAAACTATTATCCCTTGCATTTTGGAGGACACCAGATTTGAATCTCTATCTGGCCATCCAGAATTTGGTTTTCTATAGTTCCCCTGAAATCACTCCAGGCAAATGCTGGAATGCTTCTTTCAAAAGAAAGGGCATGGCAGAATTCCTTCCTATTATTGATCTACAGTCCTTTCCCACTTCTAATGATATCAATATTGATGAGGCATAAAGCCAAAATAAAAGATAAAAAACTTTTCTGTTAACATTTTCTCCCATTTTATTAAAAAAAAGTAAAGTAGCATGATTTGTGGAATTGTGTTATTGCTGCTACAACTGTTAAGTTTTTGGTTTGAAGGTTGCTGCATAACCTTGGAAGTATGGTTTAGTTTATAGTGTGTCTGGCTGTAATGCACAAGCATTATTCAGTAGTAATACTGCATATACATTCCTCTTTATATATTTCAAATTGATGAAGCAAAATAATTTGTTAAATAGTATATAATTCAATTGCACATTATTAACAAAGCAGTTTGAATTTTCAACCACACATTTATTTGCTTCCCCATCTTTGGTTCCCTGTAGCTGATTATGAGACCAATCTGCAAAAATGCTTACAAAGATGGCACATAGGGAACAGCACTACAGTCTTTAACAGCACAAGCATTAGTCTACTTTACATCATAAAAATAAGCTGTTTACTGAAATCAATATTTTACTAGCAAAGCTTCCACACTTAGAATATTCCTTTCTTCTACTGGGACCAGTATATCAAACTCAAATCACCATTACATTTTAGTAAATATGGAAATGGAATAGAACTTTCAGAAAAACTGATCGCTTCAGGTGGCAGCAAACGGACTAGTGTGTAAAATAATGTTGTGCCAGTTTTATAAACATGAGGTACATGGGTGCCGGCAGGATTGCTTCTAGAGGGGTGCACCAGGGCTGCATTGGTGCCCCCCCCCCCTATCGGCCCAAAAATTTCCCGGCTGGGTGACTTTTTTTTTTTTTTCTTTTAGCTCTACTACTGCCCAGACGGCCCCCATGATGAGGTAGCAACTTCATACTAATATTGCCAGAATAAATTGATACCAATATTAATTTGCTTTTAATTTTATAAAAAAGAAAATGGAAAATAATAATTCATACATACCTGGTTACTGTGCAGAAAAACTAGGAAATCATCTGAGTAAAGAATCTTTTAGAGTAATGCTGCAATGTTATTTCCATTGGCAGTGCCGGATCTAGAGGGGGGCAAACCGGGGCTCTTGCCCCGGGCGACAACTTCAGGGGGGTGCCAAAATCATGTGTTGGTGGCATCTTTTTATAAGCGCCAGGGCGAAATATTCATGTGCTGCTGACCCTTTTTTTTTTAGGTAAAACGCCTTGGTACACTGACTGCAGCGGCAACTTGAAAGGACGGAAAATTCATTGTTCTGTGACAGAGCGGTCATAAAAAAAGCACTATTCATGGAATGGAATTCATTCCGTCATTGTTAGCAGGAACTCCCGATATTCTTGGATTTATAAATTTTGCCATCTGATGTTCGCATTCTTGCAGCTGCGTTCGAGTGATTAGCCCAGTTTTGTTTTAATATCTACATTTGTGCTGAACGAGTTTAACTATTTAATACTGGAAACGAACCATTAACATGTAAGGAAGAATCTATCATTATCAAATATCTCAGCGTTTCTCATCCTTTGTCAATCCGAGGAAAAATTCTGATCATTAACTTATATGGGCCTTATTTCTTACCTCTGTATAAATTATGAACCAAACCTGTCAATTGTTATTAGCATATACCGCTCTTTTTCAAGACATATACCTACAATAAAGCACTCATAAAACGTCGCTTTCCGAAAACATACTTATGGAATAGGCTGTTAAGCAGCCATATCCTGAAAATATCAGTATTTTGATGGTAGTTGAAATATAAATTGTTTTTAGGAAGTTTGGATTACTAGCTTATTCTCGCTTACAGTCTTATGCAGGACAAGACGATATCCATTCTTTTTTTTTTGTTTGTTGTTGTTGTTGTTGTTTATTCTATTTGTAATTGTACAAAAACTTTATTGCTTCTTCGTTGGATCCACTACACGGTGAGAAATAATGAAAAAATCTACAAAAACCAACTTAAAAGGTAGTAGCCAGACAAGATGGTAGGCCAAACCCCTTGCTGTTGCAGCCCTGTTGAATAATTTACCTGATGTGAAAGCTCTAGAGGAAATTGAAGAATCTTTTCTGGCTGCAGAACCTAAGTATGAATCCACTCATCTCTTACATGATGTATTGGATTTTAAATTTATCCTCAAATTAACCATTTGGGCTAAGCTTCTTCAAGAAATTAATACGGTAGAGTAAACATGGAAATACAAAAGGACGACAATCCTTTCGCGTTCTGTGTCACTAATAAAAGGGCTTATTAAGGTATTGCAAGAAATGAGACTAAAGCCGATAGAATATTGGTTCAAAGAAGCTACACCTGTAGCACAAAAATTGGGAATCGTTCCGATACTCAAAAGTAAACGAATTTCCAAATGAAAGAGGCAACGCGACGAAATCCGCGAGGACGAATCAAGTTGTATTCGACAGAATTTTAACAGAATAGGAATAAGGGTGGAAAGCCTAATAAAACTAAATTAAAACTTTACCTTCCTTGGTGGCCACACACTAGAAATATGTCCACAGAAGATATATATATAAAAAAAATCGAAGCCGTTCTAGCAAGCAGATACTCCAAGGACTTAAACGCAATTGATTTCCGCCAAGAACTTGCCGTGTTTAAACAAGAAGTTCCATTTTTAATTGGAATCGATGAAACAACTAGTCCATTCGAAATGTTGCAACACATGTGTAAAAATGACTTGCAGGAAGCCTTTCCTAATATTTGTGTAGCTCTGAGAATATAGGGCCTACTGCACGATACCAACGACGTCCGCAAGCTGCGAGCAGAGTTTTACTAAACTAAAAATCATAAAAACCTATCTGCAATCAACAATGAGCCAGGAACGTCTTTCTAGCCACATAATCTTATGAATTGAAAATAGAACAACTTATGAGAGAATTTTGATGAAGTTATAGACTCTTTCGTGGAAATGAAAGCTCGACGAGTGAAGTTGTAGGAACATTTAGTGCAAAATTTGCTAGGGCCTAAGGACTGCAATTGTGAGTACAGTCTGGCTTGTGTGTTATATATTCTGATTGTGTGTATTATATATATTGCATGCAATAAAGTAACTCATTTCCTATTATGTCTTTTTTATCACGTTAGTTTAATAGTACCCAACTGAGTGTGGTGTTTTTTTTTGGGGGGGGGGGGGTGCCAGCGTGAAGTTTTTGGCCCGGTTTGGAAAAATCCTAGATCCGCCACTGTCCATTGGTGCCCAGCTGGGTGGTGTCATGAAAAAAACACAATTTTGACAGCTGGCACTACTACTGTTACTGCCTCATATTGTGCTGAAGAAATTTTAATTTTAAATTCATAAATTGCAAAAGTAGATAGGAAGGAATTTAACACTTATAGCATATAAGATGATGATAATAAAAATACTAAGAAATATGTAATTGGATGATTAGGGAAATTGCGAGTGGAGTGTGCGCTCCATCGCAATATAATTCAGTTCAATTCCCCCGTATATGCTTGGAAGTGGAACACCTGATCTTCATGCCTTTCAAGGTCTGCACTCAAGATACTTACCTACTGGCCACCTGCACCAATCTGGCTTCATACATGGTCTACTATGAAGCATGTGTATGCTTGTTCTGTTTCGACAAGTAGTAGTAGATTAAACCAAAACACTTGTGACAATCTGAGCTGTGTTTATCGACTTCTTTAATGCACTGCCATGTAGATCTGCCACCTCTGTCACAAATAGGCTATAACTGGTTTCCAGGCTTTACTCTGGTATAATATTAAAAGGGACAGAAAGCTGCAGATTAAGTAGAGGTAACTAAAGTGGCACAGGTGTGCACAGCATGTTTGAAGCTAGATAAGTACAGGAGATGGCGGCCTTGGTTGCAGATCTCATAGGAGACTGTCAGGTGTGTCGCTTCCAAGCATGTAAGTGGAGGCATGACATGAGACGGTGACAGTAGGGCCAGCTGTCAAAAAAAAAAAAAAAAATCTATTCACTAACCAGCTGGGCACCAAATAAGATTGCACTGAAATTGGGAAACTGATGCTGGACTACAGCTTCATATGTTGTCTTATATATTTCTTCTTCTGCGTGTTAATGTACAGAATTAATCATCATAGTTTAATGCTCCAGGTCTTCTGCTTACATCATTCATATGGTTGAGGGTACCACTCAATGTATTGTTTACAAAGGTTCATCTCACTTTGTACTTTTTTTTATTGTCATAGCCCTCGTGCCTTGTGCTCTTTACTTCTCAGTTACAGTTAATAATTAGATAAAATAAAAAAAAGAAGATTGTAACAGGTATATCATATTAAAAGGAGCACCAAGCTAAAATTGGTCAGTCATGTATGTGTAGTGCTTCTTGTGATAAGAATACATAAATATTTTAATACTGAAAATAGTACTGAAAATAAGTGATCATCATTTATGCATCAGAAGCATATATCAGATGATGATATGACAGAATAAAAAAAAAGGCAGCTCTAATATGGAAAGTACAGAAAAGTAAACTTATTGCTTACCGAAGTTAAAAGTGGGAAGGTTGTCAGAGAGAGAGAGAGAGAGAGAGAGAGAGAGAGAGATTTGTCTTTACAGCATTCCTGCCTCAAGTTTCTGTAAATGATAATATTAAAAAGCAAATCTGTATCATTTATTAAATAATTAGTTCCTAGTGACAGGATGTTAAACCTTTGCCATGAATAGTTTTGTTTTAGATATCTATTATTTATATTTAGGTTATAAATGTCCGTGTTTTCTTTAATTGTAAAAACAGACCTTTTGAGTACCTGATTCTGTTGACCATCTTTGCAAACTGTGTTGCCTTGGCTGTGTACACTCCATACCCAAATGGTGATTCCAACAGCACCAATCTATATTTGGTAAGTAATATAAACATCAAATAGTAATCAATAAGTTTCTATTTTCCAGTGGTTTATGAGAAATGAAAAATTAGATGTAACTGGTATCAAATTGTATAATCTAAATCTTTTATAAGAAATTTTAGCATTGTTTAGATATAATATTTAAAAAAATCAAATGCTGAAAATCTATGTTGCGACATAGTTTTTGAAAGTGATGTATAACTGTGCATGTATAAAAGTGCAGTACAGATGACATTCTTCATAGAATGATTTAACATAATTATTGTTGGTGTCATCTTGAGTTTTCTTTGTAATATTTCACCAGTTTTAAGAAAAGTAAAATTTCACTATGCCAATGAACTGAGTATTTGCAAGTTTTATCTTGCTTATTTCTGTGAACCATTTGGAGGATTTAATATTACTAATAAGTGTACTGAACATGGTGGTGATTGATGTTTGAAGAGTACTTGAAAATAGTGGTTGCGAGATTTATTTATCTTTGAAGCAAGTAAAAAAATTGGACTAATTCATAATCATTATTATTGTTGGGGACCATCTCCAGTTTCCCGGGTGTGGTTTACGAGCCTTGGTTGTTATAGACGATTGTTTTCCACCTTTTCCTGTCCAGAAAGGTTTCTCTGTCTGTGATGTACTTCCAATTCCAGCCTCTTCTCTCTATGTCCTCCTTCAGTTGGTCTGTCCGTCTTCTTCTTGGTCTTCCCACTGGTCTTTTGCCCACTATCCTTTTTCCAAATAAGTTTTTGGCAGTCTTTTACTAGTCATTCTCTTCACATGCCCAAACCACCGAAGTCTTGATGATCTAAGTCTCTCTTCCATGGATTCCCTTAGCTCTAGGTTTGATCTAATTTCATCATTCTTTATGCGGTCAAGTCTAGTTTTCTGGAGGGCCGTTCTAAGAAACTTCATTTCACATGCTTGGATCTTGCTAAGGTCCCTTGATGTTAGTGTGCATGTTTCCAAAGCATATGTGAGAATAGGAATGAGATATGATTTGTACAAGACAATTTTTGTTCTTCTGGGAACCCTCATGTCCCATAGTAAGCCTCGCACGGTACTGTAGAAGTTGGCTCCTTTGGTTACTCTATTCATTATTTCTAACTCATTTCTACCATTATTGGCAATTATGCTCCCCAGGTAGTGCTAGTTTTTTTTTTATTCAATTTCATTCCGTATTCTTCAAACTTATCATTCCACATCTTCAGTTTGTTTTGTATTCCTCCTTCTGTTACATAATTTTAAAAGTGTTCACAACTAGATAGGTAACTGCAGAAAAACAATGAAAATGAGTTCAAACCAGGGTTTTTGCTAGAACAGATGGTCCCCCCCACCCCCCACAGTTATCTAATGATAAGTAAGGGAGTATTACAGTCCACTTCCTTTACATGAAACTACAACAGTTTTAACTAATTATCAGTTACTTAAACAAGATTATGAATCCCATGATTTTATTTAATATTTATTTGCTGCAGCTAGTTGCTGCATCTGAAGGTGGCCATACACGATGGCTCCATTTGGATGTCATCCGTATGGATGACATCCATGCGGATGACATCCAAAAGCATAGCATACACACGATAATTCCATCACTCCAGTCAGCCACGACAATGAAAAAAAGAGGCAAAGCAAGCAACAATAGGTTGTCAATTTGCTAAACAACAATCTAGTTATGCCAAGTACTAAATAAAATGAGCCCGAATTAACTTCAAAGGATATTCAAACTATCGAATACTGAATAAAAATCCTGAGAATTAAATAAACATCCAAAAAAAGTGTGAAATTATGAAAAATAAGCTCTGTGATATTACAAAATTTTTTAACAATACTACAAAATGATTATAAAACAGATTCATTAATTTGAAATAGTCTAGCAGGCTGAAAATAGTGACAGGTACGTCAAATGTAGTCTACATCTACATATACACTCTGCAATTCACAAAATTGTGGGTGGCAGAGGGTGCTCAGCACCAAAGCTAATCTCATTGTTGTGCATTCCAATCCCTAATGGTACGAGGGTAAAAAAGAATTCATATAAGAATCATTACGACACCTTATTCCTCTAATCTTATCTTTCCTGTCATTCCGGCTCAAATAGGTTGGTGGACGAAGTATTTCACTACACTCGTGAGTGAAAGTGGGAGTACACATGTTTACCAGTAAGTTTAAATGAAACATGCGTCGTCTATCTACCAGAGGCTCCCAGCCTAGTATACTAATCAGTTTTGTGATGCTTTCATAAGGACTGTAGCAAGCGGTCATGAATCGAGCGGCTCTTCTCTGTACTTTCTCTATACTCTCAATCAACCCCATATGAGACGGATCCCAAATGGCACAACAATAGTCCAAATGTGGACGCACAAGAGATTTGTACGCTATCTCCTTTGTTTGTTCATTACAATTTTTCAATATTCGACCTATGAATCGCAGCCTAGAATTAGCTCTACCTACTAACGAATTAATGTGTAAGTCCCATTTCATGTTCCTTTGTACTGTTACTCCCAAATATTTCATAGAATCGACCATATCAATAACTGAATTGTTTAACTCGTATTTCTGAACAATTGGATTCTTTTTGTTTGTTATGCTCATTGTCTTGCACTTTTTACAATTTAGCGTAAGTTGCCACTCGGCGCACCATGCCAAAATAATATCCAGATCACGCTGAATTTCTAAGCAATAGGCCAAATTCCTTATTTCCCTATAAATAACCGCATCATCAGTACACAATCTAAAAACGCTTTTCCCTTTGTCTCCGAGATTGTTTATAAAAATTAAGAAATGAAGTGGTTCTATCACACTTCCTTGAGGTAAACCCGATATAACATCTAGATTAGAAGAATTTTCTCCTTCAATGACGACATACTGCGACCGACCAGTTAGAAAATCCTTTATCCATTCACAAAGCTGATCCGATATACCGTACGCTCGTAGCTTCGCTAAAAGGCAGTTGTGTGGCACAGAGTCAAAGGCTTTCTGAAAATCTAAAAAAATGACATCTACTTGTGAACCTACATCAATAACTTTCATTACGTCGTGTGTAAATAGGGCCAGCTGTGTTTCACATGATCTTTTCTTCCGAAATCCGTGTTGATTTGTTGTAAGCAAATTATTATCGTCTAGAAATTTCATAATGTTCGAGCATATAATACGCTCCATAACTCTACTACAAACAGATGTTATAGATATTGGATGATAGTTTCCAGGATCACTTCGATCACCTTTCTTGAAAATCGGAGTTACTTGCGCGATTTTCCAGTCTGAAGGTACTTTTCGCTCTTCTAATGATTTACTGAATATATCAGCCAGAAATGTCCCGATTTCCGCCGCATATTCTGAAAATACTCTTACTGGAATCCAACTCGCAGGATGACAATTGTGGGACTGTGTCAGCCTCCGACAATACATCATACCAGTTGGACAGTCGAACAAGTTCAGCGTCTTGGCCTTTCAGCTTGCTCGACTGCCCCCGTGTGCGACTTCTAAGTCTAGAGACCATACACCAGTCACTGACAGGCGACAGAGGCACAGCCTCCAACTCTTCAGCCTGGGTTGCAGGTACGACGGTCGATATGGGAGAATCTGTTATAGGCATTGCTACATCAGCTTCCCCAATATTACATCTGCTGCAACCTTTTACGGCAGCTTCCAGCTAACACAACTGCAAGCTGTGCGCCGAGATCAGCCACCTCAGCTCGCATCTTCACACAGCAATCACAGTCCCTAGCCATTCTGCTTTTGAAAAACGCAAAAATGAAAAAAAGGTCAGAAAATCGAAATAACCTGTACTTTGTACAAAATATAAACACTCACAGATTGCACTGACTAAATTGACACACCACTACGATCAAATATAAAACAAAAATACTCTGCTGTCCTCAACGACTGCTTAAATCTGACTAACCTCTACTTTCCACAAAAGTAAACACTCGTAGATTATACTAACTAAATCTACACACCACTAAAGTTCAAAAACAAAACGAAAATACGCTACTGTCCTCAGCGAATGATAAACTGTATCTAACCTCTACTTACTACAAAAGTAAACACTCAAAGATTACACTAACTAAATCCACACACCACTAAAATTCAAATACAAAACGAAAATACGCTACATATTTAAACAAGTAGGTTCATATAAAATTAATCTTATCATACTATGATCTTTTTAAAAAGAAGACCGCAAAGAATTATCTTTTTTTCCAACACGGTTTCTCTGTTGGTGTTTGTCTTTATTTTTAAATATTATTAGCAATTGATTTATTGCCACATTTATTTATATTTTGTCAAGGTAGTCAGGTTAGAAATCCTACAAGCATAGTAAGTCCTTATCCTTCTCAGTAATCTCCAGCACAAAGTCTTATTGAGACGACATTTAAAAAAAAAAAAAAAAAAAAAAAAAAATAATCTTTCTAATTGTTACTTAATAATATCTAAAACTGTATTATTTTCAATTCTACATTCAAAATAATATTTAACTTGTAGCAAAACAAATATTTCTATAGCAGATTCAAAACAAAAAAGAAATGGTACAATGTTGCATAATCCACTCAAGGCACCGATGTTGTCTGCTCAGTGGTCGGTGACAGAATGAGAAGAGTTTGGACCACGGTTTTGGCATACAAGAGCCGACAGGAGGGATGGCTTGGGGTCCCTCCACGTGGTTTTCCCCACACACCGTCAGTTGGCTTGATGGCATGATGGACGAAACTGATGGATAATGGACTGACCGGATATCGGACTGACCGGATATCCAAATAATCCTGTCACTCCACGTCATCCACATCAGTTTCCCCACACACAATGAGATAATGGAGTGACATCGCTCCATTTGGACGGATGGAGCGATTGTGTATGGCCACCTTGACAGTTGTAGTAAAGTAGTTGCCAAGTACAGCAACAGTAATCTATTTAAAATTTGTGTGTGTTGCAAAAAAAATATTTCGTGTGGGGGGGGGGGGGAGGAGACGGATAGAGATAGGAATAATTTAGTATATAAGTAGCTGCTGTGTTCATTAAGCTGTAGACAGTTTTCCAAGTTCTGCCAGCTGATTCTTTTGCATGTTGGCTCTCAAAATATTTAATTGTGGGGAGTATATTGAGCTGAAAATCCTTGATTAAGAAAGAACTTGACGGTATCACTTAAGTCTTCTGCTATAGTTCTTTTCCTTTCTTTTTTGATTTATGTAGCAGTATAGGCATACCTGCACAATTGTTGTAATACAGTACAAATCATAGATTGCCTAGTTCGCCAGTTTTCCTTTTCTATATTTTCATTTTGAAAGTTATTAGAGATGTTCAGGCTTCTTTACAGATCACATCTTCGCTGACAAAAGTTACATAGCTGGAAGCTGTAAGAAGTCACAGCAGATAATGCGGTGTCAATGCTGCATGCCAGTTCTTTCCTATCAGAAAATTCAGATACATCTCAGGCAGAGAGGGAGGGTGATCTGTGACAGTCACTATGTGACTGATATTAAGCGACCCAATCTTGTAGCCTGATTCAAGTACTGTTACACATACAAAATGGCCATGAACCCTCACATGTACAACTGTTAAACCAGTTTGATCACAGACTGACTCAGGTCCACAGTCGCTATCCAGGGAGTTGGCACACATCAAGCTCGCAACATCTGAACAAACACAGACAGTAAGCCCAAGTTGGGAGCTCAAGTGTTGGGCTGTTTGTGGACTCTATTAGGGGAAATAGTGGCACATTCTGTGAGGCCTGATTCAACATGTAGAACAGGCCATCATGTATGCTGTAGAGTATGAGTGTAGGCAACTGCAGATTGTGGCACATGTTAGCCTCACAGAGGGTAATCTGAGATTATCCTCTCTTCCTTGTGGCAGCTGGCTAAAAGGTGAACACTACCCAGTAGTCACCAGATTTTGGTGGAGCCAGTGCTCTTCAGCATGGCAGAAGGAAAAGGATGTGGATGTTTGTTTCAGATACAGGGTCCAAATCATAGGCTACGGCACTTTTGTTATAATCTGTGAATTAGCAACATGGATAGCAAAGGACTTATGGGGCACACTGTTTTTTTTTTTTTTTTAGACTGAGACTGTTACAAGGCCAAATCACTCCAGGTGAATGACTGGATTCCATGGCTGAATTCCTTCCTGTGCCTTGCCCCAAGTCCCATCCTGCCTTTAATGACCTCAATGTCGATGAGGCATAAAACTGTAAGTAAAAAAAAAAAAACTGTTACAAGGCATATTGTCACAGGCAAACCAAATAAAATCACGACCACTATATATTAGTTGTAAGCAGAGGGAATCTCAACAGTTAGGTCATTCTAAATAACTGTTAAAGTCTTTGTGGCACAGATAGAACTAGAAAGCATTATTACTACTACAAAAGTAGATTTTGTAAATTTATATATAATACAAGAAATTTTGAGAAATGAAAAGATACCAGCAGACTGGAAATGTGCACAAATCCACCCACTTTTCAAAAAAGGAACTAGAATTGATGTGAATAACTATAGAGGATTTTGCTACTACCAGTCAAATACAAGATATTATCCACATGTCTACTCGAAAGAACTCTAGAATAACTGGAAAAAAAACATTAGTGACCTACAAGCAGGGTTCAGACCTGGAAGATCGTGCACAGAACAGATACACACTCTGAAAATACTGAAATTGATGGCACTTAGAAATAGACCCATAGTGTGCTTGTTCCTTGAATTAAAAAAATCATACGACTCCATAGACAGGCAATCCTTATTTAATATCTTACAAGAAAAGAATTTAGATAACAAAAGCAGAAGATTGGTAGAACAGACACATCCAAAGTTAAATTCATGGATGAAATATCTGAACCATTTGAAATTAGAACAGGGAGATGGATTGTCACCACTACTCCAAACCATTGTACTAGATAAAGTAAAGACAGAATGGGAAAAACAGCTGAGAGCAGAAAACTTATGGGCACCCATAAAAATCGGGACTAAAGGACTATACATACCATATCTGGCATTTGCTGATGACCTAGTAGTCATCGCAGACAAAGATGAAGTGGCCATCAGGCAAATAGAAATCCTCAAGGAATGTGCAGAAAAAACGGGATTACAAATTTCATTAAAAAAAAACCAGAATTCATAGGGAACAAAATAGAAATGCAAAAAGGACAAAATATGGTGAAATCAACAGGGTAAAATAGTTTAAATATCTAGGCAAAATCATAGAACCAACAGGACTAGAAGGGAAAGCACAGGAAGCAAGAGTACAGAAGATGAAGAAAGCAATGGCTTTAGTACAAAATATTTACAACAAAAAATGTATTTCAGACAATACCAAGATAAGACATAACACGGTAATTACATACGCAAGTGAAACATTAGCAATGAATCCAAAAAAAAGCAACAAAACAAATCAAGAAAGAATAAAGAAAAGTTATCAGAAAAATCCTGGGACCCAGAGTGAATGAAGATGGACAGTACAGACTTCAAACTACAAAAACTATAGAGAAAATATCAAACATAGAATCAGACATGAAGAAAAGAAGGCTAAAATTTTATGGACATCTGAGAAGACTTCTGAAGGAAAAAATCTCAAGACAAATTTTAGAATACACACAAAAAATAAAAACCACCTCATGGATGAAGGAGGTGGACAAAGACCTGAGTCTGCAGGTATTGCTAAGGGAGATGTCATAGATCGAGAGATTTTTAATAAGAAAGTGAACTCGTGGGAAGTTATTTCAGAGACGAAAAAGGGAAAATCAAAATGCATCTGGACTGCTGAAGAAAAGAAAACCATCGGTGAAAGAATGAAAAATATTGGTCTGACAAGAACAACATCCCAAAGAGGAACTGAACGCATCCAGTCAGGAATACTTATCGGTCTCCATTATAGAGACATACGAAAATAATAATAATAATAATAATTGATTAAAAGCAGTTGTAAATTCCACAGAAATGTTTAATGACATTGGTGTGTTATGAAAGAATGTCATCTTCTTGGGTGGGGGTATTTGTATTTAAAGCAAAAACCTGCTGTGTAATGAAATAGAAGTAGATTTTGTTTGTGAAATAATCTGGATTAAACTCAAAGTAGCTTAAACAAAGATGGTGATGACTGCCTTTATCACCAACCAGATGCCAATATACAAGTAAACGTTGCCAGGATGCTGAGAAACAATGCAAATGATATAGTTCAATGATTCCCAGATCATACCATAACACTACACGACTTCAACCTGCCCTATATTGGGAGTGAATTGCGCTTGCAAAACTGGTAGTAGGGATAAAAAGCTTGTAAAATTGTTCTCAGTATCTTCTCTAATTATAATCTCGAACAACTGGTCCCTATTATTATTATTATTATTATTATTATTATTATTATTAATACACTTGCTGACAAAAAAATTGCAGCACCCAGAAAGTACTCATGCACACTCATCCACCCTATTGCTGGTTTGTAAATGATTACTAAAGTTGCAATTCTCTCTGACAAGGAGAGCAGCCAACAGAGTGAATTAGTGTCATTTGTGTTAAGTGTTGATGCAATATCTGGTAGGGTATAAAAGGGGCATCAACAGCATTTGATGTTTAGTGATCACTATGAAGGACATGGAGATGTCGCATACTCATGTGAGACAGCTTTATCAGCTCTTGACAGAGTTTGAAAGGGGCCTCACTGTGGGTCTAAATTTTTCTGACTGGTCAAATCGTGCTATATCCACATTAGAAGGCATTCGGATGTGACATTGGCCTGATGTTGGACTTCATGGGAACGTGAGGGCAGGCATACTCGTCAAGGATCTGTTTGACCACGTCCAACCACCACAAGGGAGGATTGCCATATTGTGCACCAATTTGCCTGTGTAATGGACTCCCTGCAAAATTCTGTGTTATCCTGCAGTATTGGTTAGACTAACAACAGCCTGACTAGGGAATTACTGTTCCATGTGTAGGCTGCTATTAACACATCAACACACATGGCTGTGTTTAGATTGATGCCATGACTGGGGAACATGGACTGCTGATTAATACCGAGCGTGGTGGTGTAACGGATAGCGTTCTGGCCTCGCATTCGGGAGGACGGCGGTTCGAATCCCCGTCCGGGCATCCAGATTTGGGTTTTCCATGGTTTCCCCAAATCACTCCAGGCGAATGCCGGGATGCTTCCTTCAAAAGGCCATGGCCGAATTCCTTCCCATTCCTTGCCCCCATCCTTTCCCGTCTCTAAAGACCACGTTGTTAAAAAGGGACGTTAAACTGTTACAAAAAAAAAAAAAAAAAAATGCTGATTAATGGTGTCCAGTGATAAATCGTGGTTCTGCACTACCTCGAAAGATGATTGTCTGCCAGTATGGCAACAGCTTGGAGAGAGAACACATTCTTCCAATTTTTTGGAGAGACAGTGGTGTTGCTCTTGGCATCATGGTGTGAAGTAGTCTTGTGTAGTTCGCGAACGAACTAGTTCGGAAGAGCGCTCCCACAGGCGAACTACACGAACTAGTTCCCAGATCCCTCGCTCCTTAGTTCGTTAGTTTGTTCGATCCTTTCCCGAAGACCAACTTTTGTTTTAGTTTATTATCTAAAAGGAAACACAGTTCCTTGTGGACACATTTCACTGAAGACACATTTCACTGAAGACACAGATATAAAAATAAAATAAAAATAAATTGTTCAACATTAATAATTATTGCAGAGGTCACAAACGGAAATTTAACCTGGAATGTGAAAATAAAATACACTTTGATCCCATTAACAATTAAGACAACCATCGATAACCACAACTACCATAACAAACAAGAGAGCACGTGCAGTAGCGCTAGCAAAGCGAGCTGTCTTGTAGGACCTAGTTCGCGAACTAAACAGAGCGCTCCCGGTCGCGAACTGAAGAGAGCGGTACCATTCGCAAACTAAACAGAGCGCTCCCGGTCGCGAACTATAGAGAGCGGTACCGTTCGCGAACTAAATTGAGCGGTACCGTTCGCGAACTAGCACCATTCGCCGCTAGGGTTTCCAATATTTTTTCGGTTGATGGTAGGAATTTTTTAAAAATAATAACCTATAAAAATATGCTACACTTCAAAAATATAGTATTTTACGAAAGAGTAGAAAATGGTAAAAGGTATGTTTTTACTATTTCATTTTTTAAGCTATATTTTTTGCACTTCTTTCATCTTTAATTCTTTTTGTCTACAGTAAAATTGTCATATGCTTTATCGCTTTCAGTTGTCAAATTAATTTCGAGAAAAAGCTCATTTTTTATTCATGAAATACTTCTCTTTTACCTGGATTTCATATAATATTGTTATTTCAGAGTAAAGTTTGTTCACTTTGATATTCATTTTTTCTCGCAAACTTATACCCTCTAATATAGTCTGACAGTCATCAAATGAAACCCTGTGATTTGAATTTAATTTTTGGATTTTGTATAGCCAATTGCTTTCATTAAAATCTAACTATTTACTAAGATACTCCAGACATTTATCAACGAATACTAGAGCATTATTTTTTTATATTATCACTTTCTGTGGAGAATTTGGTTTCTAAAGGCTTTTCCTTGTTTTCTTAACCAAAGAAACAGTATCTTTTACATTTTTATAGCGCTGATTTTAAAGCTGACATAATATAATACTTATCTCAGTCTGTTGGTTAATAGCTTTGTGAAAGTGATGAAAGAAATGACTTGCGAAATTCAAAAAGATTTTAACTTTTGTGTCTTCATCAGTTTCATTCGTCGCCAAAAAATTGTGAATGTGTGTTGGATTATTCTCCCTTTCACTAATAAAATAATAGCTCAATGACTTCCAATTCACTGGAAATTTATGCACTTTCGTTATTGCTACCACTTTCTCATTCAAGGGTCACTGTTATTTTTATGTCTAATTATTAGATATCACATTGGAAATATTAATGTTATTTTTCTTAATAATATAGATAATACTATTTCTGTCATATAGTACTTAAGTTGTAGCCAATAGTAGAATTATATTTTGTCCATGATTTCCAAAACTTTATTTATATAAAAAAGCCGATTACTTATAAACGGGTATTTTAATTCATCAAAATAAACGCGTTTATAATATTTTATAAGTAATGTTGTAATGTGTTGTTGTTGGTGTTGGTGTTGTTGTTGTTGTTGTGGTTGTTGTTGTTGGGGTTTAAGGGCGCGTCGACGGCAGGATCATTAGCACCTTTTATAAGTAATGTTTCTTACGTGAACTAATAAACAAATCCATTTAAAAAATTAATATTCTACGAATGCATGTAAAGTAAATAGTAAAAACAGCACCATTATTCAATTTACCCATTTGTGTAAAGGACAATGAGCACTTTGGTTTATCGGCGCCAAGTGTTCATGCTATTGTAATTTGAAAGAACTATTATTAAGCAATAACTTTTGTTAAGAAGGTCATATTAAATTCCATTTAGAAACGACAAAAAATAATTATTTCCTAATAAAACTGACTTAAAAAAAAAAAATAGCGCGTGCAGTAGCGGTAGCAAGGCAAGCGAACGATCTGTTTCTCTGAATTAGAGACGCGAACTAACGAACTAAAAGAGCAAACTAGGGAGCAGCGAACTAAACTGAGCGCTCCCCTTCACGAACTATTATGTGCAAGTCTAGTGTGAAGAGTGATTAGGTACGGCTTCAGGTTACAGCTGCTAGTGACTGTGGGAACACTGACGGCATAACAGTATATCGGGGAATTCTGTCCCCTCGTGTGTTACCACAGTATCATGGTGCCATTTTTCAACAGAACAATGCTTGTCCACATACGGCACATGTTTCTGCGAACTGTCTATGTGATGTTGAGATACTTCATGACCAGCAAGATCCCCAAATCTGTCCCCAATAGAGCAGCTCAGACATCACCTCCATCACAGACAGTATCCAGGATGTCAAGGACCACTTACAACAGTTGTGGGCCAGCTTACGTAAGAGGAGGATACAACAGCTTTGAAAACCTTACCAACCAAACCAGTGCATGCATCTAGGCCAGATGTGCTACGTCATACTAATAAGTAGACTCATACTCCCAAGTTCTTTGGAAATTTGACTATGTTTTGTAATTGCTGAAATAACATCACATTCCCTCTCAACCTGTGAAGTAATTTCCTGAATTCCTGGGTGCTTCACTGTTTTGTCAGGCAGTATGTGTACCAACCCCAATTTATACAGCTCTCATGATCTACAGCATTGTTGAGCAGTAAAGCATCAAAAGACTATATTGCAGGAAATAGTATGGAACTCTTTGAGTTCAACCTGTTGTATTAATTCCATCATCAATCACACAGAGCCATTGTCAATTTTACTAAATAAAATTTAGTGCAAGAATTATCGACAGATAACATAGTAGACATACTAACAGATTTACAGTTATGAGCTCCATCCTATTCTACGTTGCCCCTTGCATTTCCTTCCCCCCCTATGTTACCACTTAGGTACCCCCCTACATCGCCACTCATTCCCCCCACCCACCTACATTGCCCCTTTGATCCCCCCTCCCTACCTCGCTCATGGTCTCCCCTTCCCCTTTTAAGTCGGACACATTCTACAAGAACTGTAGCGTTCACCATGCTTCCACCACCACCTTCACCACCCAATCGCCTGTGAAAGCTATCCCATCATAGGACATGTTATTTTTGAATCCTCCCACCGAGCATAGTGGGTGAACGGTTAACGTTCTGGCCTCGCATTCGGGAGGAAGCGGGATGGAATCCCCATCTGGGCATCCAAATTTGGGTTTTCCATGGTTTACCCAGATCAGGTGAATGTCGGGATGCTTCCTTTAAAAAGGCCATGGCAGAATTCCTTCCTGTTCCTTGTCCCCACTCCCATCCCACCTATAATGACCTTAGCCGTCGATGAGGCGCAAATCAATTTTAAAAAAATGAATCTTCCCATGCCATATACCAGTTTACTTTCAGCTACTGCCCTCTTCCCTTCATAAGGCAGATCATTAATCAACTGTTGGTCAGAATCAATGGTCACTAAGAATTCAGACCACACAGTAGCTGCTTATGCTACCTCGTATGATACTTCACTACCCATTTTATCAGAATCCTTCAAACAGCAACCATCCCTCTGAATTCACAATGCAGGAACTGGTCTACGAGTACAAATACATCAGGCAACTGCCAGGTCTCAACTTAGATAATACACACTGCTTGTTGTAGCTTTGAAAAATAATTGAGTAATCCCTTTTAATTTTCTTCCTTTACCAACAACTATCTTCAATTTCCATCTCCTATTATCTCTTTCTAACATTAACCACTGTTTACCAGAGATCATGTTTAAATTAATGTTTGTCCAAATAACAATTTATTTTTATGTATTAAATAATAATTGTTATTAAGTTCATCTTTTTCCATCCGATAAATTTTTATAAATTATTTACTAATTTTCCTTTCTTTGGAACTAAGCTATTGGGAACTGGGATCACGGGCACCGTGGGGGGATGCAAGGGGGTGCACTTGCTACCCCCTGCTTTGAAAGAAAATAAACAGAAAAAGATTAACAAACACAAATTTTATTATTAAATTCACTGTTTGAATAACAACTTAAGGCACCTAGGTTGTTGTCCATATTTGTTCAACACGTCAATAAATTCAGTATCCTTAGTTAATAAATAATACGTGTTATATATAATGTATATAAAAAAAAGCCAGATGCACCTCCCTTAAAGTAATCCAGCTGTTGCCAATGACTGGGATATTTAGCTTGTCACAGGTACAAGACATACATACCCTGGCCGTTATTGTTAAGTGACCTGCTGTCCTCTTTCCCACTCTTTTCCCCCTTTATGTCCAATCCTTCTCTCTTTACATCTGTTATTTATTCTCTCCCAATTTTGTGTGTAGGCATTTCTGTGCTGCCATGCCTTCTGCTATAACTATTGTAATTCCTGTTATCTTGGTTGTCTGAGTGGAACCACCAAGATATCGCCAATGACTGTGGAAGTCAGTGCAACCCCTATTGTAATTCCTCTGTATGCTTTGTATCTTCATGTAATAATTTCCTATTGCCTTCTGTGTTTTTATGTTCTCAACAATATCTTTTCTGCATTCAAGGGGAAGTACAGAACTGTACACACACATGTTCTTACTAGTGGTTACTGGCAAATAGTGGATTAATGCTTATGTTATGATACAGTTTCAACTCTTGAACTTAATGTGTAATTTCTTTTGAACATAGTTAATTGATAAACCCTTTCTGAAGGGGATATCTATATTCCATCTAGAATTTTTTAGCATTTGCTTAATGATACTAACATCACAATTTCACCCCAGTATTTACGGATGGGTCTAAGCAGGCTAACGGAGTAGGCTGCTCCGTATTGTTCCCTCGAGTGACTTACAAATTCAAGCTAAACAGCATGTGCAGCGTATACACTGCAGAGTGTTACACCTTGTTAAGGCTCCAGCATATGAAAGTATGCCACGGCAAAAAGTACATCATATGCTGTGATTCCTTCAGCTGCAATCAGGCCTAGGGAAACATGTACCTAGCAGATTGTCTTATCCAGGATATACAGGACACCCTCTGATCCCTCCAGTCTTTTGGAAAGGAGGTTATTTCTGCTGGGTACCTGGCCATGTGGGAATTGGGGAACGAGGCAGCTGATGAAGCTACCAAGTTCGCATGCGACAAGATCAGAATTGACTTTGATCCGGTCCAAAGTCTGATCTGACCTTGCCTTGGCGGCGAGAAGATTTGTTTCTCTAGCGTTCTCCCCTCGCATTCGGGAGGACGGCGGTTCGAATCCCCGTCCGGGCATCCAGATTTGGGTTTTCCATGGTTTCCCCAAATCACTCCAGGCAAATGCCGGGATGCTTCCTTCAAAAGGCCATGGCTGAATTCCTTCCGATTCCTTGCCCCTATCCTTGCCCCGCATCCTTTCCCGTCTCTAAAAGACCTCGATGTTAAAAAGAGACTTAAAGCAATTACAAAAAAAAAAAAATTGTTTCTGATGTTTGGCAGAGGCAGTGGCTGGAGTTCGAGCACAATAAGCTCCTGCTGGTCAAACCGACCATTCAGCCGTGGAGCAGCTCCTTCCAGCGGGTGAGGAAGGATGAGGTTCTCCTTACTTGCCTCTGCATTGGCCACTGTCCTCACACAGATCTCTTCTCCACCAGGAGAACCCACCCAAATGTGATGCCTGTGGCGTACCTCTGACAGTGCGTCTCATTTTAATTGTGTACTGTTTTTAAACTTAAAGGCAGATGTTGACCTGGCCAATGATCTGTCCCTTATTTTAAACAATGAGACCAGCAACGTGGTGAGTGTTGTAAATTTTTTGTACTGGCCACTCTAGTGCCTAAGATTTTAGGCAGATCGGCCTAGTTTTATGATTGGGTGGCCCCTTTACAGCCACCTTTCCATGTGCATTGTTATTTTTTATATTGTTATAATTCCTGCCTTTCTGACCATTATACAGCCAGTGAGACATGTAGTGTTTTTAATTGCTCTGTAAACCTGTTTGACCCCTATACAGCCATCTAGTTATAGTAAAGTCTTAGATGCTGGTGGACCCCATACAGACATGTCCTTTTTAATGATTTAATTTATTTGCTGTCTGCATGGCCAACCCCTTTACATTCGATGATGCAAACAGTAATTTAGTATATTTTTAAGCCATGGTATTAGCTGGTTATTGTTAGGGTGCTAATGACCTCGCTGTCGATGCGCCCTAAAGCAGCAACAACAACAACTTAATATTAGTAGTGACTTATTAAATGATCTTGAGTGGACCACTAATTATTCACTACTGTCTTCAGCTGAAAAATATCTTGATTGCTCAAGTTTTGGTATATTGCCACTCTAACAAGACTCAACTTTGCCATCCCATGTTATTAGTTATAAAAAATATGTGTTAAATATCTTTCTTAAAAAATGATTTTGATAATTCAGTTATCTTTTCTGTTTCAGGAAAAAATTGAAAATGTGTTTCTAGGCATATTTACGGTTGAATGTGTAATGAAGATTATAGTATATGGTTTAGTGGCACATCCTGGAGCATATCTGCGGAATGGATGGAATTTGCTAGATTTTACAATTGTAGTTATAGGGTAAGCAAATTAACACTCAAAAATGAATATTTTGTTTATACCAAATTTCATCTAATTTCACTAACAAAAACAAAATATATTAAGATCCTTACCTCTTCCTGAATTTACACTATTTGAATAAATAAATATTTTTGTCATTCACTATCAGTGTTTTAGATATTACTATTTCCTGAACTCGTGACAATGTGAAATGATCAAATGGAGTTAATATTTTACTACTCCTTTATTATTGTTGTGTTTAAATCAAATTTTTAAGCTATTAATAGTTAGCAATAGATATAACAATTTGCTGGATATGATAAGCTTTTGATTTATTTTATCATTATACATCTTTCCTATTCCATATTCATTTAACCAATTTGTGTTTCCATTAAACTTTAATTATACATATACAAAAAAAAAAAATAGTACTTTCCTTACAGCAGTTGTTTATTGAAACAGAGAATTGTGGTATAATAGTTCTTGACGGGGACACGAAATTGATCATCGAAACAACCTTTGCACCTCTGAACAGCTGTAATAAAGGCACTGATAATAGTGTATTTATTTGATCTAACAGTTTCTGCTCTATTCAGTATATCGGATATCAATATCCTCTGTCTTCTTCAATTCCTCGCATACACATCATCCCTCAAATCCCCACAGTTGACTATATTTTCCTCTTCTTCCAGTAGCTTGTAGAAGATCTTTTCCCATGTATCCTACCTCATTCTCATTACATGTCCAAACCACATGAGTTGTCATTACTTGGCTGCGTCTGCGATGCAGTGTTGAATTCATGTCACTCGTTCATTACAGATGCAGTCACTATAGGGTATTATACAAGATCCATTGAGAAGGTCCATTTTATAAGTTTCTATGTAGTAAGTTCCCAGCATTCACAATTCTAGACTGGTAAAAATTGCAGACTCTGTGAAACAGCTGTAAAATATTTTCTCCTACAAAGAGTAGGCTTTAATTTTTGAATGGTGGTTATTGCTAGACACATTCAGTACAACACTGCATGATTATATCTTCCATCCAGTGAAGAAGAAAGGCTGCCAAGTTATTTCAGTTCCTCACAAGCCTAGATGTAATGGCCTTCGGTTTCCAAATTAATTGTATTTTCCCCACAACACAAATATCCAGTTTTCTCAAAACTAATTTTAAACCCCCACTTATTATATTCTTCAAGCAGTTTCCTCAAAGCAAAATAAATGTCTTAATCATTGGTCATGATAAACATGGTCATCTGCAAACAGCAGTTACTAAATAGCTTTCCTGATTCCTGATTTTGCACATTTTCTTTGACACAGGTGTAAAGCCTGCTGGGTATTTGTATCAAATAGTGTCCTTGCTTTAACTTTCATGTATGTCTGAAATATTTGGTAGTAGCTGGTTTCTCCACTTTGATTTTATATGAAGTATACTTATAAAAAGCAAAATATTTCTTATGAAAATTTTAGGAAGATCACTTTCACATGAAATGTTATTTGTTGATAAATAATTCCATTGCAACTGTTTTTATCTGTTTTATTGCTGTACATTTTTCATCCCTCATTGAGATAACAGTAACAGTGATGAATCTCTCTTGAAATTTCACTTGGTGTTTACAGCTTATTACATCATGTTTGGTGTAATCCTTAAATTGTAACTTTGGTTTGTTACTTATGTTTTACATTAGTGTTGTGTGAATGAAGATTCCCAGCATACTGCTGCACTGTAATCTTCTCAGGTATACAAATGCTAAGTTTCAATCAGGTGTCACATGTCTTTTGAGGGTAGTAAGCCTGCTTTTACTGCATAACTGACCTGCCAAACTGAATCCCAAAAACAAATAAAAAGTGCCAAATATAACTCGACACAATAAAGGAAAAACTGGCAATAAATTGATGTAGAAACGACATTTGCTGCAAATAAACAGAAAATCCATAGCCAAATGAAAAAATGACAGATAAAAGGTAACACCACAAAACCTCAGCCATTAACTAGACAAACACATTCACAACAAAAATAGTTTAAAATGCACGTACCAAAAAAGGGGACTGGAAGTAACTGTAAGTGGTACTTTGTAACAACAAATACAGATTCACTAACATTTTCAAGAAACAACACCAACATTTATATTCAGGCAACTCATTACACAAACAAATAAAAATACTAATACCAACATAACCCTAATTTGGGCATTTACTAATTTTAATGTAAAAAGTAGAGGCAATATAAATAGGACAGACAAGAAGACAATTTTAAATCTGACATGAACAGTGGCGGATTGGGGGGGGGGAGAGGAAGACATGAGTGGACTTTGGTTTGGGGGGGGGTTTGTGGAATTTGGTTTTGGAGGGGGGTTTGAGTGTAATTTGGTTTTGGAGGGGGGTTTGAGTGGAATTTGGTTTTGGAGGGGTGTTTTGAGTGGAATTTGGTTTTGGAGGGGTGTTTTGAGTGTACTTTGGTTTGAGGAGGGGGGGGGGGGCTTGAGTCAGGCAAGGGTAGTCTTTATAGGCTCCTCAGATTGCTGTCCCTTTAAAAGATCAAGAGAGCTAAAAAAAAAGTCTCCAAAATTATGATACCTCTCACCGAGCATGGTGGGCGAGTGGTTAACACTCTGGCCTCGCATTTGGGAGGGCACTGGTTCGAATCCATATCCTGGCATCCTGATTTGCATTTTCCATGGTTTCTCCAAAGCACTCCAGGTGAATGCCGGGATCCTTTCTTCAAAAGGCCATCGCCAAATTCCTCCCCATTTCTTGTCCCCATTCCCATCACACCTTAATGATCTAGACATTGATGAGGCATAAAGCCATAAGGAAAATTCTGCCTCTGCCATGCCATTGGCTTTTGGAATCCATCAAGGAGATATTTGTTGCAAAACGCTATCTGTCACCCACAATTTCGTGAATTGCAGAGTATATATGAATATATATTATTTCTGGGTTTGTATTTATATTGATGCAGCTCCTATTATTGCAGTCTATGTAGCCAGATTATAGTGTAAAGAGCTTCGGCTAATAACATAAATGTTGTGTAAATTGAAAACTGAAGAAGCAACATTTTTAAGAGTACAACTCAAGACGAGAAATCAGGACAATGGTCCAGTGAAGTGATAATGTGGTGGGTCTGGCTTACTGAATACACCAGTGAGTTAGTTCTGACTGTGAATAATAGACCCAGTTGATTCGTTCAATATGGCTTATGAGTTCCCTCATAAACCTATTCCTTTGGACACACCACATTGTTGAACCCAATTTTTTATGTACTGCTAAATGTTGCAGTTATAAATTCGCAAGTGTTCTTGAATTTCTTCAAACCTGATGTATCATCCAAGTTAAAGAAGTTATTTTTTGAAAAATCTAGCAACAGCCTTGATGTAACCTTCAAAATCTTCAAAATTTTCAATTTCTCCCTAGACATTCTAAAGCTATTAATGGTTTTTCTTAGTCATTTTCTTAATTTATTTCTAATGTGGTTCCTGAACATATTAATGTAATAAACTTGAAAAAATATGAGCAAATTTGAAGCAGAGCATTGAACAATCATCTGGCTTACTCCTTATATCACCTCTCCCAGTCCCCCCATTTAAGGGTTAAAGAATTTATTACCTGAATGTTTTAATTTTAATTTTGTAAGAAATGCAGGTAACAATAGCTCCATTTATAAAATGATAAAAACCTGCAAGGTGGAGATAATAAAAGTAACATATAGGCATATGAAATGGAATTATATACACAAGTTGAAATAATGAATAAGTAAATCTTACACACCATCAATGGACTCCAACAAACCAAAGCACACTAGTTTGTAGAAACTCAAAAGGACCTTGCAGAAGTAAACTGACTCACTGATTTTATATATAGACAGATGATTGTTTCACATAAGCTTGTACCTAAGATTCAAACGGCAAGAAATTTTAAACATGGAAATGCATTGACACTACATATAAAGCCCAGAATGAAGGATGAGGAGGTTATTTGAAGATTAGGACAAAAATAATGAAATCAATGCAAATTGATGGTTCTACACTCCTTAGTTGGTTAAACAATAAAATAAATAAATGAATAAATAATAATGTATTATCTTGGAAACCAGTTGTCTGAATTTCGGGAGTGTGTTTTTTTTTTTTTTTTTCAGTCATAAAATTACAATGGACTATAGAAGAAAAGAAAGAAAAGTCCTACCATTTGTTATGAAAATGCTAAGAATAAAAGTGCATCTACACAGTGAAAATAGATAAGGAAGGAGAAAGTAAACCCACTGCTTACAACAAATTTAGATAGGACGGCAGCAAAAAATAAACAACACGAGCACAATATTTTAGTATAAGACCTTATTCCTGTTCAGAGATGAGACATGTGGCAAGGGTGTCAATGTGCGCGCACTCAGTATTGCCACATGATTTAAGCCAGAGATGATTATTGTAGGCTGAGTGAGAGTGGTAGTGGTGGAGAGGGACGGGAGAAGAAGATTACTGATAACTATGGGAAAGAATTATTGCTGGAAAATAGGATAAAAATTAATAAAGCAATAAATACAGATGAAATAGGGGATAAAGCCAGTAATTGCGAAGTACAATGGGGAACTATTGATACTTAGTACTACTACAGTAACTACAATAGCCTTGCAGGAACTCTGGGATGATGACAGCTAATGGAGCTCTGATGAAGCTATGGTAGGTCCAGCAAGCCTGTAGATCAAATTGGTACAGAAGACATTGTGAACAGAGACACAGGGTATCAACTCTGCAGTATGGAACCTAGTTAATGATCAGTTAAGAGGGCAGAGACAGAAGCATCAAGATCATTGCAGAATGCGTTCTGATCTACAACCAACCCCTTTCATTGTGTGTATCCACATCACACCTCCCGCCCCCCTCCCCCCTGCCCATCTCACCCCACCAGGCTTCCTATCCAACCACCTCTGCATCAAAAGGTATTCGGTGCACATGATCCTAACTTCATTGACCTGTCTTAGGCTGTATAAGTACGGTCACTGCAAGAGTCGGACACATCTCCAGAAGATATTCAGAGTGTGATTTTGCAAATTCGCATAATTTTGACGCACTTCCCCGATAGGGAACCTGAGAGCATTTCATACAGGAAAAGTAAAACTTCTTAAAAATAATGAACAATTACGTTTTTCTTACCCATGTGTCTCTACCCTGTGTGTTGCAACTTGTTTTGTGATTAAGGTTGTGAATACATTCAATATACATCCGCTTCCAATCTCCTTACTTTTCACTTTGTGTGATACATAGTGTGTTTTTTTCCCCCCTTTTTTCCTTCAACAAATACCTTTTTTTTTCTTATCTGAAATATTACAGCAACAAATGTGCAAGTAATTGTTTTGTTGAAAATTATAATCTTTTATAATATTAATTTCCACATGAGTTTTCAAAACTTTGACTAATAATGATGATAGTTCAGTCTCGCAAAGAGTATGTAAACATTGTTCTTTGTTTATGTATTGCAGTTTAATAAGCACAGCCTTATCAAACTTAATGAAAGAGGGGTTTGATGTAAAAGCACTGCGTGCATTCCGTGTTTTAAGACCTTTACGCTTGGTGTCAGGAGTTCCAAGTAAGTGCCAAAGCTGCTTCACTTTCTCCTTTTATTGAGTAAATTATTAAAAACTTACTATGACCATTATGCACTGTGTTGTCAGATTTGTAAGCTTAATTATGTGTCACAAATAATATATTGATAAAACTAATACAACTATATTGTTTTTATTCTTTCTTTACCTTCTTTCACTTTCAGGTCTACAGGTTGTGCTGAATTCAATCCTCCGTGCTATGGTACCTTTACTACATATTGCACTCCTGGTACTTTTTGTTATTATAATATATGCAATAATAGGTCTGGAGTTGTTCTCTGGAAAAATGCACAATACTTGTTACGATAACACAACAGGTTAGTACCATTCCTTGATTAGAAACATTTCAGTTTCCTTTAAACTAGTTTTGTGTTATATACTCTTAAGGAAAATGTATAGTAGGATGAAGAAATTTAGCATTTGCAAGAGTTCTATTTTCTACATTGCAATTATAAAAATCCAAGGTCAAATAGGGATTCATCCATTCAGATTTAGATTTTCCTTTACTTACCCTGATTGCTGTAGGTAAATTACTGAAATATTACTTAAATATAGGTCATGACCAGTTTCTTTCTTATTCTTTACTGATCATATTTTGATTTTAGGTTCTAATGGCCAGGAAAGAATGGCAACATCCCAGCATGTAATTAAATAAAAAATTTCCTGTGTGTACTGTAATTTTTTTTTTCCAGACATGTTTTGACTAAATTCTTTCTATAGGAATGTGACTATATAGGAAGTGGTTAAACCATTGTGCTTGGAAAGCATAATTTAATTATATACCCATGAAGACTTCTACACAATAGATATGTTTCAAAACCCAGAAGGAAAAAGAAGCAGGAAAAGTGCAGCAAAATAATCAAATAGCCACTTTCTTCCTACCAATAAAGCCTTGAAAGCTTGATTAAAAATACCTGCTATTGAAAGTACTATTTTTCCCATGAAGATACAGAACACTTGTCTATCAGACTTCAGCAATGATTTCTTAATTATTTGCACATTTAATACTGAGGCTATATGTAGATACCTACATCTACATCCATACTATGCATATCACAAACATTGTGGGTGGCAGAGGGTGCTAAGCACCAATCCTAAACCCGTGCATTCCAATCCCGAATAGCACGAGGAAAGAAGGAATATATAAAAGCATCAGTATGGCATCTTATTTCTCTAAGCTTATCCCTCCGGTCATTGCGACCTAAATAGGTTGGCGGAAGAAGTATTTCATTGCACTCAAAATCTAATTTTTTTTCGCATATTCTCCAATAAATTCAAACGCAAGCTACGTCATCTGTCTTCCAAACTATCCCAGCCCAATCTATGTATCAATTCTGTGATGCTTTCATAAGGGTTGTAGCAACAAGTCACGAATCGAGCGGCTTTCCTCTGCACCCTCTCCACTGAGTCAATCATAACCTTGCGATATGGATCCCAAACACCACAACAGTAATCCAGGTGCGGACGCACTAGTGTTTTATATGCTATCTCCTTTGTATGAGCATTACAATTCCTCAAACTACGACCAATGAATCACAATTTATAATTGGCCTTGCCTACGATGGAAGTTATTTGCATGTCCCATTTCATGTTGCTTTGTACTTCAGGGAATCAACCATGTCAGCAACCGAATTGTTTATTTTGTACTCGTGAACAAACTGATCCTTTTTGTTACTTATCCGCATTGCCTTGCACTTTTTGCAATTAAGTGTAAGCTGTCATTTACGGCATCAATCGAAAATAGCATGTGTACTATGCGTAGTATAAAGTAGATGTAATGAAATTTTTAGGAAAATTTATTTTTTATAGAAAGGTTGCTAGATACTCTGAATAAATATGCAAAGTAGGACAACAAGAAACAATTCAGAAAATTATGAAAGTACCATGTATTTAATTGCAGAGTGTATGGCATGGCTTTAATTTGCCACAGCTTATAACTACACTTATATTCTTATGCTTTTGAAAATGTGTTGTAGAAATGTGGGTATTGGATTCCAGTAAATGTTATGAAGTTGGAACTACATCTCCTTAACCATTGTCTGATCAAACTAGATATTTTCTAAATTATAATTGATAAAAATTCTGTGATATAAAGGTGACTTTATTTAAAATGTTGACTATTTTCAGATAAAATGATGGCTGATCCTCACCCATGCGGCAAAAATGGGGAAGGTGGCTTTCAGTGCTCAGAGTTAAGCCCAAATATGACATGTAAATTGGACAGCTGGGATGGGCCAAATTATGGAATTACTAATTTTGATAATTTTGGCCTTGCTATGTTAACAGTTTTCCAGTGTATTACACTGGAAGGCTGGACTGATGTGTTATATTATGTAAGTATAACTTCATGTTTACAGACATTTGTGCTTCAGAATTAAGCAATGGTGGTATATTTGCCTGTTGCAAAAAGATTTTTAGCAATTTTAATTTATCAATACCTATTTATAACTTTCTTATTCTAAAATTGCAAATTGGGAAGTTTAGTATCTCAAGTTTTGCTCTATTACATCTCTAAAACATGTCGTATGGCACAATTCATTTACTCTGACAACTATCCAACAGTATACTTACTCCTTTGCTTATTGTAGGTTGAAGATGCAATGGGCAATACATGGCAGTGGATATATTTCATTTCAATGGTGATATTAGGAGCATTTTTTGTTATGAACCTGATTCTTGGTGTCTTGAGTGGGTAAGTGGTAGAAATGTTATCATAGTCGCAATATTATTTTAAATCTTTTGTATTTGGAACAGGTAATTTTGGATTCGTGTGATAGATATGAGACATTAACATGGCTTCTAGAAAATACAGCATTTCCATTGCTGCATGTCATTGTGAAATAAGGGGAATTTTAACTGCTTTAATTATTTTTAATGCATAGAGTACCAAACATTTTAAGAGAATATGTGTATTGTAACAATATTATTAGAGACCAAGACATATTTCATTATTGTTCTTTGTCAGCAGCTCTATTCTAGCTCTAATCACTCAGCTGTCTGTTCCATAAAGTCTTAGTAAATTACATCAACAAAATCTTTCACAAGTTAAAATAAAATTGAGAGGCAGTAGGTGTGGCCAATAGTGTTAAGGATAGATAGAGGAAACATTAAGCTAAGTTGGATCACAAGAGACATGTGAGAGTGGAAACAATATTGGCTTGACTATCAACTCTGTCTGTGCTAAATAAAATGATGAAGGCATTTTATTTTTATCCCAATCATTTTTGTTAGCCCTCTCGTATCTCCTCAAATATCTGTGTACTCTTTAATAGTCCTATTTCGGAGGGCTGTACATTCAAGGTTTTATTTTATGCTTGGCGTCCACTTGGAACCACTTTCCTTTGTCGGTTCCTTTTGCTTTCTTCAAATATTTATTAGTTAATGGGCTACATACATATCTTGTCCGTGTAAGCTATATTCTGTGTGGTGAGCATTAATTAGTTTGTGTTGTATAAGTTACCCATATGAAAACAGTCCAATATTGTGGTCTATCAAAAATTTAATCATTTTTCTTAATGTTCCCAAGAACTACAGTAGTGTTATGGGGATCCAGAAGGTTCCCCAGTATAGTTCGATCCATCAGGTCATCCCCTATTTCATGATTTTGCCAGTCTTCCACCATGTGAAGAAGTTGGACTTGAGGAAGAAAATAAGTGAAAAGTGGACGATGAAAGGAACTATTTGGCTTCAGACAAGGAAAGTTTGACATCGTATTTAATGGTTGCAGTAAGGCAGTTAAAAGAAAGAATATATGAAAATGTAAAGTACCTAATTATGGCATTTTTATGTTGGAAAAAGCATATATCTGAAAAATTTAGTGAAGGATTGAGAGTGAAAGGAGTAAGTAAAGTAATGACCGAGTAGTTTGTAAATATGAATGAGGTAAGTGTGAGATATATGAGAGTGTATGGAAAGAACAACAAGGTTCACACCAGAATATGAATTTCAAATTCAAAGCACATACTGAACCCTGTTGTTCATTAATGTTATGGAACAAAATTATAAAGAAGTTGGCAAGTAAGAATGAGTAAAAAAAAAACCCCATTAAGGCTATGTTAGGTGGTGATGTGATGGAAAGGTAAAATTAATACCTGTATGTTAGTATAGCACCAGCTGAATGCAATTCTTTTAAAAAACAAGTATAATGAAAATCAAAATTTGTATAAAGGAAAGAACAGATGATATTGGTGTAGGTGAGAAACTGTAGGTTGTAGAGGCATGCTACTACGTGTTTATAAAATGAGTTAGAAGGGAATAGGATAAGTATGAAGAAAAATGAAAAACACAGAAAAGCCAAGGAATCATTTACAGGACTTGTGCCCGTATTGATGTAGGATTCTGTATTACAGTTAATTAAAGAAAGGGACAGTAGTATAATATGTGCTTGCAAAATGAAGGTTCAGAGGAATGGAATTAGAGTAAAAGGGGAAACTGTATTGTACTGAATGAAAAGCTTGATGTTCAAGTAGTATGTACATAGGAAGTGGATGAATGAAGAAACAATTCCAAGTAAAATATGTAATCTGCTTTTGGATGGAGCCAAGGTTCAGATGGATGAAAACATAATGTGCAAGACAGAGAAATAAATTGGAGAGTCATAGAAGAGTGGGAATGGTTGAAGGACAGAAAATTCTGAAAAGATGTGCATTTCACACAGAACTGGCCATAAGCATAAGACTATTATTATTATTATTATCATTATGAAATGATTGATTCATATTTCCTGCTTATTATTCCATTTCTGTATAAATGAGAAAGTAGTTCATAAAAGATTTTCTGCCATTCTTTTTTATTTAAGTACTTCATATTGTTTTAATAACTTATATTATACATTAATAAATGTTTCAAACTGAAATGATGTGTTCTTAAAACTGTCTTTATCTGTTCACATAAAAAGAGAATTTTCTAAGGAGAGAGAAAAGGCTAAAGCTCGTGGAGATTTTCATAAACTAAGAGAGAAACAGCAGATAGAAGAGGACTTGAGAGGTTATTTGGATTGGATAACCCAAGCTGAAGACATAGAACCTGAAGGAGAAGATCATGCTATGAATCAGGATGGAAAAAGTACGTATGAATTTAGTACTCGTTCTTTCAAAATAAATCAGTAGTCACTTCAGTGGTAAATGATGTTACAGTCTTCATCTTCACTTATGATGAAATGGTTTATTGTGAAAGACACATGTTCAGTGTTAAGTGTATATCATAAATGATAGAATGGATAGAAAAACGTGTGGGAGATGATTTGTAATGAAAGGGTTACAGATTATGCCATAGTGTTGCTGAAAAAAGGTTTGCTTAAAACTTACCATATTTTATGGACTATGACACACTTTTTTCTTCAAAAAATTTCCTCCAAAATTTAGGTGTGTCTTACACAGTTTTTAATTTAAAATTCCTGCCAGTCTTAAAAATAGCCGTGTATTCGATGCCACGAGACACCTGTATCTACTTAGCAACATTGGATTCAACTGGCAACAGCACTTGTAAGGACAAAGGCCGATACCGGGTCTGTAGTATAACCTTAGTGCCTCAACTAACAGTTTATGTTGATTCAAAGTTCTGTGAAAAGTTCTTGAAATAATTTAGATTTGACCATGTAGCCGGATAAACTCAACATAAATGCTTGAGGTTGCCACAATATTTGTTAAACCACAAATAGAGAAAAGGTTACTGTCTACTAAAATCACAAGTCCACTTTACTCGAAAATTTTAAAGTTTATTCAAAGAAGTCAAAAGTTCAAAATTAGCATTATACAGTTGAGCAGGCAAATCGAACACACTTTTCCAAAAGGTTGCAGGTTGTGGAGAGAAATTTAAACCGACCGACCCCTTATTAAAATTTAAAAGTTCATGTTATAAGTTAACCTCGCGTGCCATACACCAAAGTCCCAAGATGGCTGACTCGGTAGCTTCATCTTCAACCGACTTCCTCCCGCCCCGACACAAGACTGACGCAGACTCACTCACATAATGCTACCGGAACAAGAAAGACTAAGCGAGACGAAAGACAGACCGGAACAGACAGACCATAATGGCGGCAGGGTCTTTTTATAGGAACCACTAGAATCAGTGACGTAAGCAACTGTATCACATCTTTTCGCTTCCGCGAGATCAAAAGTGTGTGTAATTTATTTGGCGATCCAGATTATTAAAAATGTTTAAACTTTGACAATGTCTAGACTTATCTGCTAGAAGTCCAACGGCAGTTTCGTGAGAAATTTAGAATAACTAGTTTTAAAGTTTTATTTAATTCCGTGTGGTGATACAAAGCTCCGAAGTAGGGGATTAACCCAAACGTTTGAATTTTTACAGCGACAATCAACGACAATCTATTTTCAAAAACTTAATTACCAGACAAATGCTAAAACTTTTTATGGAAACCAATATATGTACGAAATCATCTCAATTAGGGCTATTTACTGATGGGGTTATATTTAATATCTCTTTTAATAAAAAAAACTTATTTTCTCTTAATTAAAATCGCTAATTAACCTTTACCAAATTACTTAATTTTATTACCAAAATATCGGGGATAGTGCTGACTACAGCTGGTGATAAAAGATCAGTTGTCGCTTTACTCGATTTAAAGATATTACAAATCTTAGAATTTATACTTTTATGATTGCGTGTTTCAAAACCTGAACAAAGCGGAGTATCTCCTAAAGTATACATTTCGTGATATGATAAATACACTTTAAAATTATTTTTATGGTGGATTGTAACTATGGGGAAGATTACAGGGAAATTCTTTAAAGTTGAAAACTACTCTTCTTGAAATTTCTAAGTTCAACTTCGGTGACTTTACGATCGATCTTTTTGTTTACTGTGAATTTACTTCCTCCCTTATACCTAAGCTAAGGAGCTAGAATTTAACAAAATTCTAAGGTGCTTACACACTGCACCGATGCTACGAAAGTGAGTTGCGGGGATTCACAAGCTTACTAACACTGTATCCCTCCCGCCCCACCATCACAAACCCAGAACATTGTCTAGCCTATGTTGCGCCATTGCAGTCTACGGTGCTAATGAACTGGAATTGAAAGTGATTTGTGTTATCAGTAACAGTACAATATTTTTATTAGTAGCGAGTTTTGCAATGGGGAAAAAAATAAAAGGTATTTATATGATGCGGGCTATAAATCAAAAGTAATAGCATATGTAGAAGAACATGGAAACAGAGCAGCTGAGCGGTGTTTCAGCCCTCTGCCAACAGAAGAAAACCATTCGTGATTGGTGGGCTAGTAAAGAAGAACTGAAAAAATGAGGGAAGACTAAATATGCAAACAGAGGACTGAAGGCAAAATAGCCAGAACTAGATGACATATTGTAAAGGATTGAAGGACACCATCAAAAT
Source organism: Vandiemenella viatica (assembly GCA_031002005.1). Classification (NCBI taxonomy): domain Eukaryota; kingdom Metazoa; phylum Arthropoda; class Insecta; order Orthoptera; family Morabidae; genus Vandiemenella; species Vandiemenella viatica. The sequence goes on along the minus strand of CM061921.1, from coordinate 80,995,047 downwards.
GGCATTGGAATTAATACAAAAATGATTCAAATACATGCTCATAAGCTAGCGCTACAGTGGAACTTAACAGACTTTAAGGGCGGAGTTCGTTCATGCTACAGGTTTATGAAGCATCTTGGACTTAGCATGTGAGCCAAAACAAAATATCTCGGAAAATGCTACACAATTATGAAGAGAGAATATCTTTCCATCACCTTATTATTCAACATCAAAAGAAAAGCAGCGTAGAACTAAGCCAAATTTCGAATAAGGATGAATTTGATATGTCTAGTAACATGAAAGGTGCTAAAACTAACTACAAAAACAAGTGGACATAAAAAAATTTACTGCACTGTTGTCCTTTCATGTTGTGCTGATGGTACTAAACTTAATCCAATAATCATTTTCAAGTGCAAAACAATGTCAAAACCTTCTAAAATACTACTGCCAGGTGGTGGTGTTTATGTACATGACAAGGGTTGAATGGACGAGGCTGGTATAAAATTGTGGATTAACAATGTGTGGGAGAGAAGGAAAGGTGCTTTATTGAACAAGAGTTATCTTCTTGTGCTAGATCAGTTTAGTAGTCATTCTGTGAAAGAGAAATTGAGACTGGGAAATATAGAGCTTGCTGCTATTCCGGGTGGTCTTAGTTCACAATTTCGAGCTCTTGATATCTCCATTTAAAGTGTATGAGACAGGAATGGAACAAATAGACAATGGATAGAACCCAGAATGAATTCACTCTGAAGGCAGCTTTATAACAACCTACAATCAAACAAGTGCATCAATGTATAAAACAGTCATGGACTACCATCAGAGAAGATCTTGTTAAACCTTTCAAGAAGTGTGGCATAAGTAATGCTCTCGATGGCAGTGAAGACCATCTTATATGAAGAGGACAACGCTCATGATAGAGGAAGAAGAAAGTTCAGATGACTATTTTCAGGGATTCTAAAGGTCAGTTCGGTTTTATAAACCAAGAATTTTTTTTAGTCTGGCTTTGCAATTTAACAATAAAAACAAAAACGGGAAAAATGTTATTTTTTAAAAAAATTGCCTGAAAATGAAGGTGTCTTATAGTCCATAAAATACGGTAGCATCAGAGAGAGAGAGATTGAGTGTGTGTGTGTGAGAGAGAGAGAGAGAGAGAGAAATAATAGGAAAAATTAAGGAAATCAAGAAAAACAATTTTATGATTGCCTTTAAATTATCACAGCAAATTTTTTTGACCAAACCTTCATCAATATAGTAAACTCATAAAACAAATGGTAAATTGAGTGCAGATGCAAATGATAGTCTTGTGAGAAATATTATTTAGTTCTCTTTTTACAAACATACCATCTTACCAAAATTCATCAAAATCTTTTTTTTTTTTTGAAACTGTGTTAAATTGGTAATTATTAACACTCATTTATATACCAGCTGGAACTTGATAATTTTTTTTTTTTTTTACTTATTGCTTTACACCTTGTCGACGTGGAGGTCATTAGAGGCTGGGATGGGACTGGGAACAAGGAATGGGAATGAATTCGGCCATGGCCTTATGAAGGAACCATCCCGGCATTCGCCTGGAATGATTTGGGGAAACCATGGAAAACCCAAATCTGGATACCTGGATGGGGATTCGAACCTGCATCCTTCCGAATGTGAGGGCAGAACGTTCACCATTCACCCACCGTTCTCGGTTTGACAATTAATTCCTCATTGTGCTACACCATCTAATAATAATCCATTAATTTCTATTGCTCTGAAGATACTACTACTCTTTGTCATCTGGCTTTGGCTACCTCTAGAAACCTAAACACTTTATAAAATGCAAAATTAAAATTTGTATGATCATATTTTAATGGGAGACAAGCCTCAGTCTTCATGTTGGGTGCCTGTGCTAAATGTGTGATGTTTTTCGTTTCTTCTGCTCTCATGATTTAAGAATCACAAACATGGTTTAAATGTTTATCAGTTCTGTTCTTTACCTTACCTTTTGTCACTGTGAATCTTCTGGCTTCCAAATTGATAAGTAATAATTTCTTTATTCATGATTTCAAATGGTTTTCAATCATTTTAATAGATAAGAATAAACATGAATGGCTGGAAAGAAGAAATTAAATAAATAAATAAAAAATTAAAAAATGACTGAGATAGCATAAAAATTTCTGATAAGTGATTTTTTAATTGGCTGCCTCTTATGCGGTTTGAATGAATCTGAAGTCAGTGCAATCTCTAAATACCAATCCAAATGAAAGCTATGATCTTAAAAAACCATAATTGGAAAGTAACACTATAATAATAAAATTAATGCATCTGAAATTAGGAGAATGTGAAAAAAGTTGGGGATTATAAACAAACACCTTGGTCAACAGTTGAATTATTTTTGTCCATATAATCCATGCTATCCTGTATGGAATATTTGTTGTTGGATGCACATATTGTGCTAGATGTTTCGTATGCTTTCCCATATTGGACACAACACACATTTGAAGGTTGTGATTTTTGTCAAAATCGGATTGGTAGCTAGTCTCCTCTGTATATGAAGATGTCAGCTTTTTATTATTAGAATTCAGATAGCATAATTTTGGTGTTTTTGCATCTAGAAGTAGCAGAAATCCTTCACAGCTGCAGTGTAGATGTTTGAACACTGTCTGGTGTTAAGGATGTTTTGGTAAACTAGTTCCCATCTGCATAGAATAGCATTTGTAGTTTATGAAGGACTGTGGTATCTCTGTGTTGTTGAAGTGGTTGCAGTTGTGAGAACTGTCATGGGCAGTTAGTAGTTGGTCTAGATTATTGGCTGTTAGCCTTTTACTGTTCATCATGATGTAAAGCTGGTTTGTGTTAAGCTTGTACATGAACTTTGGCACTAGATATGGGTGAGTCAATGCATAATCTCTTATAGTGCAGGTAGTATGTGGAGTACTGGGAATGTGTAAACTTACCCTGTGGTAAGATTGGAGTAGGAGTACTGTGGTTGGGTATGTGCTGCATTATTTGCAGCATAATCTATTGCAGGATCAGTGTGTTAGTTTGAAAGAGTTTGAGGACAAACAAATTTTTGAGTTTGGGTGTTAAGATAAAGAATGCGCAGTGAACAATATTAAAGATTTTGGAATGAAAGGTATGTGTTTCAGGTAAGGGGGCATCCATAAATTATATGAGGTGTTTTTATGGATTTCCGGACACCCCCCCCCCTGGTGATATTTCGTGAGATTTGGCAAGACCACCCCCCCCCTCCTGGTTAGATCTGATGCGTGAGAACCCCCCCCCCCCCCCCAGAAATCACCCTCGAAACTTTTGGAGACTTTTTTTTTGTCTCACCCTCCAATATCCGGTTACACCTCTACTTTTCGACGGAAAAACCCCCCTGATATCAACCTTCACCCAATTTGTAGACTTTTTTTTTTTTTTTGGCTCTACAGTGCAAAAGTTTTTCCGAAAACCTCATGTGAGATTTCCATGGAAACCTCCCCCCCCCCCCCTTGGTGAGATTTTGCCAGACCCCCCTCCCTATTTCACCTCACATAATTTATGGATGCCCCCTAAGGAAAGTGGGTAGTAATATGCATAATCAAGTATTTGGTAAGTGAATTTGAGATCTGGAAGAAAATTTGACAAAGGGCTGTGGTCAGGGGCAGCCTTGGCAAGTTTTTCAGGTGGTGCGAGAGCTAATCATGGTGCCTCAAATGTGCAGTCACTTATTCGTGATTGAGGTGTCACTGTAGACAGACTAAAGATAACATACGTTTGTTACATCCTATTCGTATTATACATGTAGATGTTTGTATGCTTGTATGTTTTTACCGTTTCACGTCGAAATGGCTGAATGGCTTAGGATAAAATTTGGATTGATGTAATGGCCATCTACTTTTATCCCGATCGAAAAAGTAGTTCCCGTGGGATTAAAATACGAATACGTATACGAATGTATTATGAATTCCACTCGAGCAAAGACGCTGGCATAATATAGTCTCTATGTATTAATAACTCAGACCTCAAAAATATTAGTATAGGATAGCAGAATGAGAAACAACTGTAAAGGGGAACACTATGTTTCAAAATTTTTATTTAAGCTACTATGGAGTACATAAAGCTCACGTCACCTATCTGTCAAATGCATATAGTTTTTAATAATTATTTGAAATAAATATATGAGGAAATAAAATCATAACTAAAAGGCACAAATTGCCATCTTTCTCGCCCTTGTCCTTGAGCAATATTATTTTTCATAGATAAAATTGCGAGACCTGACAGTCTACCGTGAATATGTTTCGATAAGTTTTAATTTACTTAAACATCATTCTCCTTTAGCGACAGTTACTGGTATGATTGGCAAAATTCAAAGTGCTGTCCACACATTCAGAAATATATCCTGCCAACCATTTTGTTTCATAAGTTGAACTTTTATTGGTTCTGCTGATTCAAGCCCCATCAACAATAGTTTGTTAGAAATTCCCTCAATCAATTTACAACCAGATATGTCACATTTTTCTCCAACAGTTAAACTTATTTCTAAATCTGCGCAGAATTATTCCCATTCTGACTTTTCAGGAATTGTTTTCATAATGTGTAAGAATGGCACTGTATCATTATATTTGGATAGTTGTGTAACTTGAGTTACCAACGCATTATCATTGTATGTGCCAAAACGGGTTCATTGTAAACAATTCTTCTGGATCTGTTGCTATCTCATCTACGGCCTCATACTAAATTAAATCTCTACTTTCTTCGGTACCTGACTGGCTTAATAATAGTATATGTCCCACTCTGAGAAGCATTTCTCTAGCTGTTTTTAGAGCAGAGGAATAACCCTGGTACTCTTTCTCAAATTCTGAGCTGTTTTCCAGCAATTGTAAAGCATTTCATAAATCCACTTTCAGCCTGCATAGCCTTTCTTAGAATATTTACTTGAAACACTGTATTATACAGAGTCACCATTGTAACTATGAACTCAAATTGCTCCATGATCTGGCCAGGGGCAAGGCCTCTATTGTTGCAACTGAATAATTCATCTCCAGAAGGGCGCCGTGAACTGAAGAGTAGTGATAACGAACTGCAGCGAAGCTTGAAACTGAATTCTCAAAACAGGTTTCGCATATTTTTTTTATAGTTCTTCTAAGTGCTTAGATACCACTTGCCATTGCTTTTTTTTTATCAAGAGAATAAAACAAAAATTTTAAAAGAAATCTGGACAAGGTAACCAATTTAACTTATCTTTTGGCGGCACCTGCTATTATCAAATTTAATGAAAGCTGAATAGATTAAAAAATGCTCGAAGATATTGCTTCAGAATTCTGCTTTTGACACCTTTGTTTCTTCCTATCATACTGGATCTACTGTCATATCTTTGGCCTCAACAATCGTTCATATCCAAATTGAACTTTTGCAAAGTATCCTCTCTACACAGGCCAGTAAGTCCAGCTCCCGAAGAGTCACTTCCGGCTTGTAAGCAACAAAACACTCGTGCACTTGGCCTTCGTCTTCATGGTGTCAACAAAAGCAATATTAAAGATAATTGTTCAACATGACTAACATCGGAAGTTCAATTCAATATGATGGAAAAAGTATTTAGATGACTTATGCATAGTCAATTTTTTTATAACGAACCTTTCATTTTAAATATGTTTGCCAAAATCATCATCATTATATAGGACAGCTTCCAGTTACTGGCCAGGTCTGCTGGGAACAAAAGCCTCACCAGCACTTCCTGTCTAACCACCATCTCTCTTCTTCCACTGTCGCCCAATTTCCTCTTCTTTCCCCCACACATTTCTTAACGCTTTTAATCCATCTGTTCCCGTCTTCCTTTAGGCCTCTTACCTTTCAGCTCCATGTCCAGCATCTTCCTTGGTAACTTCACCTCCCCCATTCTCTTTACATGCCTGTACCACTGTAACCTAGATTTTTCAATTCTCTGTTGTAGCGGTTCTTCCTTTATCATCTCCCTGATTCTCTCAATCCTTATTCTGTCTCTTCTTGTTACTCCTGCTCTACTCCTCTGAAATTTCATTTCCACAATTTGTACTCTCCCTTTGTCTCTCTCCTTCATCACCGATGTTTCTCACCCATACGCTAAAATTGGCACAAAGTATGTTTTATAGATTGCCTCTTTGTTCTTTTGCGGGACATTCCTACTCCGTACCAGACTTCTAATAAAGTTTGCCAAAATAATAGACATTAATCTCCTTAACAATAATACGCTGGAGATGTTCCCTCATCACAGGGTCATATTTTCCTAGCTATTGCAATGTATCCAGGAAGTTATCACTGTTAGAAGTATTTAGTGTTTCAAATCCAAAGCTTCCTCTGAACAAGAAATTATTGCATGTGAAGTGAATACATTCATTCCAGGATTGCAACCCATCATGATTTTTCATCTTCAATCTTTATTCACAAATGCTAGTCTATTATACTGAAGTTCTTTAATTGAATCAACGCTTTATACAAATGAGCATGGTGCTCTGGTATTTTCAGGAATTTTCGTGAGTTTTGAGATGCTCTGATAAGTAGCTACAGTCATCAAATCATTGAATAAACAGAAAGAACATTATACTTTATATGCAGATTTAAAGTAAAGAAGCCATCTTCTTTTATCTGTTTCTCCATTTAGCGTTACTCTTTAAAAATGTATATTTGAAAAATGACGTCGATGATTTTTGTCTTGGATTTTTCCGTTACAGGAATAATTATTTCATCTCTGGCCGCAGAATAAACGAGAGGCCATTTTTAAAAATCATCATAAATTATACTTTGAAAAAGCGATGGTGGTGGTATGTCTGGTATAACCCATTCTGTAATATTTTGAACTGCAGCCAACGTTCAAGCCATAGCTAAATTTTCTCGTACATGCGGCTCCTTATCATGAGCCTCTTCTGCAGAACTTCTATTTAATAAGTTTTCTTCTAACACGTGTTGAACTAGTGCTGGTGATGATGATTTCGATGACTTCACAACTTTATAAAATTTTGCAGGCATTATAGGAGCCTTCTTAGTTTCCTCTTGTCTATGATACAAACGTTAATTGTAGTCACCTTAGGTATAATGTGATAGAAATATATAAATAGGTTGAATCTCTGTCCATGAACATGCACCCGTATGCGAATGAACTCCCAAGACTACAGCCCAAAAAGGTAGGAAACAGGTGTGAGAGACTCGGCACTGGAGACTACTAGTTATGGAACGCGTTGTGATTTTCTTGATTCAAGTAACTCGAGGTGATGCGATTCTATGATCACATATGACTATGCATCAAGTTGAAGCTCATATGCCTATAAACTCTTCTCGATGAACAGTGCGTTAAAATAATATGTGAACAGTTAGCTGGATTATTGTAAAATTTATTTTTAATTTTTCGCGCATATGACCTATTGCTGCATTTTTGGCACCCCTCTCCCCCCATACGATGTATGATGGCACCCGGTGTGGTCGCACCATTCGCACCACCCAAGGGCCACCCCTGGCTGTGGTTAAATTTTGGTGGTGCTAGGTCATAGTTGATGGATGTATTTTAGCATGACAGGTTGATCTTTGTACAAGATGTGAGGGTAGCTACCCACTAGCATTGCTGCACTCATTAAAGCACCACCACACTGTTTCTAGGTGGTATAATGACCTTAGGTTCAAATCACAGGCCCTGCATGTCACAAAAGAAAAGTTACAAAATGCCATGTAAGTTTATATAGTGCAAAGGTAAATTTTCTTAAATATTGGCCTTTTTTTAATGAAAGTTTTAACTCTTTATTAGAAGTTGTTCATTACATTTTCATATAGATTTTCTGTTCATTGTTAGTGGAATATGCTAATTTTTATAATATCCCAATTAAATTTATGAACCGTGTAACTTTCAAGTGAATTATTGCTATTTTCCTGGACTTTGTTCATTCTTCCACAGATTTAAACAAATGATATTAGGAATATAAAACAGATGAATAATACAAAGAAAACTATTTGAGGTGACCAAGAAATTCTTGTGGTTCTCGATTGCGCCAATAGTTATTTATCAACTACTGTTGTTTGCACAAAACTATCGTTTTAATGTGTTTGGTTGCAATTCTTTTGTCATATCATTATTGCACTGAATAGTTGGTAAAACTATTAATATATGAAGATTTTGTTATATGAATTTTGGAATTTACAGCAAAAATACAAAATGAAATGGAGGCTGCAGATAGAGCTGAAGGGGAGGAAGCTGAATTGGAACAAGAATCATGGTGGAGGAAAAAGAAAAAAGATTTTGACAGGTAAGCATAATTGCTGCACATTTAAAAATTCTGTCTTATGTTTTATGGATTCTCGTTAGGTGGAAAATGTATTAATATTTTGCAAAACATAAAAACATGAAAACTGAATTGTCCTTTAATTTCTTCTAAATAGTCAGAGGGAGGAAGAAAATACAGTGAGAGAATAAATCTCTACATTCTGAAACCCCATTTGAAAGAATGATACAGTAGGACAAACAAGTTACAGCAACAAGCTATTAAGAAAGTACTACGGTACAAGCTGCTCAGTTGTGGGTAACTGCATCTGGAAAACTTATCAACAATAATCTTCCCCCCCCCCCCTCAAGAAACCATCGTTTTCTTAAGCTCAGCTTGATAGATTATTTCTGTGCGAGGATAAAATTATTTTAATTCATGAATAGGGCTAAATCAGAAAAATGTTCTTTTTATAGAAAAAACATACAAATCATTCAACATTTCAGATATCACTTGGGATGACAGGGTTTTCTAATCACCTTAAATGTTGTGTAATAGTGATTGGGGAAATTCTGCTAGGCAATGAAAATAAGGAGGGATATGGAAAGTAATCCCATCACCCACTCCAGATGAAAGTGAGGATTGTGATGATCACACAATCATAAGTACACTAGATGGTGAGTTTGTGTGTATACATCTGATCCTCTTGCTACATGTCTAGCCTCTCAACATAAGGCTTATTCCAAAATATTTTAAAGTGTGTTTGGTGTTTGTTTGTTGTGGCCCCCCTACTTTCATATGTTGAGTGAAGGGCTTATATAACCCAGCCACTCAAAATATTGTATACTCTACACTAACAGAAATCAACTTAAACCAGTTGTTATGAATTTACTGCTGGTAATTGGTGGATTTACATACTCGAATCCCATTTTAATTGGTATTACCTTTCAGCATTTTTCATGTTCCTTTATGATTGCAATGAATTTACTTCATAATTTTAGTCATGACTTTTATCAAATTTTGAATTGCTGTAAACATTGACTCAAATATGCAGTTCAGCGGTACCAGATTTAAAAATTTGGACCGATGTTTTGCAATTAAATCATATCATGGGAGTGTTAATATTATTATTGCAGCTATATCGATCCTTTTTTCAGGATGTAGCCTCTTTAAGTCTAATGAGCTATATTTTAGAATTTAATTCCACTTAGTTTTTGTTGCAGTTCTTTCCAGGCTGATCGATCTCGAGCCAACCTCTTCCAGTTCATGCCTGTAACTCGACATATATCCTTATCCCAGTGATCCAAGGGTCTTCCTCTTGCTCTTTTCATGTTTCTCGGTATCCAATCCAGCACTACCGTAGTCCATCTTTCTTCTCTTTTGTGAACAACATGACCGGCCCATTACCATTTTTGGGTCATGACTCTTTTTAAGATGTCTGTTACTTTAGTTATTGAACAAATGTGCACGGCCCTTTTCCTGTCTCTTCTTGTAAATCCTAGCATTGCTCTTTCCATACTTCGCTGAGCAGTTCTCAGTTTTTGCTTCGTGTGACTATTTAGGGTCCAAGTCTGGCAGGCATATGTGAGGACCAGTAATACACATTGCTCAAATACCTGCTTTTTAAGATGTATTGGCATGTTCGATTTAAAAACTATGGAATTTCTTCCGTATGCTCTCCAGCCAAGCTTTATCCATCTGTAGATCTCAGGCTTTGAATCACCATTCATATTAATCAGTTGGCCAAGATAGATATACTGATCTACGGACTCAATACCAGAATCTTTCATATCTGCCTTGTCTTTGTCTTTGTCTTTGTCTTTGTCTTTATCTTTTCCTGTCCATTTGTTTTGCATGATTTTGCTTTGTGATATATTTATTTTAAGGCCCACTTCACTGCACGCTGCCTCTAGTTCATTTATCAGTTCTTTGAGCTCTTCCAGACTGTTTGAGAGTAAAACTACATCATCAGCGAATCTTAAGTTGTTGAGACTTCTTCCATTTATTCTCAAACCTCAGTTTTGCCATTGGATTTTTGACATTGCCAACTCTAGGACTGATGTGAATAGCTTGGGGGATATAGTGGCTCCTTGTTTTACCCCTCTTTCTACTGGGGATTCTTTGGTGGCTTCAGTGTTGTTGACAAAGGCAGTGGAAGTGGTTTAGATGTTGTACAGTAAGTCGATATAGCTTGGATTCACTCATTGTTCTAAAAGGGCTTGCATGATTGCTGAGTGATGGACTGAATCAAAAGCTTCTTCAAAATCGATAAAGGCCAAACAGTGTGGCATCTTGTATTCATTTGCTCGACTTATTACTTTGTGGATGACTTGGATGTGATCTACTGTGCTGAATCCTGACTTAAAGCCAGACTGTTCAATTGGTTGCACTGTGTCCAAGTTATTGATGACCTTTGTAAACACTTTGTATATGATAGGAAGGAGGCTGATGGGGGCGGTAGTTTTTATTATTGTAACGACTGTCTTTTTAGTGTAGCAACACAATCATTGCTTTGTTCCAGCTGGATGGTATATTTCTTTCTTCAAGGCATTGTGAAAACACCTTCGCTAGGTGTCTGTAGGTTTCTTCTCTAGCCAATTGGAGTACGTCAATAGATGGGCCGTCATAACCATTAGCTGATCCTTTTTTCATTTCATTCACTGCCATTCTAACTTCATATGGGAGGACTTCAGGAATTGGTGAGTCTGGGCTTGATGTCATTAAAGGATTTTCATCTTGCTTGCTGTATAAGGACTGATAGAAGTTCCTGATATGATCCGTTATGTCTTTAATACGTTCGTTATCATCATCTAAAGCTATTATTTGTTTCTTTCCTATCATTAATCTTTGTTTTGCTTTCTTATAGCCTTTCTTGTTCTCTATAAATGATCTGACCAGGTTTTCGTTATATTTCTTGATGTCAGCTGTTATTTCTTTTCTAATGGTCTTGCACAGTTCAGCATATTCGATTAGGTTTTTTTCAGGTTTTACTTTCATTTTCCTTCGTTTATTTAGGAGAGTTTTTGTATCATTGCTAATTTTACTTAATTTGGTGGTTTTAACAGTTCATGCAATTTCTATGGCTAATGTGTTAATAGTTGAAGCTAAATTTCCATTGGCGGTGGTAGCTAGTTTCTCCGATAGTGTGCGTTGGAAAATGTCTTTCTTTTCAGTGAGGTTGATTATATTTACTGATGTTTTATTGGATCCTTTTATTACCTCTCGCCTTTCCTGTTTTATGCAGATACTAAGTTTCGCTTCCGGTGTTGAATTGATTTAGAACAGTGATGTCTTGAACAAAATGTTGGCTATTGGACAGAATGTAGTCTATTTCATTTGTAGTTTTATGATCTGGACTTCTCCATGTCCACTTTCGACTTTGATGTTTTTTAAAAAATGTGTTCATGACGTGCATTTTTGTGTCCTCTGCAAACTGCACAAGTCGTTTCCCTCTGTCATTACTAGTTTGTATTCTGAACTTATGCACCATATTGTCTCCTTGTTTCCTGGTGCCTACAATGGCATTGAAGTCTCCCATGATAATCTGGAAATGGCAGTCTTTGCCTCTGACATACAGTTTCGTGACATCTTCATAAGAAGACTCTACTTCGTCTGAATGCGAGGATGATGGAGCATTTACCTGCAGTATTTGTATTTTGTAGCGATTTGATAGTTGTAACACTACTCTTGCTGCTCGATCTGAAATGCCTTCTATTAGTTTTACTTTATTTTTCACACTATGGTTTTTCAGGAAGCCCACTCCATTTAGCTTTCCCAAGGAGTTTCCATAATGGTACAGGATGTGCCCTGATTTAAGTTCGATACATTCTTTCTAACTTCACTGAGGCCCACTATACTCCATTTGATTTTTTGGAGTGCGTCTTCCAACTCTGTAAGTCGGGCTTCTCGTGTGTGTGTGTGTGTGTGTGTATATATATATATATATATATATATATATATATATACGCACAGTGGAGTCTCGCTGCGGGAATGACGGATTACCTGGAATGTCGGTTAATTGGGAAAGATGAAACATCAATATCGTAAATGGTTGCTGGTGTTTTATTATTGATAAAGCTGATACAGTACAGTATTTACTTTCATTGTGCAGTACAATTAAAAAGCATAAAAAGAGGTTGATATATATACAATTTTGTTTAAAAAAGTTTGTAATAGACTTTTGCTTGCCTTCAGAGTGTCTTTTTCTCACTGCCATGTCACGCATTCTCTGTAGAAATAACACTTCAGTGCTGCAGGTTTCTTCTTGTTGCTCCATGTATTTCACTGCTGTTTCAAGGGCTTTGAATCCTCCATTGTGTGTCATTTCGGCACCACCTTTATCAAATATATTTTCTTCCACTTCCACTTCCTCTTCTGTTTCCTATTCACTGTTGTTAACAACGCTGGCAATCTCTTCGTCAGTGACTTCATACAGGTCATCAAGAGCATGCCACTCATTAAGGTCCTCATCAGTTGCATCTACACATCCACGGATTTGTTTCGGCAAGGATAACACAGAATGTCGGATAAGCGAAGGTCGGTTAAGCGAGATTTTACTGTATATTAGGTACTAGATTGGACATGCTGTGGTTGGCAACATGGTCTGGCCAATTTTCTTTACCTTCCCATGTAGTTTCCTCCACGGTATTCATTTGATAGCAGTCTGAATGAGCCCGGGAGACCATTCCGGATGTTCACTTTTGAGGAAAATCCTCAGCTTTGTCAGGGATCAAACCCTGGACATCCCAGCTGTAGTCAGATGCTCTACCACCTGAGCTATGCAATTGCCCATATATATATATATATTTCTCCAGGTGGGAATGGACTGTCATCTATTGAGTTTGCTCAAATGCTGCACCCCTGTTTTATAGCACGTTTTCTGCTGCTGCTGCTGCATGTCTGTCACTGTTACCTCCAACACATCCATAGATGAATGGAGGGTGAGTGGTTACACTCTGTCCTCACATTTAGGATGATGTGGGTTTGAATCCCCATCCAGCCATTCAGATTTGGATTTCGCATGGTTTCCTTAAATTACTCCAGACAAATGCTAGGATGATTCCTTCAAAAGATGATGTTTGAATTCCTTCTAGTTCCTTGCCCTCAGTCCTATCCCACCTCTAATGGACCTTGACAGGGCATAATGCCAAAAGTGCGCGCGCGCGCGCGCGCACACACACACACACACACACACACACACACACACACACACACACACACACACACACAATGCTTGGTTATGTGTGATGCCTTCACCCAGAGATAGTTGTAGGCTGGGTGCCAGTGGCCACAAAAATACAACACACTCTCTGAACTTTCCTCACTGAGACAAAGGCCACAGTCAGTGTTGAAGGTATCAGCTTGGCAAATTTAGACTGCTTCCTTGACTATAAAGTCCCCAAAATGTGATATCTGGCCAGTTCTTTTACATTGTTAAAATCCTCCCTGTCAATGGTTTAAATGTGATTGGTGATCGCTTTTTTGTTGTAGCATTCATGCTCTTCACACACTTTTTCTACATTGAGAATAGTTTGAGCATTGCAAGTTCTTGCATACTTGCACCAGATACTGTAAATACTGGAGAGGGGGGCACGGAGTGGAGGCGATGGTAGCTAATGGGCTGCAGCAGGAAAACCAAAGCTATGTGCTATAAAGAGGGATATGGTACCAGACCTTACCCGTACAGATGGAGTCACCTCTGAAAATGACTGTGGAGCTAGCCAATGAAATGTTTATACAGGGTGGTGCAGAGGAAACGCATGTTTTTCGAACCGCTAGGGTAGTGACCTTGAACGAATGTTGGCAAACGGCCCATACAATGCCGTTTCAGTCGCAATGGAGCGTTGGAGCGTAGAACATCATGTGTTTGTTGTCGAGCAGTTTTTTAGAAACAATGACTCTGTAGTCACAGTGCAACGTCTTTTTCGTCAATATTTTAGAGTTGGACATCGAGGTGCAGTGCCTGATCGAAATACCGTACTCCGATGGGTTGCAGCGTTTATAAGTACTGGTTCTGTGATGAAAAAGAAACCGCCTGGTCTTCCCCGTTCAGTTCGTACTCTGGAAAATGTAGACCGAGTCAGAATGGCAGTTGTTACTAGTCCTAGACGATCGACTAGACGACATGCTGTAGCGCTGGGTATGTCACGTCGTTCGCTTCACCGCATCTTACTTGATGACCTCAAGTTCCATCCGTACAAAATAATGATCGTCCAGCAGCTTAATGAAGGGGATTTTGTACAGCGCAGAGAGTTTTGTCGCATAATGGATGAAATGTCTACGGAAGATCCAGATGCTACAGTCTTCATGAGTGATGAAGCACATTTTCATCTTGACGGTTACGTCAATGTTCAAAACTGTCAGTATTGGGCATCGGAGAACCCACAAGAATTACACCAAAGACCTCTGCACAGTTTAAAGGTAACAGTGTGGTGCTGCATTTCAAAGTTGGGGATTGTTGGACCCTATTTTTTTGAAGAGGAAGGAATTGCAGTTACTGTTACATCAGCTCGCTACGTTGAAATGTTAAACAACTTCCTTCATCCAGAACTTGAAAGACGTCAAGTGAACATGAGAGACATTTGGTTTCAGCAGGATGGTGCCACAGCTCTCACGGGGGGAGCATCCATGGCAGTGGTTCGACAAGTGTTCCCAGGATTTCGAGATTTGGTGATGTTCACTGGCCCTCTCGCTCACCCGACCTGTTGATATGTGACTTCTTTTTGTGGGGATATTTGAAATCAAAAGTGTACATCAACAAGTCTCGCACACTCGATGACCTTAAGAATTCCATTCGTCAGGAAATTGAAGCCATGCCGAATGAAATGTTGGAGAGAGCCGTCCGTAATTTTCAGAAGAGGATCCAAATTTGTATCCAGCAAGAAGGTCGTCATCTCAAAGACATTATTTTCCGAACCTAAATATGGTATGTAATTTCAAAAACTGCATTAAAAAACCTATCATATCATACTTGTTTTTATTATTTTCAACCCATTGTGTCCCAGTAATTCAATATTGAAAAAGCGTTTCCTCTGCACCACCCTGTACAATACAATCTGGTCGTACATTTGTGAAGATTCCATTGCAGCCATACACTGGGAAAGTTTATCATTGTAGCGGTACCACTTTGTGTTTGAAAGTAGCGCCGGTTTGTGACTTCATCGGCACCATGTCCGTGGCCACGGAAGGGTGAGTCCTGGGGGGCACATGGTGTGTGCTGTGGTAGGCACAAGGTGGGCAGTCGGTCGCATGACGTGGAGAAGTGTGGTTTGAAAGTTGTAAATGTGTGAATGTGAGTAAAAGGTGTACAAATAGCCGTTCTACTTTAACTGGCTCTGCAACTTTGGAGTGATAGAAGTCCGATAAGTTTATAACATTGGTGGTGTTGGAAAAATTGAAGGCAATGAATTAAAATTAGTTTTGTGAAATAACTGTTTATTTATTCAGTAGTCTTTAAATGTTCTCAGTTGGAAACTGAGTGGTGGCCGGTCAAGAGAATCTGTATCTTTAGAAGGAACTTGTGGTAAGAGTTTAAACTATGCACATAATATTTCAGTGAGCGAGATTGAAAGTAAAACATTGTGGTAGCTGATGTGGGTGGACGACCCACGAAACCGCAACATCATCTTACATGTTGCTGTTGTTGTTGTTATTGTTATCACTGGATAATGGATAATTTTTTTTATTATTAATTCCTGTATCAATTATAACAACGTAATGTTGCTGTGTTTGTATAAAATATAACAGAAATTACTAAAGATCCTAGAGAACGATAAGAAAAGCCATAATATTTGCAAATGTAATTTGTCTTACATAGAACATTTTTTTTTAGAGTGGTATAAAAGCTTTGAGTTATATAATATGATTGAAGATTGGGGGGGGGGGGGAGGAGGGAGAAAATAAGCAGCTGTTTACTAAGTGTGACAGCAGTCGAAAGACTAACATAAATGAAAAATGAATACAAGAATTACTACAAAATGCAATTGGTAACTGAAATGACAGACAGCAGTTGGGAGCAACTGGATGACAGGAGGTGGGTGAAAATAGATGAATATTGGTAGAAGAATTAGGAATAATCTATGGGTGAGCAGAAATATTTTCATGATCAGAAACTGGCACTTGATTTCAGATGTAAGAGATTGGGAAAAGTTTGTTTTGTATGTATGAGAGTTGGGGCTGGATTAAATTCACCAGAATTGCTGAAGGAATTTAAAATTAAATTGAATGATATAGTACGTGTGTGAGGAAATTACCACTGGGGGCATCGACTCCAATGAAATTAACTTTTTGTAAGAACTATTCTAAAATGTGTGTGTGTGTGTGTGTGTGTGTGACAAAAATGTTTATATACTAGCAGCA
Source organism: Vandiemenella viatica (assembly GCA_031002005.1). Classification (NCBI taxonomy): domain Eukaryota; kingdom Metazoa; phylum Arthropoda; class Insecta; order Orthoptera; family Morabidae; genus Vandiemenella; species Vandiemenella viatica. The sequence continues at coordinate 80,978,521 of CM061921.1, read as the reverse complement.
CAATGTATCAGTAATTTCACCTAAACCATTTAGAAAGGGAACATAGGATTTAAAAAGGCAATTTCTCAAACTGAATGCCATTTGCTACATTCATTTCCATGAATGAAGCTTAAAATTATTATTATTTTCAGCTGAAGTTTGTATGGCCAAAAAATTTTATTTAAAGAGATATTTCAACTTCAAGTTGTATTATGCCATGTGCTTGGCTAGAGCAGAGTGCTTGGCTAGAGCAGAGTTCAAAATCTACTGGTTTTCAATGAAGAAGAGTTATTCCAGATTTTGATATCACAGGTTGTTGTCGGCATAGGTACACACATTATGAATAAAATTTGAGTAATTAAGTAAGTTCTGAGTATTTGATTTTTAGTAATATAGAGAAAATCTAAATCTCTAACAAAATAGGTAGAAGAATAGAAAATTGAGAAAATTCCAGGGGTTAAGTATATGGTAACAGTTTTGTGAAAAATTTAAAATTTATGGGAGAATGTAGGATTTTCCAATTCTTATAGTAGAGCAGTGTTTAGATTTCCCTCGCTTAGATGCCGACATCAAGGATAGAAACTAAAATTTAATAGAAGCATTGTTCAGAAGTAAATGAACTCTCAAAACATTTCCCCAAGCAATATGTGTAAATTGCAGCTCAAAATAAAAAGGGGCGATTAAGATATTAATTTTATAAACTTTTGTTTGATGTCATGCAGACACGAGTTTTGTGGCACAATTTCTGTTAGTCGCAGATTACTCTCAGAATACGATGGTATAATAATGTAATGTACACCAAAAGATAGGAAAAATTCAAACAAATAATATGATCCAAAAATCTGGGCAGATAAATGGGTATCTTAAAAGTTATTAGTTAAAAACCCAAAGAGAATTTCTCATTGGCATAGTTGAAAAACTATGCGGTTTTAGATAAAAGTTGTTTTGTATTTTGAAGACAGTGCTCGTTAGTAGCATTTGAACAGTCGACGAGTGCAGTAGCGTATTTTCTTGTTACATTTTATGTGTAGTGGTGTGTAGATTAGGTTAGTGCAATCTCTGAGAGTTTATATTTTGTAGGAAGTACAGGTTATTTCGAGTTTCTGTTGCTTTTTTTCTGTTTTTTTTTTTTCCCTCTCTTCACGTTTTTCAAAAGCAGTATGTCTAATGACTGTGATTGCTGTGTGCAGACACGAGCTGAGGTGGACGATCTGTGCACACAGCTTGCAGCTGTGTTAGCGAAAGTTACACAGCTGGAAGCTGCCGTAAAAGGCTGCAGCAGATGTGATATTGGGGAAACTATTGTAGCCATGCCTATCACAGATCGTCCCATATTGACTGTCGTACCTGCAACCCAGGCTGAAGAGTGTTGGATGCTGTGCCACGGTCGCCTGTCGGTGACTGGCGTATGGCTTCTAGACTTCGAAGCCACACACGGAGTCAGTCTAATAGGCTTAAAGGCCAAGACGCTGAACTTGTTCGTCTGTCCAACCGGTTTGATGTATTGTCGGAGGCTGACTCAGTCCCACAATTGTCATCCTGCGAGTTGATGGCCCCCCAGCACCCCAGGTCTGTGCAAACACAGAAGGGCATTCTGGTAGTTGGGAGCTCTAATGTTAGGCGGTTATTAGAGCCCGTTACGGAAATGGCAGATTACTCGGGAAAGAAATCCAACGTCCATTCAGTGTGTATTCCAGGTGGCCTGATAAGAGATGTGGAACAGGCCATCCCGGATGCCATAGAAAGGATGGGGTGTAGCCAACTACAGATGGCTCATGTCGGCACCAGTGATGCTTGTCGCCTTGGATCGGAGGTTATCCTCTCTTCCTTCTGTCAGCTGGCTGAAAGGGTGAGCTCTGTGGCCAGTGGCCACAAGATATCGGCAGAGCTAACCATCTGTAGCATCGTTGACAGAGTTGATTGTGGATCTCTGGTTCAGAGCCGTATTGAGGGGCTGAACCAGAGGCTACGAAGTTTCTGTGATGATATTGGCTGCAGATTTCTTGATCTTCGCCAAAGGGTCGAGTTTTGTAGGGTTCCCCTTAATAGGTCAGGTGTGCACTACACACGTGAATCGGCCACCATTATTTGTAGTACAGAAGCGGATATCGTTATCGGTACAGAAAGTTGGTTGAAACCGGAAATAAGTTCCGACGAAACTTTTAAAGATAGCATGAACGTTTTTCGTAAAGGCAGATTACATTCTCATGGAGGTGGGGTATTTATAGCTGTGAGTAAATTTCTCCCATGTAATGAAATAGACGTAGATATGATCTGTGAAATCATATGAATTAAACTCAATGTTGCTGGGTCAAAACTCATCAAAGGTGCCTTCTACCGTCCACCCGATTCCGACATAGCTATCGACGAGGAGTTAAGAAATAATGTAAATAGTATAGCTAGCCTAGCCATTTTAAGGATCATGCTATGATTCTAGGAGACGACTTCAATCTGCCTTATATTGACTGGCGTAATTACGTTCACATCAGAGGTAGCAGGGATAAGGCAGCTTCTGAAGTAATTCTCGATTAGTTACTGAATCTACGCGGTGTCATAATGGTAGCGAAAACATTTTAGAGTTGCTGGTTACCTACAGGCCAGAATTATTCCCAGACGTCTCAACGACCACAGAAATAAGCTATCACAAAGCGGTAATTGTGACTATTAAATTAATGACCAAGCGAAAAAGGAAAAAAAGATTCAGTAAGGCCTCAAAGGAGTGTTTTAGAACCTACCTGAGGAATAATTACCATAACTTCAAGTCAACAAAGGATACCGTTGAAGAGATGTGGCATCGATTTATACATATAGTCAGGGAAGGTATGGAAATGCATATACCGAAGCAGACATAAAGGGGGAGAATGATCCACCGTGGTACACATGCGAAGTCAAAAGATTACTCAAAAAACAAAGAAAAATACACGCACACTCAAGAAGGAAGGGGTGTCGCAGTGATTTAGAAACCTTAGCTGAGTTAAGAGGACGTATTAAGAATGTAATGCGCAAGGCCTTCAACGATTTTCATTCCTACTCTCTCTAAGAGTCTCACAGGAAACCCAAAGAAATTTTGGTCGTATGTACGATAAGTTAATTGTACCAACAGCAATATTCCAGCACTAAATCGTGAAGGTTCTGAGGTTAATGAAAGCCGCGATAAAGGTAACGTACTAAATACTGTATTCAAAAATTCATTTACAAATGAAAAGAAGGATAGTATTCCCATTTTCCCACCCTGTGGTGAGTCTGTGATGGAATCATTACGAATCAATACTGCAGGTATCATTAAATAATTAGAACTCCTGAAGTACGGGAAAGCACCGGGCCCAGATGGAATTCCAGTAAGAGTATTTTCAAAGTATGCGGCGGAAAGCGGACCATTTCTGTCTGATATACTCAATAAATCATTAGAGGAGTGAAAAGTACCTTCAGACTGGAAAATCATACGAGTAACTCCTATTTTCAAGAAAGGTGATCGAAGTGATCCTGGAAACTATTGTCCCATATCTATAACATCTGTTTGTAGTAGAGTTATGGAGCGTATTATATGCTCGAACATCATGAATTTTCTAGATGAAAATAATTTGCTTACAACAAATCAACACGGATTTCGGAAGAAAAGATCATGTGAAACACAGCTGGCCCTATTTTCACATGACGTAATGAAAGTTATTGATGCAGGTTCACAAGTAGATGCAATTTTTTTAGATTTCCAGAAAGCCTTTGACTCTGTGCCACACAACCGCCTTTTAGCGAAGCTTCGAGCATACAGTATATCAGATCAGCTCTGTGAATGGGTAAAGGATTTTCTAACTGGTTGGTCACAGTATGTCATCGTTGAAGGAGAAAGTTCTTCTAATCTAGATGTTACATCGTGTGTACCTCAAGGAAGTGTAATAGGACCACTTCTTTTCTTAACTTTTAGTCTCGGAGACAAAGTGAAAAGCTTTTTTAGATTGTTTGCTGATGATGCGGTTATTTATAGGGAAGTAAGAAATTTGGCCGATTGCTTAGAAATTCAGTGTGATCTGGATGTTATTTTGGCTTGGTGCGCTGAGTGGCAACTTACTCTAAATTGTAAAAAGTGCAAGACAATGAGCATAACAAAAAGAATCCAATTGTTCAGAAATACGAGTTAAACAATACAGTTATTGATATGGTCGATTCTATGAAGTATTTGGGAGTAACAGAGCAAAGGAACATGAAATGGGACATACTGTCGGAGAACAAATTGAATGTCCCGGGTTGATCACAGTTCCTTCCGACTCACAAATTAGTCCCCTTTATAATTAGTTTTGACCACCTAGGGTAAGGTCCATCAGACTTCCTTAATTAATTAATCTTGGTCACCACCATTGTCTGGCTAGGGTACAAATCAATACGTAGATAACAAAAAGTTTCTTCAAATAAATCCACGTGTATGCAGAACACAAGCCGAAGCTGTATTCACAGTTTTGTACAGCACAAATGTACCTGGCCACCAATGGAGAAAAGTAATTAAAGAACATACAAGTAAAATTACTGGTAGTGTCTATATAATCCGAAGAATGTAGGTTCTTCAGAGTGTAAAAACAACTCTTTCAATCACTTTCACAAAAAAACCAGAGGCACGATACCCACGCGTTCGCTGCATCACACTCTCTGATCTACTAATCGATTGTCCGTCATTAGAATTCGATACTCGGCATAGAATAAATAAGGTAATTACTGAAGGGGGCAAGCCTACTGTAATGTGACAATACACATTAATTCGTTAGTACGTAGAGCAATTTGTAGGCTTCGATTCATAGGTCGAATCTTGAAAAATTGTAATGAACAAACAAAGGAGATAGCGTACAAATCTCTTGTGCGTCCACATTTGGATTATTGTTGTGCCATTTGGGACCCATTTCGTAAGGGGTTGATCGAAAGTATAGAGAAAGTACAGAGAAGAGCCGCTCGATTCGTGACCGTTTGCTACAGTTCTTATAAAAGCGTCACAGAACTGATCAGTAGATTAGGCTGGGAGTCTCTGGTAGATAGACGACACACGTTTCGTTTAAACTTATTGGTAAACATGGGTACTCCCACTTTCACTTTCGAGTGTAGTGAAATACTTCTTCCACCAGCCTATTTGAGTCAGATGGACGGGATAGATAAAATTAAAGAAATAAGGTGCCACACTGATTCTTATATGAATTTTTTTTCCCCTCATACCATTATGGATTGGAATGCACAACAAAGAGATTAGGTTTGGTGCTGAGAACCCTCTGCCACCCATAATTTTGTGAATTGCAGAGTATATATGTAGAAGTAGATGTAGAGGTAAAAAGAGGCAGAAAAATCAGGGCTTTATCGTATCTCAATTTAAGACAGCTGGAGCTGGATAAAAAAAAAAAAATTCCTGCACGATTTATCTTATAAAATGCTCAGCCATCTCGAGGTCTCCAGCCAGTTTCCAACAGTATTTGGTTGCAGTCAGTTGAGTGTGTGTCATGTCTGCATAAGAACTACAAGAACTATCACCATACTGATGATAGAACTTTGGCAGAGAAGATAGGTTATGGGACCTAGAAAATTTTATCCAAAAGTTATATTGCCATGAACTGAAAACCTTTTCTAATGTCTTCACTAACTCATGAGGGGAAAGTAGCTAAAGCTTTGTTGGAAGTGGGATTTCAAGTGAGTAAGTCAGAGCTACGTGCTGTCTTCTTCAACAGTTGATTGTCTGATGCCTTTCCTTAGGCTTGCTACTTATACCAGTTCATCTATGAAGAACATTTAAAATATACTGTTTATTTAAAGTGACCTTTTTTTATTTGGATGTGCAACCTACTACCTTTTAGCTTATAGGTTAATAGCATGGGAGCCAATTTTTAAGAAACCATGCATCTCCAATGTCCAGTTGCAGTAGTATGAACTTTATCAGTATCGGGCAAAGCAATCTGTAAATATCCACCAACAGATTAAAGTTTGACACAGCATAAATTAGGCTTGGGTACTCAGTCATCCCATATTAAAGTTGTTGTACTTAATGACTTTGGAAATCATTCCATGCAGTTGAATCTCAAGCCTGTATGATGAATAATATCCATAGCATCTTCCATGCCTCCCAGGGGTGTTAAGTGTGACAGTTTTTGACATATTTTGGCACTTTACTTTGAGATGCACATTGGAGAGTATTATATCTGCCTGAAGGAGAAGACGACTGCTCTGCTTGGGTTAGTGGCTTCAGGATATTTAGGGCACTTGCAACTGTAAAGTCACAAGCACAGATAATGGCTTCATTTGTTACCAGTTGGGCACCTATATCTTTAACTGGACTAAAAGATTACCATATACATTTCTATAGACATAGACAATCTGCAAAATGATCATACCTATAGTATAGCGACTTGTTCTGATGTAAGTGGTCACAAAATATTCCAGTAAAAATTAAGTATAAGTTGAGTGGATCACAATAAAGCAGTATAATTGGAGTAGATGGAAAAAATAGTGGACATAAGAGAATACGTAAAAGTTTTGGATTAATGGATAGTGCACAAAACTGACTAAGAAAAAGAAGGAAGACAGCAGAGATGTGAAATTTGAAGAAAGTCAAAGTAGAGCGACTGCAAGACAGGTGTGAAGAAGTGGAAAATTAAACATTATATGTTATGATGCAAGATATCAGTTTTAAGGATAAATTTTGACAGGGTATTTAAAGGCTTAAGTTCTGTCTGTGTAGCAGAAGTATAACTGTTGAATTTATTAAAGGAAAAACTGAGATCATTCACACTGATATCATCCTATAGGATAGGATACAGATTTTTGCTACATAATCATTTTTTCTTTACTGCTGTGTAATTATTAGGTCAAAGAAAAAGTATAATATAATGCCTATGGCATTAATGGCCCCGAGACCCCATAGGATAGTTAGGTTGTCAGTTTGGTAGTTTCAATTTGCCATGCTAACTAACCTAACCCAGTAATCCTACTGGATAAAGGGAACCTACAGTTTAATAACAGTGAAATATGAATCACAGAAGTATTCTGGTGTACTTCACATTAAACAGCATGCTGTGTGAGAACTGAAGGTCAAGATAAGAGCCTTTCAATCTCATGTCAGATGCCCAACTACTGAGCCATGAGACCAGACCACTCTAGAAAACATATTGATATGAGGCTATTGCAAAATTAGGAATATAATAATAATAATAACCAACTATGAATATATCAATGCAAATCTGGTTGTAGGCCATCTTCCATAGTTGTTCGATAATAGATTATAAATCAAAATTCCGTCTGGAACAACTGTTAATGTTACTGTTTTCTGAAATAAAGAAAACAGTAACATCAACAGTTGTTCCAGACAGAATTTTGATTTATAATCTATGAATATATCAAGCTTACAATCGTATTAAGACAGTTCCTTTAACAATGTGAATGTGTTGAATAATTTTCTTCTAGGAATAGAACTGAAAATATATTGTAGACACACATTTGCTTCCCTGTAGTTATTTTTTATATAATTGGAATCAAATTGATTTTAGAATATTATTTAATATTTGATCCATTTGTTTGTTTTTTTGCTCTTGGTTAATTGTTATAATAATTGTTTTTAGTCTGACCTATTTTTCTGTTTAAAAACTTTACAGACAAAATCGTCGATTGAGACGTGCTTGCAGGAAAGCTGTCAAATCTCAAGCATTTTACTGGTTAATTATTATGCTAGTATTTTTAAACACAGTTGTTCTTGCTACAGAACACTATCGCCAACCAAAGTGGCTGGATGATTTTCAAGGTAATGTACTATTTTTTCACTGCTGTAATATAAAATAATATATATTTAATAAATACAAATAATATGTAAATATGAAGTTTCTGTAATTATTTCTTTGGAATTTCTGTAATTTTGGTATTTCATATGACCAGATTTATTAATTTCTTATAGAAACAGAACATAATGATCATTTTTTTCATTTTATCTTGTGGTGTTTCTGTTGTATAACTAATTTGTGCATGGTAAGAAAATATTTTGGAACCCCTAGCCTACTTAAAAACTGCAATCAGGATGGCCGGTATGTGGGGAAGGGGGGCATGAGTGACGTGAGACAAGTAAAAATAAATACAACTGAAATATGAATTTTAAATAAAGGATTGATTGAGCCTTATTCAATACAGTTAGAATTCTCCTTAGAGAATGTATTACACTCATTTGGCCTTTTTTTTTACTTGTATGACAATCTGTAATAGTCTCATCAAACCAGTTGCTCAGTATCTCGGCCATTTTCATATTCTTTGTAAGTTCTCAACTTTTATCCATAATTCTGTGATATTTTCCTTCTTATTTTTCTAACTTGACTAGAGAAATTTCTACTTTTATCATTCAGTATTCCCTGCCAAGCTGTGATATTTTTCATGAATTCATTCTTAACTTCTGTCTTTGCTGCTGTTAATTCCCTGTCCGGTACCAAAATCATATTTGTACTACACGTATGCAAGATAATCGGACCTCGTTTAGTATCCATAGATTCGAACACAGTGAAACAGTGTGACACCTTCACTGATGCTTAGAAACCATTCATTCTTTTGCATTAGGCCTTGTCTGCCATTCTGCCATCAGACATTCCAGTTCACGAATAAACATCATGTCACTTCAGATTTTCGAAGGAAAACATATCTTTAACTTCATCACCACTTATCCTGATTACACCCATTCTATAGGAAAATGAACCACTTTTCTATTTCAACATCTTGGATATTCCTCTAATACGAAGGAAGCAAACATGAATGGCTTATCTTCCATTCGAAACCTGCCAATCGCAGTCATCCTTTCTCTCATCACGTGACCTCTTTTATACTATCCTAGGTACTGGCGACTGAGATTGTTACTACACCAGCTGCACCACTTTCCAGAATTTCCTTAAATTTATTTTCTTTACCACTCTCATTGCTCCTTTATTCTCAGGTTCTGTAATCGTTTGTTCTGGCCACTACCTGGACCAAAACACTTTGTCTCCCAAATACTATTCAGTCAGTTTCAGCCTCTGCTTTACACACACATAATTTTCATGTTGCTTTCTTTAAAAAAACTGCTAACATTAAACAGACTTTTATTTTGTAACATCTGTTTCCTGAATAAGACGTGTTTTACAATGTTCCATAACTTAGCTCAGTGTATTGTTCAAATTATATTCCACTTTACTTGTACTTCCTAAAACTGTAATGGCCTGAAGAAATGAGATTCTCATTTAACAGTTTTATAGCAGAGGAATATATTTTGAGCTCTAAGATTGTTAGTTCTGTAATTTATATTATCTCTGAAAACGGGTGTTACAAATTTCTTTTCCCGTTGATGCATATTCGGTTCCGCTAACCTATTCATAACATTTTATTTATAAACCACTGATGTTCATGACCTGTGAAATTCCATCTTGATCTGGAGCCTTTCACTTGGAAAGATGTGATTACTGCATCACTAGCCTTGTATTTCTAAAGACTGTCGTTCAAACTATGGCATAACCTAATTCTCAATATTTATTTTCTCCAAAAACATACATGCATATGGACTATCTCTGAATTCCTTCAAATTCTTTATCATTAGTGTTAACAAATTTTGGGCATGCTGAATGCAAAGCTTTGTAATACTACACTACACATTGCCACCCGATTCCTTTGCTTGCTTAAATAATGATGATCACTTTTAAAGTGAAGCACTACATTAAATAGCATTATTTATTATGTGTTTTATATCTTACTAGCAGCTAGGTGATTTAAGATGGGGAAGGGAGTGGGTGGTGGTTTGAAGTGTGCTATGTGTTTGAGTTGTTTATTTTTAATTGTTTGTGATTCAACCAAATTATTCTTTTTTGAATTGGGAGAAACGGACTATTGTGAAACATAATTTAACAAGTTCATATTTATTCTGACAAGATTTTTTAGGTTCCCTTGCTACCTCAATCTTGTTACACCTATAAGGTATGAATTTCAATTTGACAAGTTACAAACTAAAATATGTTTTTCTTTGTTCCTTTATTTTCAGACTGGACAAATCTATTCTTCGTTGCTCTGTTTTCAATGGAAATGTTAGTAAAGATGTATAGCTTGGGATTTCAGGTATGTTAGTTTTTTTAGCTCTAGTTTATACTGAAATTGGTAATGGGAAATAAACATAGATCGAGTAAGGAACTTTCACTGTCCAAGATACTGGCAGGGCAGCAGTGACACACAAAAAATATACAAACATGAAAAACATTCAAATTTTCAGGTGTAAATCCTTCATCAGCAGAAAAACATATAGTGCACACAGCTGGAGTCCAGGACAAATACCATTTGCATGCCTCATTTCTTCTGCTGACAAAGAACATACACAAACTTTGATCTTTTGTATGCTTCTTTATGTTCATGTGTCAACACCATCATGCCATTATCTTTGCAAGTGATGATTCCTTCATTACTTATTTTCATTTTGATAATTGGCATCTTTAGTTTTCATTGAATCAAAAATGTATGATTAGTAAGGAACAAGCTATGTTGCAAACTGAAATATATAATTTTTATCATCAAACCACATGTAACACAATTTCAGCTTATTAGGTCAAACCATAAGCATATTGGTAATGGAATAATTCTAGTGTTTAAAATATGATTCAGCAATCTTCTAGCAAAACCACACTGTAATACATTTATTTTCTAGATTTTAACTGAATGTAGTCCCATGCACGTCGTAGTGATGCGACCAAACTTTGAACAGCTATATGCTAATCGCTGCAGAGCGACCAAACCATTCAGCCACCGTACAAAGGCTATTTTAGAAGAATACGGATGTGAGCTGCCCACTTTTTATCACCAGGGATGGAGTAAATCTCCTCCCTGGCTTTTAGAGAGGCCCAGAACAGATTTTAAATCTGTCACAGTACAACAAACTGTTTACTGCTGACAGAGTATTTCTAAGTGTTTTTATGGATGTTTTGAATCGCCATCGCGATTTCACCCCGGTGTATACGGATGGGTCTAAGCAGGCTAACGGAGTAGGTTGCTCCGTAGTGTTCCCTCGAGTGACTTATACATACAAGCTGGATAGCAGGTGCAGTGTTTACACTGCGGAGTGCTATGCCCTGCTAAAGTCGCTTTAGCGTATGAAGGTATGCTGCGACATGAAGTACATCATATGCTGTGATTCCCTCAGCTGTATTCAGGCATTAGCAACCATGTACCCAGCAGACCGCCTAGTCCAGGACATCCAAGACGCCCTCCTTTCACTCCAGTCACGTGGAAAGGAGGTTTTATTTTGCTTGGTACCCGGTCATGTGGGAATCGGGGGGAAGGAGGCAGCCGATACAGCTGCCAAGTTAGCCTGTGACAAGGTCCAAACTGACTTTGCTCCGGTCCCAAAGTCAGACCTTGCCTCGGTAGCGAAGAGAACTGTTCTTGAGGTATGGCAGAGACAGTGGCTGGAAGTAGAGCATAATAAGCTCCGGCTGGTCAAAACGACCGTTCAGTCAAGGAGCAGCTCCTTCCAGCGGGCGAGGGGGGATGAGGTTCTCCTTTCTCGCCTCCGTATAGAGCACTGTCCTCTGACTCATTGTTTCCTTCTGCCCCGAGAGGACCCTCCGGAATGTGATGCTTGTGGCATACCTTTGATGGTGCTCCACATTTTAACAGACTGTGTACTGTTTTTACACCTAAGGGCAGATGTTGGCTTAGCTAACGATCTGCCCATTATTTTGAACAATGACAATGTGGTGAAGGTTTTAAAATTTTGCAATTTGGCCAGTCTCAGTCCAAAAATTTTGGGGAGATCGGCCTAGTTTTTAGAATGGTTTGGTGGTTTTTCTACAACCACCAATCCATGTATATTTGTTTGTTAAGATTAACATTTTATCCCTAGCTGGCCCCTTTACAGCCAGCCAGTTTGTTTGTGTTAAAGCTGGTTGGCTCTTTTACAGCCAACCAGCCAGTACAATTTGTTTGTGTATTTAAGGATATTTTACAGCCACTGTTTTAGCATTTTACTCAATCCTGCTGGCTGCATGGTCGACCTCTTTACAGTCGATCATGCAGGCTGTATTTTTATCAGTATTTTTGTATTTTATTATGCTGTCTGTGTGGCCAGCCCCTTTACAGTCGGCCATGCAGACGGTTCTCTCTTTTTACCCACATTGTCATTCTGTGTTCTTGCTGGGGCACTGATGACCTAGATGTCGACATGCCCTAAAGCCCCAAAAACAACAACTTTAACTGAATATCATAATAATGGGCCAATCTGACCTCTCATTTGCTTGACAAATTTCATAGTATTCTGATTATTTATATTATGCGACTTCTAAGCACAGCTTGGCAGAAAACTATCAATCCATTAATCGTTAATTAATGAAGTTAACAAAATTGCAAAAATTTAACTTTTAAGTTAACCTAAAAATTGTTAAAGGTCTTCTTAACTTCTGTTAAACTGAACTTCCGTTAACTTTAGTCCATTACATTGGTTGTTCACATCATTTGGTTTGTTTGTATTGTGCACCACACCACACGTGTACATTTGACGAGTCTGATTGCAAACGGATTAGGTAATGTGAAGTGCGAGTATGATACATACACAACTGTTATGTTAGGCATGGTGTGGATGTGGGTTGCAAAGCTAGAGTTTTGGAGCATTTCTATTTTGCGCCTGTAAACTGGTGCTCACTACTCATTTCTACTTCGATCAGTGATTGATTTTGATGTTTTTATAATCTAACTCTTTTTTTTTTATTGCCAAGAAAATGTCACTGTTTAGTTGGTATTGGTTTGGTGTTCATTAGTGAAATAATTTAAACTGACATTCGTTACACGATTATATCATGGAAACTGAGGCTCTTGAATCCATTAGTAAAAGCAACAACACTAAGAATAGCAACAAGAATATTAAAAATCCTTCGCCACATTTATGTGATTATGTTGCATTTAAAACAAGACTGGGTGAACAGTTGATTTGCCTAAACTTTCTACAGTCAAGGCTCACGTGTCTAGCCTTAATAATCTCAAAGAACATATGAAGAGGATGGATATATCCAAAGATGAACACTTTGAAGATTAAGTAAAAGCTGGGCTCAATCATGGAGGATAAAAGAGAAATAATTCAAAGCCTTCAAGTGATGCGGCTTCTTCTGATGTAGATAGCAGCAGAATTGATTTGCTTTCATCTTCATCTGCTAATAAAAGTTCACGTCAATAAAACATTTGGCATTGCAGCTACCAGCACAATCGTATTCCAAGCTGATGTTGATGAATGTATTGTAAACATTTTCATTTCCAACATGATTCCACTATATGTTGTAGAATCCGATAAGTTTGAGAAGCTGGTTAAACCATTGAACCCCAGTAAAAACTCAATTTCCAGGACATTGGGTAGACGTATTATCGAGTAATATCATGGTACATAGCACCTTGGTATTGCTTGCAGTAATACCTATTGCAATACATAAACATTATATCTGCTTTTGGATGGTTAACTTTTAATGTTTAACTTGTGTTAAATTTTCAAAAATGTAACACTTTTAATGATTTTCGAAGTTAACTTTTTAAGTAGCTGATTAACAATTAACGAAGTTAATGTTTCAATTAACTGTGCCCACCTATGCTTCTAAGGCACATTGTTTTTGGAAACATATCTCATTACGATCAGTGACTGATAAACTGATGCATTGACATAAACAGAATTGTTTTACTGAGCATTTCTTCCTATTAAATACTGGAGGATTTTCTTTTGGCATAGGCTGGGAAATCACAAATATGCCCTTCATTAAAGAGCCTACTGTGTCTTTTATTAATAGCAGGCAATTAAGATAGGTTTTTCTATCCCATAATTCCATTTGTAAATCCTGCTTTGTTGGATTTCACTGCACCATGAGAATGGCTGCTGGTGCAGTGTCTTTGGTATCACTGTCTCATATGAGTGATAGACAGCATTGCTTTGTTGGTTCTGTTTTGCATTCTTAAAATTTTTTAAGTTATTTTTGAAAGTGGTTTCCATCCCTTCATGACCTTCATATATAATACCTTCACTTACTTTCACCCTTGTCTTAACATTATTATTTATCAATATTACAATAAAACATACAGTGTTTACAGTTAACACAAATAACAAATTTACCAAACCAATTACACCGACAAACATTACCGTACACTACCCAACACATGTATGAATTGGCTTCATCAGAGCTGATCAACTTAACATTGGAACTTTAAGTTTAGATAGAACATTTTAAAATATTACACCATTCCATGAGAGGTGAAACCATTTATTTCAACTGCATGTGAGTGAACAGTTGGAATTTTTTGATATGCAGCCTCTTTGCAAATTCTCAGTTGTGACAACTGCATCCTATTTCATCATACATTAGGAGAGCTTTGAATATACATAACCCCTCTCCCCACAATTTTGCAATTGACTGCAGTATACAGTAACTTAGGTGGAATTTGAACAAAGTTTACGTCGAACACATTTGCTACTTGCATCAATTATTTACAATTGATACTGGTAGACTACAGAGTGTGGTGGGTGAGCGGTAATTCTCTGGCCTTGCATTCAGGAGGACACGGGTTCGAATGCCTATCTTGGCATTCAGATTTGGGTTTTCCATGGCTTCCCCAAATCACTCCGGGTGAATGCCAGGATGCTTCCTTGAAAAGGCCATGGCTGAACTTCTTCCCATTCCCTGACCCCATTCCTTTACTCTATTCCTTTCCCACCTCTAATGACCTCAATATCAGAGGTGTAAAGCTATAAGCAAAAAAAGGTGGTCTTAGTTCCCTAAAATTATGAAAATAAGATATGATAGGGAAAATAACCCATCACTTACAACAGGTGAAGGTAGGAGGGCAAGAAAAAAACAAACAACACAAACACAGTTTACAATATTTTGGTTAATAGCCTTACTCATATAGGTAAGACATGGCAGGGGGAAGATTTGTACACATCCAGACCTACCACACGAATCAACTAAAGATGAAACGAGGGATTGGTGGGGATAGTTGACCACTGATAATTGTGGAATGGAATAATCTCTGATGATCTGTCGGGGTAAAGTGATATTTTTTTTTTCAAAAATATGATTTCAATTTGTTAAAAGAGAAGTAAGTCTTGAAAGTAAGTCACAATATGATGTGCATCAGATGCTGTGATTCTCTGAGTTGCATTCAGGCATTGGGAAACTTTCTCTGCAAGCAGTTTAATCTACAACATACAGAAATCCCTGCACTCACTCCTGTCTGTGAAAAGATGTTTTTCTGCTGGGTTCCTGGCCATGTGAGAATTGGGGAGTGAGGCTGTGGATGAAGCTGCCAAGTTAGCCTCCCAAGATCAGAATTGACTTTGGTTCAGATCTTGCCTGGGCGGCGAAAAGGATTATCTTCAAAGTGTGGCAGTGGCTGGGAGTTGAGCATAATAAGCTCCATCTGTTCTAACTGATTTCAGCAATGGAGCAGCTCCTTCATGCAGGTTAGAAAGGATGATGATCTCCTTACTCGCCTCCATGTAGAATATTGTCCTTTGACAAGTTTGTTCTCCGGCAGGAGGATCCACTGTAATGTGATGGTAAATCACAATTTAAGATATTGTGTACAATTTTTATTTTAAGGGCAGATTTTAGCCTAGCCAATTATCTGTCCCTTGTTTCGAATAGTAAGAGTGGTAATTTGGTTACCGGTTTTGAAATTGGCCAATCTTGTACAAAAAAAAGTTTGGTAGCATGGCCTAGATTTTAAGATATTTGTCCCTTTTACAGCCATCTATCCATGTAGATTGTTTTAAATGTCTTACTTTTTAATGTGTTACATTTCTAGTCTGGTTGGCCACTATACAGCCAGCCAGGCATTCCAAAGTTTTTGGTTTTAGTGGCCCTTTTAAACACAGCTTTTTTGTATTTTATTTTAATTAGCTGTCTGTATGGTCAGTTTCATTTCAGTTGGGCATGCATTTGCTAATTTTGTACATTTTTAAACCACATTGCCAAAACAGTTGTTGTTAGGGTGCTAATGACCTTGTTTAAGCCCCTGAATGCCCCAAAAACAATAGCAGTGTTGATGTGAGAGGAAAATTCCCTGTAAACTAAAGAATATATTTACAGCACCTTTTATGGGATGGAGTATTTAAGGTGCCATATTCTCTAGTTTATTAGAAGGGTAACCTTAATATGAGGGTAATTCGGAAAGTAACCTCCATTCTTTTGTAGCACTAGTAGTCGTGCATGGAGCACTGCCATTTTCACATCTGCATGTCCCCTGATTCAGTAAGGTCCAGCTGTGACAGTAAGAACCTCGTTCTTTTGTGCATTGTGTTGTTATAACCTTAAAACATTAGTACTGCAATAGAAAATCCCACAAAATGCAAAGTTCATGCTGTAATAAGATTTCTTTTTGCGCAAAACGTTTCAGCAGCAGACATTCATCATCAATTGTGTACTGTATATGGTCCGAACGTTATGACTGAAGGTGTTGTTCGGCAATGGGTCTGATTTTTTAAAAGTGTAGAACAAACATTCATGATGAAGAGAGGAGTGGTAGACCTTCTGTTGTAAGTAATGTTCTTGTCAAGAAAGTTGAAAAAAAAAAAAGTTTGTAAAAATCGAAGATTTGCAATCTCTGAACTTTCTGAACAATTCCCGCAAATTTCTCGTATGGTTTTGTACGAGGTTGTCACCGATAAATTAGGCCACCAGAAGTTCTGTGCTAGGTGGGTACCAAAATTGCTTACAGAGGTCCAAAAAACCAACGAATGAGCTCTGTCTTAAAGGAAGGAAGGAGAAGATTTTTTTGAAGAGGATTGTGACTGGTGACTGAACGTATGTGGCGTACGTAAACGCCAAAACAAAATGACAGTTGATGGCCTAGTGCCATAACAATTCTCCATGCAAGCCGAAAAAAGCCCGCCAAACATTTTCAATGAAGAAGGTTACGACTACAGTTTTTTGGGATGCTGAGGGAGTTTTGCTCGTTGAATTTATGGAATGTGGCACCACAATCACTTCAGATGTCTACTGTAAAACTTTGAAGAAACTTAAGACAGCCATTCAAAACAAACATCGCGGTAAGCTGTCATTTGGTGTTGTGTTTTTGAATGACAACACTCATCCTCACAGTGCCCGTAAGACTCAAGAGCTTCTTAAGCAATTCAAACGGGATGTTTTCGATCATCCCCCTTACAGCCCTGACTTGGCGCCTAGTGATTTTCATCTCTTCACTCACATAAAGAAGTGGCTTGCGTTGCAGCACTTCGATGATGACGGCAAACTTCAAAATGCTGTGAAAGATTGGCTACGTGCCTAGGCGGCTAAATTTTATGAAGAAGGAATTTGTAAATTAGTAGAACGCTATGACAAATGCTTAGATTTAAATGGTGACTATGTTGAAAAAATAGTAAGAAGCTGTAGTTTTAAGATGTATATAATTAAATATTTTTTACTATCCAAGTTTTTTATTTATAGCCAAATGGTGGTTACTTCCGAATTACCCTCGTATTTCATCACCAAATAAAATAGATTAGTTAGGCTTGTAGATTAGTTGGCACATGCAAGTTGCTAAATGAATTTTTCTCAAATCCTGTCGAAGCAAAGCCTCTGGACTTGGGTCTCCTTATGTAGATTCCCCATTATCTCATAGCAGTTTTCCCCAAGATATTGTAGTGAACTCTGTGTATACACAATTTTCAATGACTTGTGATGTGCTATTGACCACGACAGCCCATTATGCTTCACCTCTAGTCAATGCTAGAGGCACTTAACAGAATTTCACTGAAATTTGACCGAGTGTGGTGGGTGAGTGGTTAGCGCTCTGGCCTCGCGTCCAGGAGGATGGCAGTTCGAATCCCCGTCCAGGCATTCAGATTTGGGTTTTCCATGGTTTCCCCAAATCACTACTGGCGAATGCCAGAATGCTTCCTTCAAAAGGCCATGGCTGAATTCCTTCCCGTTCCTTGTCCCCTGTCCTTTCCTGCCTCTAAAGACCTCGGCGTCAATGAACCATAAAGCCATAAGTTAAAAAAAAAAAAATTCATTGAGATTTTGTATAGATGTGTAAGATGATGATAGCTGAACTCAGTTGTCATACATTTCCTGCATTGCCTCCCCCCCCCCCCAAGTCATTGAGCTATATTCTTTGTTGTTACTACTTTTCCTCCATTTGCAACACATCTGTAGGCATTTGAAGTGGCAAGAGCAGCAAAACCAAAATGGTCAAGATTCACATTCTTATGTGACACATTATTACAAAAAAAATTTATAATTACATTTTTGTTTAAAAATTTAAATTTATTCTTATATGAAATAATAGACCATAATAACAGGAATTTTATTAAATTTCACTATCTGAATGGTTATAAGAGTCTGTACTGGATTCCTTTACATAAATGTTATGTCAATAGTTGGATCACACTTAAACATTACAGTAAGAAGAAATTCTTGAATAAAAGAAAGAGAATGAGGTTGTGTATATTATTTTTACAATGTCAGTAAATTTCTGAAGTTAATGTTTTCTTGTTTCTTTACAGGGGTATTTTATGTCATTGTTCAACCGATTTGACTGTTTTGTTGTAATTGGGAGTATTGGTGAAATTGTGTTAACACACACCAAAGTGATGCCTCCATTGGGAGTGTCTGTCCTACGATGTGTTCGTCTGCTGCGTGTGTTTAAGGTGACCAAGTGAGTTAACTTTAAGAATTATCATCCATTGTCCTGTGGTGGATTACAGGTTCCATGGATGAAACTAGTTGTTTTGGTTGTAATAGTTGCTTGCTTCTATTACTGGATTGTCTCACAATTACAAATTTTTTGGCCTCATGATTACTATTTGTTCTCTTAACTTATGGGAAACTCATAGTGAATAATTTTACTAGAAATAGAAATCAAGGCAGGGAAATAAACTATCACTTATCACATATGGTAGCAGGAGAGCATTGACAAATGAAATATACACACCTGAAACGTTTAAATTTCCTGTACAAGGCAGGTGTAATGAGTCACTTGTACAACAATGAGTATTATAATTCTTTTAGGCAATGGAAATCGGGAAAGATGGGGGGAAAAGCCTATCACGCAACACAATTGAAGGCAGGAGGTACAAAACAACCACATAAACACTAAAAACACTCCAATATTTTCTTATAAATCCTTAAATATAGGAATATGATATAAAAAGGGAGATTAGATGCATGTACAATGAGAGACTATTCAGTTATGTGGTGATTCTTCGTATATACACTTCTGATCCAATTGCCATTTGTCTCAAGGTTACATGTGATTAAGGTTTTATACTGAAATATTGGATAATGTGCTAGTGTTTTTATACACTGCCTGACAAAAGTGAAGCACCCTGATGAGGAAGAGAAAACAGAATGAAACTCCACTGGTTGGGAGGGTTATATTACAGAGGCTACAAAATCAAGTCAAATTTACAAAAAAAAAAAAAACTTGGCATTATGAACCCACTTGCCAGTATGATGTTGCACCCTCTCTGGCCTGATTCAGTTAGGAAAGCTTTCATAAAGCTGTTGTATCCTCTCCTGAGATAAGCTGGCCTACAACTGTTGTCTGGTCAGATATTCTAAATACTGTCACTGGTACGGAGTTCATCCACAAGCTGGTGCCACTCATGTTCTGCTGGGTCAGATCTAGGGATCTTTCTGGCCATGGGACTACCTCATCATGCACACAGTTCATACATAAACACGTGCCATATGTGGATGAGCATTGTCCTGTTGCAAAATGACACCAAGATACTATCACATGAGAGGTAACTCATGAGGATGCAGGATGTCCATTGTGATTTACTCTTGTGCCATCAGAGTTCCATCAGTTACTACCAGCCATGATATGAAGTTATTCCCAATGGCTCCACACACCATTATGTCAGGAGCTACACCACTGTGCCTCTGAAAAACGTTGGAAGAATGGAACCTCTCCACAGCTCACTGTCATACTCGCAAATCATCATTCAATTTAGTGCAGAGTTGCTGAACACAGTGAATGGGATCATATTGTGTTTAGCAATGAAAAGTCATTCTGCACTACCTTGAATGACCATTGTGGAAAGTATGGTGGTGACCTGGGGAGACTTCCCATTCTTTCAATATTTGGAGAGGCACAGTGGTGTTACTCTTCACATCATAGTGTGGGGAGCCATTGGGTAAGACTTCTGGTCATGGCTGATAGTCATTGAGGGAAGTCTCATGGCATAACAGCACATCACAGTGGATATCCTGTATCCTCATGTTACCTCTCATATGACAATATTGTGTTCTTATGCAACAGGGCAATGCTTGTCCACACTAGGAACTGTGTGAGTGATTTTGAGGTACTCCCATGGTCAGAAAGATCCCCAGTTTTGTCCTTGTTGGATCATGTGCAGGACCATCTTGGATGTCAACTCTCCATCCCAGGGTCAATATCCAGGATATCAGGGACCAGACACAACAGTTGGAGGCCAACTTACTTCAGGAGAGGATACAAGAGCTTCATGACACCCTACCCAAATCAAATTGGTGCATGTATCCAAGCCAGATGGGGTGCAACATCATAGTGATAAGTGGGCTCATGCTACCAAGTTCTTTCTAAATTTGACTTGATTTTGCAATCATTGAAATGTCACATACCCTCTGAACCTGTATAGTTTCATTTAGTTTTCTCCTCCCCTTCTGATGGCTTTGCTTTTTTTTTATGTATATCTGGACGTTGTGGATCATTTCCCTCAATTGCTGATGTTAATAAATAAACACAGCATATGCAATTTAATATTTGTTTGTTTATTTACTTTCCAAAGGCATTTTGTTTCTTAACTGAAGCATCTTCAGCGGTTTTCATTTTATGATACATTGCTCTATTTATCCACCATTCTCTGCAGTGTCATTTTGCAACAGGACAATGTTTTCTGTTTCCAATGATTTCTGTTTGCTTTTTGGATTGAAGGTTATTTTCTGCTTGTTATTGCACAAGTGAACTAGCACTACACTACACAGTGTAGTTTAGAAGCGAAATGTGTTCGGAAAGTAAATAAATGACCAAATATTAAATTGCTTAGGCTGTATTTGCTTATTAATAAAAATTAACTTTTTTGTCAAGCATTGTATTTGTCATGGCCCTCTTACCCTTGGTAAGTGATGTGTTTAAATTCCTATCATTTCTTAGTTAAAAGTGCTGATATGTGTGACAGTCAAATGGTGAAAAAAATCAGCAGTGGCTTGCCAAATTAGCACACACATGCCTTCAGAACTTCTTAGTATGCTGTAATAGCAAGATTATTAAGAAAAAAATAACATTGTTGATTAGTAATGATGATTAGGTGTTTTGAAGTGTTGGCATTTTCACTCACTCTGCCAGACTGCAATCTTTTGATCGTCTTGTAAATGTTTCTGACTGTGTTCCTTAAATTTTGGTTGTCACCTCCAGAAAAATGATGGAAATGATTATTAAACAAAATTAATGCCTGTTCCTTTTGCATAAATAGAATGTTCATAATATTTGACTGAACTAATTTAATCTTTCATTTGACACACTCATCTGCATCCTAAACCACCAGTACAAGTTTGTTCATGACTGATTTGGACTTGTTTTCCAAAACATGATTCCAAATTAGTTTCAGCCGACTGTAATCACTCGTACTCTTTTTTTTTTTTTTTTACTCCCTACATTACAAACTGCTCTGCAGAAACCACCTGATAAAGTTTAAATAAACTGTTTGGTGGATGCAGTTCTCCAAGCACTCAATATGTCTGTAATGGTAGAAATGTTTATGGATTGCTACATCAACTTGACATAAATTCAACTAGTTGGCCCTTCCTGCCGGTATGGCACATCAACGCAGTGGCCTAATTTATAGCTTTACCTGACTGGAATTAGCCAATGACAGCTCTTTATAAAAACTATGATACAACAGATCCCCAGTACAGCATTTCCTTGTAGAGATTTTACACCTTGGATTTTTCTGTTCTCTGAATTATCAGATCTTATATCTTGCCCCTAACTTCTTCAGATTAGTACAAAATACTGCCTTAAATTTTATCATCACTTTTATCCTTTAAAATATCGGAAATAGCCTTTTTTCCTCATACAACCCATTTGAAATTTCGCCTTTTTTCCAGAAAATATCTAAAATCTCAAATTAACCTTTTAAAATTTTATCTATCCAATGAACCAATATTATATTAATCATGTCGGTGATCTCTTTTCTTTATAGACTACTCCTTTACTCTTTAACACCCTTAATGAAGAAATATCAAATGTTTTCAAAATAGTTCCATTACAATAAAATATTTAAATATTTAAAATATCTTATTTTCAGTCTTTTTCCATCATTAAACTGCTATGTTAATGCTTCATTCTACATTGATTATAATAAACTTTGCTGTACTGTTAATTAACTGGAATCAAGCTTTTAACATTTTGCATCACAAACATACAACTTTACCAGACTGAATAACTCCCGAAATCAAATTTCTACCTTTACAAAACTTATTTCAAAATATTCATTTACACTCCAGTAATATGTGAAAATGTTAGTAAAGTTTTTCATTTTAGTTTACTTCCCATTTTGACATTACTTGATCACCTGATGCTGTTTATATCCTTTTCTATTACAAAGTATAGTTGTAAATAAGAATTGAGGTAACAAGAAAATAGTAAATCAGTATCTTGTTTAAGCTATCTTCCCATTTGTACAATTTCTTCCACTGTCATGGCATCTGTAATGGATCACATAATGTACCAGTGCCCACCAAAGACAAATCATTATTGTTCTGAAAGCAGGGCCAGCTTTAGGGGGATACATCCCTGCTAAGAACTCGTACCCAGGGCCTGAGAATCCCAGCACTGGCCCTGTCCAAGGAAACGGGTAGCAATAGCCAACACTACCAGTAGTTTTGACGCTATATACGGCCCAATCAAAAACACCAGCAAACTACAGAGATTTAACTAATTCTACCAGTAAGCATCCATTCTTTTTTCTCTTCATAGAGAGTTTCAGAATTTATTCCACTTTCTAAAATCTCACAGGAATTTTTCAGGATTAAGTGTTAATTTTTCTTTGCAATATTTGTGGAGAAATTTGAGACCATGCTAATATTCACCTAAGCGATCACCTGAAAACCTTCAATGTACTGTAGTCAGCATGGCCAGCTAGGTATGAGACACCAAAGGTTTCAACCTGGGCCCATTCATATGTATCTCCACATCTGGTATGGCATTGCTTTAACGAGTAAGGCTAAACTGGATAATATTTTTCATCCTGCCAAGTTTATTGATTTATTTGTATTTTCATTACCTTTGTCTGTGTATGTCAAATTGAATTGTAGTCATTGCTGTGAAGCAGGAAGGAAGGAGAGGAAAGGCCATTGGTTTTCTATGAGAGAAATGGTTTGATATACCTCATACTAAAAACATATCACAGGTAACCTGCTATAGTAGCAGTTGGCAGAGAAAGACTACATTGTCAATACATATTTAGATTTTTTACTTAAGGGAATGAAATCACAAAAAGAAAGACATGATTAGTCCTGCCTTCAAAATTTATATAGAGAAATTAATGTAATTCTCACTTGGTAAAGGAACTTGTGAAGCAAGTCAAAAGTGTCTCTTTATTGATGTTGCAGCAAGTATACCAACTGATTCCTTCATAATACATTTATACATTATGCTTAATCTTAGATATTAATTAATGAGCAGGTTACTTTTGAAGGAAAATGTGATGTAAGACAATATTTGCTATTTATTTTTAAACTGTTGCAAAGGTAATCATACACTGATAGAAACACTCCAAATAAATAATGATATTCATAAACAAAATAAAATGCAAGGCACATTTAGTAATGATAACCCAAAAATCTGGCTTTCATAAATAAGATAAAAACTCTGAGATGTAGAGTTAAGTGGATTTCATTTTTAGAACAATGGCATTTTCTTAGTTACCATTTTATTTTATTTTTACACATGTATCAAATTTTAATCTGTGTTCATGTTTTTCTTATTATCTTAGGTACTGGAGATCACTTTCAAATTTAGTGGCATCATTATTAAATTCTATTCAATCAATTGCATCACTGTTGCTGCTTTTGTTCCTGTTTATTGTTATATTTGCATTGCTTGGGATGCAAGTGTTTGGTGGAAAGTTTGATTTTGAAGATACGCAAGACAAGTATAGGAGCAACTTTGACAGTTTTTGGCAAAGTCTCCTAACAGTATTTCAGGTATTACATATTTTGTTTTTTATTGTTATATATTCATACCATGAAATATGTGTTAATTTAATATTTTATAACATTAAACTATGAGTGAGCTTGGTAATAAAACAGTATCCTCTTTCCAAATGTGATGTTGGATTTATCTTGATTAAAAGAGCCTTAGACTTCTATGATGTCACACTGCCACAAATAAGTCGGGAAATAATGTTTCCATTTAGAATTTTATTGCAGTATACTGTATGCTTCAATCTTTAAGAGATGGTTGTTTAGTTTCTGAAAATCCATGCAAAAAATTGCATTTACTTTATATCTTGCATAAATAATTATCAGGACATGAAAAAATGAACCAGCTGTTTTTCACAAAATCTTTGCACCCAAAGTTCTTGTTAGTATCAGTGATATGTTTTTGTTTAAGAATCCTATGATATTCAGGCAAATGATATAATACAAACTCTGCTGCAGATAAACATTAGAGTAAATAGTTAATATGTTTCAGAATCCCTTGGATACCCTTTCTTGGAAATGGGCGGTGCTTGCATAATTTTCCAGTTAGGCTTTCAGCAATTATTTGCTATTTACCAGTCGGGAACAATTATATCTCAGCGAATGCTCTTATTTGGATATGATCTAGGCTTGATGCTGTCCACTATTCCAAATGCTCCAGTTGCTCTGCAGTTCTTGCAGTATCTACTCCACAATTAACTAATTAATTAATGGCATGGAAAACAGTATCACCTTTTTAGTTTCTGTAATGAATCTAGAGGTAATTATGAGTCTGTCTTGTGGTGGATTTCGTTAATTTTGCATGGTTTTCATGTGGTGCTGTTGCACTGTTAACATTGTTACTGACTTTTCTTATGTATAACAAAAATTGAATTCAGTTTTCTCAAAATTCTTTAGGAACCAATAGAAATTATTTAAATGCATCCTGTACCACATTTTTCACTAATATCCCATAACTTGGTTAAGCTTTCTAGTTTCCTGTGGTCCCCTCTTGTGAAATTTGCTTGTATCCTTTGCTTGTTGAACAGTTTTTTCACTTCATGCATCACTGTAGATCATTTAGAACCACTCATTTGTTATGATTTTTGACACCTTCCCTGATTACACATACAAGAAACAATGCAGAATCTATTCTATAATGCTCTCATTACTTTGAGTGATTAGTATTTGCCTTTCAGCTAAGTTCTCAAAGATTTTCCAAATCTCTAAATGATACTTTTTTCAATTTTGTGCTCAACTATTTATATTATGGTTGCAGCTAAATCTGTGCAATTGCTTATTCCTTTAGCCATTGAAATCTTTTAGAATAGTTTATTTCATGTTTGTAACCATAAGGTATAAGATGATCACATTAGGTTTAAAACATTGTGTTTGTTGTAGTAAACTTCTGATGAAGATTATAGTTAGAGAACAAATCAAGAATGATTTTAAAGTATTTTAGGCATGCCACATATTTTGAGAGATTAATCCAGTAGACAGAATGAATGTTTGTCACCTCTTATTATTATTATTATTATTATTACATTGACTATAAGATGTCTGACTACATTTTCTTAGCTGGCCCTCAGAGACTTAAAACACTTCTCTCATATATACACTCTGAAATTCACAAAATTGTGGGTGGCAGAGTTTGCTTTGCACCAATACTAATCTCTACTTTGTGCAATCCAATCCTGAATGGTGTGAGGGAAGAAAGAATTCGTGTTAGCAACAATGTGGTTTCTTATTTCTCCAAGTTCATCTTTGCTGTCATTAAATTAAGCAGCTCTTGTGTGTACTTTCTCTATACTGTAAATCAACCCTCTATGAAATGGCTCTCAAATGGCACAACAGTAGTCCAAATGTGGATGCGTGAGACGTTTGTATGCTATCTCCTTTGTTCGTGCATTACAATTTTTAATTAATCTTCAACTTTTCTTTTTTGCCCTCTGCTTGGTCCAGATAAGGCCATAAACATTTCTTTATTCCACAATCTAATATTTTCCCTACTAGGTCCATATATTCCTTCCTAATCCACAACTGTCATCTCCATTTTTTTTCCCATTTGATTGGGATTCTCAAATTCCCTTCAAATTTCTGAGGTATTCCATTTGGACTATTAATGGTACTACCCAATTTGGGAAATCATTTTTGGTAATGTATTGTGTTTATTTAAACAAACGTCAGCAAATTACCCCATTATAGAGCAATTGCATACCAATCCATACCACAGTAGAAATGATACCTGTTAATGAATTGTTGCAATTGAACTACTGATAACTCGAAATGGTTTAGGGAAGCACCAGAGTTGCCTCAACCAAACGGAATTTGTGGATAGTAATTGAAAAACTAAAAGAAACTTCATTCTTTGTTCTTAAAATCTTAACAATTAAAAATTTAAGACTAATGAAAAATTGCAGTAAGGTAATATTTTGAAGAAAAGATTCTGCTGATCGGTCAGGGAAAGGTTGGCACAGGAAGTTGCTATGCGAGTGCCCAAAGTAGTGCCTTATACCCGATTGTGGATGTGGGTTTGGAAGGTAAAGAAATTTCTGGTTAGGATGAAGAGGGCAAGTGAAATAAGGAAGGCAGCACTAGGGAGAATTTGTGGAGGGAGCATATTAAGGTTGTGTTCAATGGCACTGAGGCCTTGTCAATGTGGATTTTTGATATATAGAGGTGATTTCTAAAGAGACCAGGAAGGAATCTGCTGGTAGGTATTTAAGGTTTAAGGGTTTGGGAGAAAATATTAGCTTCTTCCAACCAAATGTCTCTTCCTTTAATGTGGTGCATGTAGTATCTATTGTGTTGTTGTGGGAGATTTAGGCTCAAAACCATGTGTCTTGTGCAGAGAGGATTT
The DNA here is from genome assembly GCA_031002005.1 of Vandiemenella viatica. NCBI lineage: Eukaryota > Metazoa > Arthropoda > Insecta > Orthoptera > Morabidae > Vandiemenella > Vandiemenella viatica. The sequence continues at coordinate 80,951,539 of CM061921.1, read as the reverse complement.
TTTTTATTTTGTTTGTTTGTTTGTTTGTGTGTGTGTGTGTGTGTGTGTGTGTGTGTGTGAAAAGAGTTTTTTTTGGTATTTGTTTGCTTTCTACTTGGTAACAGGATATTATACAGATGATCAATGCAGCTAGCAAAGTTGAGAAGGATTTTGTCTAAGTAAATAAATGCATAACCCAAACCAACCATAATCCTATCTTTACCATTCAGTTCTCTCCTGACCTGGAATCGTGCAACCAAAACTTTTCCTGAAAGGCATCACATTTTCCTTACTATCCTTCCTAAAACACCCTACTTCACCTTCAGCAGGCCACCTAATTTGAGCACAAATACCAGTCCTCTTATGCTCCTAAACTACACTATGACTCCTTTCCTTGTAACAGGCCTCATTGCAAAACTTGCAGGATGCATGCACCCACCATGACCTGTTATAACCCTACCATTGGTAAAATTTGCATCATACGCCAGGCCACTTATATGATGTCCCATCTCGTATACCAGCTCACCTGCCTCCATTTTTAGAGCCAACACAAACCAATTATCCAACAGACTGAATGGTCACAAACAGTTTACTGCAAAAATCTAGACCACCTTATGGCCCATGCTAGCTCTCGCAGCTCTCATTGCTCTCATGACCTCAATAACAGTACCATAACTGAAATCATCAGAGTACTTTGTTAAACGGCATTCCCATCAAATCTCTGGAAGTGGCAACTGACCCATTCTGGATACCATACACCCACTTGTCCTCAATTTCAGATCATACCAGGAACAGTAACATACCATTGTATCCACCACTAGGACCCACCAATGATTGCTAGGAATCAAACTATTTGCAATGTCCTCAAGATGTTGTAAGGAACCAGACCGATACCGGGGTTGTAGTATCGCCTAAGTGCCTTAACTTACACTCTTGTCGACTAACAGTTCTCTTAAAAACTCGGTAAATAATTTGGATTTGATTTGACCATGTAGCCAGGATGACTCAACTAAATGCCTAGGTCGCCACGAAATTTGTTACCCACAAATTAAGAAAAGGGTTTTAAGCTAACAACTGAAGCACACAAGTTCACTGTTAGAAAAATCCAAAGTTTTATTGTTCAAAGTCAAAATTTCAAAAGTGCATTTACAGTTGAGCAGGCATATCGAATTATCTTTTCCAAAGTTACAGATTGTGGAGAGAAATCTAACCGACCGAAACCCCTTAGTAAATTTACAAGTTCTTAACAGTCATTGAAGTTATGATTTAACACGACACGACATGGTTGAACTAGCCCGCATGGCGAGTTACAACCAGCGCGACGAAAGTCAGACCGAAACAGACGCCAGGCAGGAACAGACAGACCGGAACAGACAGACCGGAACAGACCACGGACAGCCACAGACCGGCTCTTTTATCGAAACCACGAGAACCAGTGACGTCAGCAACTGTATCACATCTTTTTCCTCCGCGTAGCTCAAAGAGTACGAAATTTATTTGACGATCCAGACTATTAAAAAATGTTCAAACTTCAACAGTATCCGGACTTATCCACTAGAAGTCCGACGGCAGTCTCTTGAGAAATTTAGAGTAATTAATTTTGAAGTTTTAGCTGTTTAAGACTCCGCGTAGTGATACATTCAAATTTGGGTAAAATCCCTAAGTGTTCTAGAACCTTTTACGCGCGTGCACAACAATCCGCGACAATCTACTTTACAAAAACTTAATTTCCGGACAAATGCTTAAACTTTTGATGAAAACCCATATATGTCTGAAATCGTCTTAATTAGGGCTATCTGCTAATGTAAAATTTAAATTGATATCTCTTTTAATAAAAAAGCTTATTATTTTCTCTTAATTAAAATCACTAATTAAACTTTGCCAAATTATTTCATTTTATTACCAAAATATCGGGGATAGTGCTGACTACAGCTGGTGATAAAAGTTCGGTTGTAGCTTTACTGGATTTAAAGATATTACAAATCTTAGAATTTCTCTATTCTGATCGCGTGCTTCAAAACATGAACAAACCTAAATATCTCCTAAACCAAACGTTTCCCGATATGATAATTACACTTTAAAATGATTTTTATAACGAATTACAACTGTGAGTAAGATTACGGGGAAATTCGTTAAAGTTGAAAACTATACTTCACAAAATTTCTAAGTCCCGCCTAAGCAAAACTAGAATTTGCCAAAATTCCAAGATCCTTACAATGTCTAGGCTTCTGCACCTGTTCCAGCCGTTCTTCTGTTAACAGCATCAGCTAAGGTTGAAAGCATCTGCATTTAATATTTATCTGGGTTTTAGTTCATCGATGCACAACTCTGAAATAACAGCAGTATAATATCTGCCAACTTTCTTTAGTCTGTGACTAAGTATAAACATTGTGTCATCAATAATAGTATGTTACATTAGCAATTTTCCCCACAGCTGACAACATTCTCCAGCCATTTCAAAAAGTTTCCCATACACTCTGTCCCATCCTGCAAGATGGCCATTGCGTAATGGAATTTCCTCCCCTGTTCGAAGAACAAGTGTTTCATGCATTCTGTATACTTGGTCACTGCAGACCGGCCCATAGGCTGAATACCTTACATACTCACCTCCCTCACCTTAGTATACCAATCACTTACTAGTACAATTAATTTATATATAGAAGTTTTTCAGAATTTGTTTTGGTTTTTTTATTTATGTTTTAAATTTTAATAGGTTTCACTTTTTTGAATGTCCCCTCCTTATTTTATTTTGATTAATTTCTTTCTCATGATTATTATTCAAACTGATACTGTTTTTTCTCCACTCCATGTGTCTGTGGCTGGTTGCCTGTACAAGCTGTCACATGTTTCCATTTTAATGATGAAGGGCAGAGCCCAAAATTTTTATTATTATTGCTGCTGCCCCCTCTTTTCAACTTTGAGTGGTTGGTGTGTTTTATCTTTCCTTTTCATATTATTACCACCTTGTGGCATATCTCCACTATTGCTGATGTTTTTGTACTTACATTTTTTATTATGTGTTAGAATTTATCACCATGTTTTTTATTTTAATAGGTTCCTTCCTCTCCTATTTTTCACAATTTAAACCACATCCCCAACCACCTATGCAACCAAACATCATGACTGCATTTTTTCCATAGATTTTCCTAAACCAACTTCTAGTGAACACTGTTCTTACTCTGAAGAAGAGTTTATATCTGTAAATTACATGTAATTGCATTCATCTATGTCTTTGTGATTTTTTTTTTTTTTATTTCACAGATCTTAACTGGTGAGGACTGGAATATGGTTATGTACAATGGTATACAAGCATACAATGGAGTTTCATCTTTTGGTGTTCTGGCATGCGTATACTTCATCATTCTCTTCATTTGTGGTAACTGTATCCTTTTTTATTTGTAAGTCTGGCATTGCTGTCAATATAATCTCAGTTTCAAAGTATAAATTAGAAAGTGATGTGGTGAAAAATGGTACAGACCCACACAATATGTGAATTCTTTTACTTTAGATATGACAGTATAATGATTAGAACTTTTAAATGTCTTATCCAAGTAAAGATTTTAGGTTCAAACATATAACACTGACATTACTGTACTGGCCATCCTGATTATAGCTATACAGTTTTCATTCTTGTTAGTGATATACTTCACATTCTGATATAGAGTGAATATAATATGTAAAGTATCAGCTGTGGGCTGGTCACATAATTTACCAGTATCTACTTGGGCAATTGAGTAAACTATTTGCATTCTTCACTCTGCTGACTTAAAACAAAAGTAATTGACATAAATTGGAGATAACTTGTCCATAGCAGTTAGTGTCACTAGAACTGATTGGTATATTGAGCTAATTTTTTTAAATTAACTGAAAGTTTGCAATAATACTGTAGTTGACATGTGAGAGACATGAAAACTAGGGATTTATACATATATATAATCTGGAGAATCTGTTTTTTTTTTTTTTTAATTTGTAGATTTAAATATTATGATTTATTTAAAAGTACTTTTTCAATGTTCTGTAGAATACCTCCTTCTTAGTATGAACAGTACATACTTTCCCTTTTTGTAGAATATTTTGATAAAATTTGTTTAGCTGAATAATTATAAATATAAAAACTAAAAAATATCAGTTCAGTTTAAATTAAGGTATAATATGGCAGTTTTGAGTGTAGCAAGGTGTTACAGAGATATGTAAAATTTCATTACTGGAAATGGAAGATAAATACTATTACCTGGGAAGTTATAGGACTCTCATATTTGTATTAACATTCAAAGTATATTTATCAAAGTATTTGCCAGTATTTCAGAAAGAAGCTAAAATCTGTATGTAATAAGACAGAATATGTTGTTGGTGCAGAATAGATAAATGTGGCATTGCCACTAAATATAGATTATCATGTAATGTTGACTCCTGAGATTTTCTTCAACTAAAAATGTAGGTTAAGCTGTTGCTTAGTATTTTTTTCTCTTAACATACAATCAGATATATTATTGAATGTATTCTTGGCTATTGCTGTTGACAATCTTGCAGATGCAGAATCACTGACTGCTATTGAAAAAGAAGCTGAAGAAGAAGTAAGTTTTAAAATGCACTGTCATATATGCCTAATAGAACTGATTAAACACTATAACATATGAAATTTATGTTTGGGCTGTAGGCATTGTAAGTAGTTAGACATTGAACTGTAACAAAGAAACTGAACAGTTATAAACCAAAGTAAGATGTAGAATAGCAGTAATACTCAGGAATTGTGATAATTCAACTACAGAAAAACAGGAACAATTGTTACTCTGTCACCTTCCCAACTTATATATTCTTTCCGTCATCATCATTGTCGTCGTCGTTTTATTCCTCTTACATTAGAAGCACCTCTTGATATATTTGCATCAATAGCCTTACTAATAAATTTCAGTCTCCATTACCTTTGAATCTATCCTGTGCCTTTTGGTTTTATGCATAAACTACTATTCCACCTTGTTTATTTCTTTCATTAATAGGACATTGTCCTTAAAAGTCAATGCTTTTACTTGGTCTTACTATTTTCGATACCGATTCTTGCCTTAATCTACATTACAGATGCACTGTGTATGTCCCATAAGAATATAGTTATCAGTGTTGTACCCTATTACATAAATTTCATCCATTAAGCATCCCAAGTCCATATCTCTTTAAGAAATTATCTTTAGTACATTAACTTTGTCTACTCACTGATAAACTTCAGCAGGGATCCATGAAACAAAATTGATAAATAAAATAAAATAAAAATGATAGTCTGTAATTGGTGGTATCTTCTGTTGTCAGTTGTAACAATTGAGACGATATGGAAACCGAACTGTTATGTTTCTTCTCTTATTGTTCAAAGTTCTCAAGCATCACTACTCTGACAGCAAAAGTTGTTCCCAGAAAGACTTTGTTCCGAAAATTGCAGATTAATGCCATGAGAATTATCTACACTCCATTCAATCACCCTAAAAATCAACTTCACTTGCAACCTCCTACCCCGACGAAGTTTTCCTAACCGACAAATTAATTCAGGAAAAGAATTTTGTTTACTAATAATCCATCTCAGAATTAAAACAACTGTAGTACAAATCTTCCAAGATCAGCTATTCATGATTAGCCTCTGCTCTGCCACTCGCGTTGACAATAACGCCCACCCACTCTTCACACGTTCACCCTCTGCTGAAACAAAAGAAATGGCAGAGGTCAGGTCCCCAGTTCCCTATTATTATTATTATTATTACTCCACGATTCACTAAAAGTGTGTCGCGGAGGGTGCATTGCACCTATCGAAAAGGGTTATGGTTTGGAAGGGTTAAAAGGGATATGGATTATATAGCTTCGCCTGAAGAGACGCTACCGCCAACAGAAATTTTCACTGTGTCTCACTTTCAGTATATCGCCATTTCTACCCTCTCTCTCCCATTCTCTACTTGGATTTGGGTTCCAAAGATTCCCACAAAGATTTCCATGAAACTTTGTAATAAGGTAAAACCTTCCATTCTAAGCACTTTATGTGCTTACAAATTTTCTTGTATCTGCTTTAATAATGCCGTTATTAATTCCTAGTGTTTGAAAACCTATTTTTCTAGATCTACAGTCAGAACTATTTGTTCTGCCACATTTGTTCTAACATCTACATCTACATATATACTCTGCAATTCTCAAAACTGTGGGTGGCAGAGGGTGCTCAGCACCAAACCTAATCTCTTTGTTGTGCATTCCAATCCCTAATGGTATGAGGGGAAAAAAGAATTCATATAAGAATCAGTGCGGCACCTTATTTCTCTAATTATATCTTTCCCGTCATTCCAACCCAAATAGGTTGGTGGACGAAGTATTTCACTACACTCATAAGTGAAAGTGGGAGTACGCGTGTTTACCAATAAGTTTATACGAAACGTGTGTCGTCTATCTACCAGAGACTCCCAGCCTAGTCTACTAATCAGCTCTGTAACGCTTTCATAAGGACTGTAGCAAGCGGTCACGAATCGAGTGGCTCTTGTCTGTACTTTCTCTATACTCTCAATCAACCCCTTACGAAATGGATCCCAGATGGCACAACAGTAGTCCAAATGTGGACGCATAAGAGATTTGTACGCTATCTCCTTCGTTTGTTCATTACAATTTTTCAGGATTCGACCTAGGAACCACAGCCTAGAATTAGCTCTACCTACCAATGTATTAATATGCAAGTCCCATTTCATGTTGGTTTGTGCTGTTACTCCCAAATATTTCATAGAATCGACCATATCAATAACATCTGGAAATCCTACATATTTTGATTAGTTTAGTGTATTTTGCTCCCCTCTAAAAGCCTTTAATTAAAAAGATATTCTCTTTCCTAGTTTTTGTTTCTCTTTGACCACCATTATTAAATTCACATTAAATACTTTGAAATTAAATATCTTGTATTGGTAGCACATTATTTTGATTGATCCTTATATCAAACTTAATTAAAAAAATTGTGCGTTCATAAACATAGGGTGCCTCCCAGAAGTTTTGCCAGTTTCAGTTTTACCTTTTCTAACATTTGTTTCATTACCAGTCCTACCCGTTCTGGAAGGTCTACTTCACTCCGATGCATTAATAACTTTCGCTTTGAAATTACTTTTAAAATACTTCCGTTCAACCCAACCTCTCAAACTGCTCTCGTCTTATTTCCACAAGAAGATCTTTAATCTCATGTAATTTTCTTTTGATTACTAGTTATATTTGCAACTTTCCATTTTTTCTTTTATGTAAAACTACCTTAAAACTCGTCATATTTACTCCAAATTCAGTTTGAAACAATACTTTGGACTCGTAAACCAAGATCAGTTACTTTCATTACTGTATCTTAATTCATTGTCTACCATTCTTTCATACCTATATAAATCAACTGATGTTGTGTCATCTACTCTACAAAGCTCCTCTGTTCTGATTCTAAGATTTTGCATAACTCCCTTCAAAAAATTCATACAACATTAAGAATACTACCAATGTGATTGGTCTCTCCTACCACTGATAGTGCCATCTTTTGGGAGCAGTATCACTTTGGGTATCCTACCCAAACCAGTACCAACCATTCTCCCTTCTCATTTTCATTTGCCTATAAGATCAAATACATTACAAAGCTTAGCTTAAAATATTATGGTTCTCATTGCTGTTTCTTTAATTATTATTGATCCTTGTGGTCATGTTTGTTTTAGTAACTATGCAGCCATTATACGCAGTTTATTATGAAAGTGTCTTCATATGAATACAATAGTTCATTTTAATTTTTTGTTACATCTTTATATTTGTCTGACCAATATATCCCAAGCCCATTAATGATTAAGACTATAAATGTTAGTAATTTAATTTTTAACTAAAATTAAGTAAAAAATAGTTTAGAATTTTACATTGGTTCCTACTTCATGTAGTGTCATTATGCTTTAGGCTGAGAAGCTACAGAAGTCTCGTAGCGGTTCTCCTTCTAGGGTGGAAGAGAATGCTGATGGTGAAACTGATGGTGGGGACCAAGACAGACAGGGAGATGATACAGAAATGTAAGTTTTTTAATTGGCATTAAGTAAAGTAAATTCAGTAGGAAAGTCACATCTTTCACCCCCTTGTCTTTCATCCCCCCCTTGTCTTTCACCCCCCCTCGTCTTTCACCCCCCTTGTCTTTCACCCCCCTTGTCTTTCGCCCCCCTTGTCTTTCGCCCCCCTTGTCTTTTGCCCCCCCTTGTCTTTTGCCCCCCCCTTGTCTTTTGCCCCCCTTGTCTTTTGCCCCCCTTGTCTTTTGCCCACCCCCTTGTCTTTTGCCCCCCCTTGTCTTTTGCCCCCCCCTTGTCTTTTGCCCCCCCCCTTGTCTTTTGCCCCCCCCTTGTCTTTTGCCCCCCCTTGTCTTTCGCCCCTTAGTCTTTCGCACCCCCCTAGTCTCCTCCCTAGTCTCCCCCCAGTCTTCCCCCTACGCTTTCCGTACCCCCTAGTCTTCCCCCCTACTCTTTCTGCCCCCCCTACTCTTTCTGCCCCCCTCTACTCTTTCTGCCCCCCTACTCTTTCTGCCCCCCCTAGTCTTTCTGCCCCCCTAGTCTTTCTGCCCCCCTAGTCTTTCTGCCCCCCTAGTCTTTCTGCCCCCCCTAGTCTTTCTGCCCCCCCCTAGTCTTTCTGCCCCCCCCTAGTCTTTCTGCCCTCCCTAGTCTTACCCCTCCCCCTGGTCTTTCCCCTCCCTCTAGTCTTCCTCCCCCCCTCGTCTTCCCCACCCCCTCGTCTTCCCCACCCCCTCGTCTTCCCCACCCCCTCGTCTTTCTAGCCTTCTCGTCTTTCTACCCTTCTCGTCTTTCTACCCCCCCTTGTATCCCCCCCCTGTAGAATTAATGGTAGTTACTGTTCCTTCTTTCTCAAAATAAAAATTATGGTATCACATGTACACGTAATCAATTTTCTCAGTATTAAATAAGGCAACATATCATGAATGATGATCTGTCATTAGGATAAGAAATGAGGATAAAAATATTTTATGTCTGGTAATATGAAATACTGTTAGAATTGCAATACATATAATGAACCAGATTACTTAATTGTAGTTAGGATTCCACTATTTACCTACTTTTCCAGCAACGAAATATGCAGGTTGTAACAGAATGGGTTTATTACTAATAGTGGTTATTATTATATTTTAAATAAACACATAAAGTTTACTTTAGTCTCATGATACCAGATTTTGTAATATTCAGTTTCTTTTTTTATATAGTCAACACTAGGTAATTTGTACATAAATATTCCCCAAAACCATCCCCTCCTTTTTCAAGACTTCCTCACATCCACCCTATCCTCAAAATCTTTCCTCAACTCTATTCCCAACTCCAATAACCACAGCCCTACCGAAATCTGGGCCATGAAAGAACTGTCCAGGAACAAAAACATCATCCTTCCAGCGGGTAAAGGCTCCACCACCATTATCATGGACCACAGTGACTATGATGCGGAGGCCCTTAAACAGCTTTCTGATACCAATACTTACCGTCCACACGCCTCAGATCCCACCTCTTCGATTTGCCTTGAAATTCGCTCCTTCCTGGACCTCCTGAGCCCCTAACAAAGCCTCTCTTCACAATCCTTATCCCTTCTCACACCTCAGAATCCCCGCACACTCACCTTACACCTTTTTCCCAAGACACATGAGGTTGGCAATCCAGGACAACCTATAGTTGCGGCATATGTTTCCCCCACTGAACAGATTTCAGCTTTGGTTGATCAACACCTCCAACCTTTTGTGCAGAACCTTCTTTCCTACATCAGACACCCCACATTTTTTGGTGCATCTGTCCAAGGTCCCCAGTTCTCTACCCCCAGACTCCCTTCTTGTCTCCATTGACGTAACTTCCTTGTACACCAATATTGATAACCTTGAAGGCCTCAGTTCCCTTCAACACTTCCTAGATATGTGCCCTCCAAACAGTCTTCCCAGAACATCCTTTCTAATATCCCTAGCCAACTTTACCCTCTCCAAAAACTACTACTCCTTCAACTCCCAGATTTATCACCAGATACGCGGCACTGCCATGGGTACCCGCATTGCCCCGTCTTATGCCAACCTCTTCCTGGGCATTTAATTTTATTTATTTAATATAATTGAGATGGAATGTACATCCCAATGGCTCCTTAAAATTTTACCAGTTCTTGTACCTGCCAACTTTTGTACTCTGTGAATGTTAGTTTCTAATTCTTTTAGCATTTTTGGTAAATTATTCATCATTTCCCTTGGTAATTGATTCCAATCCATGACCCTAGCTTCTACAAAAGAATTTTCCCACAACCTTATGCCTGAAGTTTAATTCAACCTTGGAATCTTGGTAATCTTTTCCCTTCTATACACCTCTCCTAATTCTTCCACCAATATCTTTCCACACCTCAACACCCACCATGCACATCACCACAAAATTTTTCATCCTCTGTGTCACGCAATGAACCCCATTCCAGCTCCTTTATCAGTTACAGATTGTATTCTGTGGCAATTTCCGTAGTCAAATCTAGCAGCCCTTCTCTGCACCCACACCAACTCTTGCATATGGCACCTAAACTGTGGGTCCCTCACTACTCAACCCTATTCATGCAATGTTCTGAATAATGTTTTGTAATCCAATTCAGTCACTTCTTTGGTACATCCACTAATTGCTCTTTGCACTAAATGAAGGATTTTGAAACCTTCTACCACCTGTCCAATATGTCATGCCCAACTGAGTTTATCATCAAATGTTATGCCAAGATGTATACATTTCAAGTCTTCAACAAGCAATTCTTTCCCCACCATAAGATCATTATTAGTTTATTTATCTGTTTACCTAATAACCTGACTCTTACTTGCATTTATTTTCATCCCAAGCCGATCTACACAGATAGATATCCTGTCCAGATTACCCTGCACCTATTAACTCATCTCTTGTTTTGATCGTATATAGCATTATTTTATCAGCAAAGAATTAATTGCTTAGTTCTTACCTTCTGAATTGGAAACAGAAAGGGTCACTTGAACATTTTAATGCTGCGTTATGTTGTATACTGTTTCCTGAGTGGGGAATTATCAGATGTAGAATATTTCGGATTTCCATATTGTATGACACTATTTAATACACACAAATGATCTACCCTCTGCTTCATCTGAAAAATCAAAGTTTGTCCAATTTGCTGATGACATAAGTATAGGAATTAAAAATATTTTAGATTTATTTACAGAACATTTTTCAAATTATGTCATCATCACTATCCAGCTCCAGTCTTCCTTGTGCTGATCTTGAGCACTCTCCACTTCTTCCTGTCCATAAATAGCTGATGTTCATGAATAGTCCTCCAATCAAGCCCTAAGTCTGCCAGATCCTTCTTGATTTGGTCTATCCATTTCTTTTTGGGCCTTCCCACACATCTTGTATGTTCATATTAAAGTAGGCCTTTGCTCTTGTTTCTTCCTCAATCCTTTTAACATGTACATACCACCTTATTAATGAATGAATTACAGCTAAGATTTATGTGGGTAGAAAAATTGATTTAGAACTATAACTGGGCCTGCGAAAGTTGGAACCTACGAGATGATACAGCAATGTGTGAAGTAAGCAAGCAGGCTGTGGTGAATTAATCAAAGCATTTGAGATAGAATGATTAAACTTCCCATAAATGAATGAATAAATAAAAGGGATCTAACTAATGCACAGCGTTACCGGCATGTAAATTTATTTATGTAACAAGTTTCTGCTTTAAACAGGAAATGTAATAGTAGATGGTAATAATAGTAATTAGATGAGTTTTCTTTAAAAAGATAAAATGCAATAAATTCAGGCTCTAAAGAAAGGGAATTCTATGTAAAACAATAAAATTATAACAGGAAAACAAGTAATAGTTTTCACAATGAAAAAGTGAATTTTAGATGCTGCACCATGGGACAATTCTAAGCGATTTTTATTTAGTGAGCTTTCAAATATGGAATACTGATTAAAAGAAATAGTGAAAACCACATTAAAATACATGAATAAAAAAAAAAAAGGCACAGAAAATAATAGGCACAACCTATTACACAAAAGCATATTTCATGGTATAACATCTCAAGTAAAATAAATACAGGTCTAAGCAGTCTCTCAAATGAAACAGAAAATTAAAAGAAATTGTTATAAATAACTGCGCAAATGATTAATTATTTTTGGAATAAAAGGAAAATGTGATATATTAACAGCCCTCAGACTTAAATAATTACTAACTGCTAAACCAGCAGGAATTGCTGAAAATTTGTCATAACTAAAAATGTTGGAAATGATTCTATCTGTGAGATGTGTTATACTTAAGATACTGTGAGAATGAGATATGTTCAGTTCACAGTAGACGAATGAGTCAGCATGGAGCTTCACCACTATTTGATATGTTTCCAACGCAATTATGTAAAAAGAGGAAGCTGGGAGGCAACTCATGGCAGTTGGTAATCATATTTTGCGTAGTGCAGTCAAGACCTACAATGATCTATGCAATGGTGTTCCTATGTGAAAGTTGGAAATTATTTCAAAAACGGTCATGGGTGAATGAATAGTTTTGGATGTAGATGGTACTTGGAAACTTTATGTCAAACATTTCACTGAATGGGGTTATGTGGTTAACATGCATGAGTAAATGCTGTTATTTGATGTATGTGTTCTAAGAATAATCTGTGATCTTCACTTTTATTCGGAAGTCTAATAAAAATTCATATGCAAGATTGTATTAATTTACTGGTATCAGCATTAACGTCAACAATACAAATACAAAATAATTTTTTGTTTTTAGCTCTACCAAGTGAGGTTTGCTGGCAGGGGCTCCCTGAGCTTTATGGGGATCCCTGAGCTGCGCTTGGGAGCCCCCTGATCTTGGGGGCCCTGATGCACAGCACCACCTAGCCCTCCAATAGCTATGCCACTGGCTATGTTCTCACTGGTGCTCCTTGCAGTATAAAACCTTCTAGTAGACGTATTTCACTGAAGCTGGTGACAGAATTTAGGACCAAACCTTGCAAACATAATTCATTAGCACTAGAAGCATCAGACAAAGGACTGCAATGCACATTTATAATTAGGTAGCTTCTGTCTCCACTCCCGGATAGAAAGTCATTCCACACTAACTTTACAATTTAGAGATTTGTATTAAAGAAATAAAATCACTAACATTCATGCTAATAATATATGTAATTGAACATTTTATGTAAACTGGCAACCAAAATTTAATTTTTCAATTACAATAACTTCAAATTTCTTTGCACAGCACTACACTTAAGCATCTGTAAGCTGGTTCCATAAATTTCCTTGCCTTTCATGTGACTGCGGCAGATTTTTAGGAGACTCTTGATCTACTAGCTTGCTTAAACACAGTTGGGCAAACAAATATACCTGCATGTTTAGTAGGGTCATAAACCTGTATGAAATCCACAGAATTATGTGTAGGCCTTCACCATATACCCACAGTTTCTCAGTTAGCTGTTGTAGTACACAGATGTTACGCAGTGTTCATTCATCCTTTCAGAATCCACATTAATACTCACCAGTAGTTCCCCTAATTACTTCTATTAGCTGCATTCATTACTTCATACTGGATAACAGTCCAGATATTCTCTTTACCATATTCCTTACTGCTTGAAAATGATTGTAGAGTTGGAACAATCACACAGATAGGTGTATACAGTTGGAAGGGATGTACATTGAGGGTTAAATAATAAATGTTCTAAAACTTGGCAGATGTGAGCAGTCTGGTAGCTCAGTGGTCAAGGCGCTTGTATTCAAAAGTTAGCTGCTCTAGTCCCAGGTTCAAATCCATGTTGGTGCAAGAATTTTTAATATTATTTTATGTAAGCTACGCCAGGAAGTTCAGTGGTTCAGATTCCAAGTTAAGCTGTATATCCCAGGGGAAAGGAACTGGCTGTCCTACATATGACACAAGGGCTTTTTATGCCTCCTTTGGGAGGATCCAACCAACCTTTAGGTTGTGGACTAAATTAGATGCAATGTATATAATAAGATCCAAAATTTTATGTGTTGTGTATTATGTGCAATGTGTGTTTTTATAGGTCTGAAAAGGATGATGATGAAGGAAATCATAGCAGAGTTAGACTTGAACTAGGAGATAGTGAAGATTACACATATGATGGCCAAATGGACAATCAAGGTAAGATAACATTTTTGTGAAGTTTTACTGGCAAAAAATATCTTGTTTTTATTTCTGAAATAACTATTGTAGCTTCGACATTCTTAATTACATCTATAATTATGACAACCTGAAAAGGGTTCGTTGTAAGATACTGTTTATCATAAAAAAATACCTGTCTGTAAATCTGTTTAATTGGTTTTGATCATTTTGTGTTGAGGAATATGTAATTTTATTCTGTAAAAGGAAAAAGAAAATGTGGACAACAGTTGGCAGCATATGACAAAATTTAAACATTTAAAATTAATATGAGGAAGACACTTCAGAAACACATGCAATTTTAATCTGAAATTCCATTGCAGTAGTCTGTTTTCTATTATGTGAGAACTTTATTAGAAGCAGACGTTGGACAGTTTGTTAGATGTATTGAATGTATTGTAGTACACTGAATAAAGTGTGCAGCTATTACAGTAGAAACAAAAATAACATTTAATAATGAAAAAACTGGGAAAAAATCAATTCTCAAACTGGCAACAGCTTATATGTATATCATCTTCCCATGTAGGGTGGAAACTACAGTACTAATGACTGTCTACTGGAACATATAAATTATAATATATTTGTCTCTATCTAACAGCATTTTCACATTTTGGAGCTGTATAATGTCATAAAAGGGTAGTGTCATAAGCCCTACATGTCTGTTTGCAGTAAATTGAAAGGAAGTGGGGAAGAAATTAAAGAAAACAAGCATGGAGAGATTGAAGAAAGAGAAAAAAGGGAACAAATAATATGTAAAAGAAAAATATGCTTGATGCCAGAATTTTGTAACTAGCTTAAAATGTTAGTAGTGTGAGTGTTGGTGACGGTGATTTTTTTTTTCTGAATATTTGAACAAACAAAAATTTCTGAAAAAAATTCTTTAAATGTAGACTTAATAGATTTAGAATGAACACTTAGTATAAACAAATTTCATTTCAGGATATATTGCATCTTTATTTGACCGTTTTATGTGATTTGTATGTAAAATTGAAAGTTTCCTTAGTGAAATTGGTTTCTTTAGGCTTTCTAAAAACCACAAATGGGTTGAAAATTATAAAATAAGCATGGATTTGAGAAAATTGTCATCACAAACTCCATTACATTTAATAATAATAATAAAATTCATAGGCTATTAATTATTTTGATTAGTAGATATTTAATTGTATTTGGTTTAAAGATGCTTTGCCACAATTTCCCACCAGAGTGTTTGGCAACATTCCTTTCTCACATCTTTGGGCTATGGGAAATGAGGCCATGGAACATCAAAGCCTGCCTCTGGGTATCAAAATAGTTTTAAGAACATCTCTTATCTATGTAAGTTATGGAGTAGCTTACTTTTTATATCTCCAGTGTCACATTTAAAAGTTAGTATCATCAGAAACTTTGACCTCTAAACAATACCGATTGTATTTCAGATCGGTTTACAATGTTACAGCAAACACGTTTCTCATTCACCCCTAAAGACATTTAAAAATTCTCATGTCCAGCATGTAGTCAACAAAAGAAAGAATCTCTTTAACTTTAACCCTTGAACTTGAGTAGAAAACTACAGTAGTCATCAAAAGTATACAAATTTCCCTCACAGGTTGCAAAATTAATTCTTAACCAAGACCAAACCGATCAACACTTTCCTTGGAGCCAACTTAGATGAACTTTCTCCCATGACACTTTGACTGGCTGTCCACTTGAGACCTACTCCTTGTTACAGACACGCGCTCTTTTGGTTCCTTCTTAGGTTTCCACTTCATGGCCATATATACTGACATCAATAGCCAACTTTTTAAACTGCTAGTATTTGAAAGTCTCTGTCATACTTGCTTCCTACATAATGACTTAGCTTATTTTTCTTCCACGAAGGAGCTCTTCCAAATCAAATTTTTATTTATTCATCTACCTGGTGTCACATAAAATGTTTAACTACCTGAGACATGTTGCCTCTATTTAAAAAACTGGGTACTGCCACCAAACTCCTCTTAGTAACTCTTAATTTAATTTTCTTGGGTTAGTTGGTCTAATAATGTTATCTGTTAATAATCTTTCTTGCCAACCACCGTTTGACTGGATTCTTTAATAATAACGACTCTACGGTTAAGTACTGGTAAATTATTGATTTAATATGAAAGTTCTTTAAAGATGTCGGATTGATCCTTTTAATTTTTGTTGCCGTCTCATCAGGAGATGAGATTTGAAAGTTACTACTCTTGCATAAAATGAAAGGTTCATTCGTAAAATGATAAATTTGTGGATTATGAAAATCATTCATTTTAATGAAGGATAATAATTGAAAAAGTTTCTTGTGTAATACTGTTAAGATAGTCTTTGCTTGGGGTTACAAAGAATTCTTCAGCTGTGACTGTTACTGATTTTAAGTTAGTTGATGTTAAAGTAGAATACTATAACCTGAAGTTGGCAATAATTCATCATCTTGGTTGCCAATCTACTTGATTATTCCTGATACAGATAATGGGGTTTCAGGCTGACACTGAAATAAAAAAAAAGTCGCCTGTAAATAAAAATTGTGTATTCTTGAAAATGATTCTGAAGTTAATACTGGTATCCGCATGTTACCATAAGGCTGGCATAAGAACATTTGAATCCTTTACAAGAATCACATCCTTCATCTTTGGAAATCACTAGTTACTGAGCACTGAAGTTCACTTCCTACACTTTCCTACAGAAAATTACAAGTGTTGCTGCCCTCCCTGAAACGTCACACACAAATACAGCATAGTCTGTGTGGTGATAGAATGCTTATTGAACAAGAAAAAAGTGCTGGAATCACTTTCTTGATCCACTAACTTTCTCAGAATTGTAATATGTTGCAGCCCAAATTTTTCTGAATGTTTTATGCTATTGGCATATTTTTCTGATTAATGGGAGAAGTTCTATTTCTGATATCCACTAATAACATTTGAAATATTTATTCTCCCACTGAGATTTTTGAGTCATTGTATTTCTTAAAGTTTTTCTATCATTTGGTGTAGGTTTTACTAGACCCATTTTACTTTGTGTGTTATTTTTAATTTCGAATTCCCAATTTTCATGTATCCTTACAATATAAATAGAATTTTTGAGTTAAAAAGTGCTTTATTATTAATAAAACACTTATAAAAGTTGTTTACTGTATGAATGCTATTTGATAGACCTCCTTTTAAATGGTTTTGCCAAGATTATAGATACATGACAATACCAATCAGGGAGGATATAAGGCGTAAGCTGGCAATCTGGTGTGGCAGCCACTCTCCAAAATATATCTTAAAAACGCTCATAGCAGCTTATCCCTTTAAGAAATTCCATAGTTAGAATATTACCAGTTGTTTTGTCGAACATCACCATGTTGCAACAAAATAGAAATAAGTGCACCATGCAAATCCACCCAGTATCCCAATAAATTTTGAAAATCTGTTAAAGTACTGCAGGAAAGTGTGCCGACCACAAATATAAACAGTGTTTGAATTTACCCTGTTTGAAATTATTCCCATAAAATTTGGTTTTTATGTTCTCTTTTTTATATATATATATATTAGACATTGGGATAGGAGAAAAACCACCGCTTACCAAAGATGAGGGCTCCAGCGGCGTCAAAACACGAAAAAACACACAAACACAAACATAATACAAATTTTCGAGCTTAGCTCTTCATCAGGTTGTAGGATGAGGTGGCTGCCCCGCGGAAGCTAGCAGCCAACTGAGGTCAGACCACACGGGGTGCACATGGTCGGCTGATCGGGGTGGAGAGGGAGGGGGGAGAAATAACATGGCGGGAGGCGGGGGTGGGAGGACCTAAGCCCGAAAATGATACATTTGAAGAAAAAATGACGACCACTGTCTATCTTCCCTGGTGGAACATATCTTTTGCCAGCACCTACACACATGAGTGTGGATTCACACCAGTCTTTTGCTAAGACTGGAATAATGCCTCAAAGCTTGACTCCAATATGTGGGCTGTCCATTGCTGATGTAATTCATTATCATGAGACCGCTCAACTGATCAATCCCAAATTTCCTTGCTTAATTCTCATGTAGAACCATATAAATCTGATTTCATAGCCATCTTACTTATCTAGTTTTATGTTTTCTTTTGAAATAACTTGAAACTTAAACAAAATGTTGCCATGAATTTAAAAATACTCTATATCTACTCAGATTTCCATGATAACCCTTTTTTTCCACGTGATACATTTCATGACACTTTCCCATTTTACAAAAACCTCAGATTTAACTCTAAAGACTTCATTTAATCATCAGACTCAAATTATATTCATATTCCTTATATTTTCTAGTTATTTCTTCTGCACTCTTCATTAATGAGAAAACATCAATTATCTAAGGTTTCCTCCCAAACTTCGAATTTCTTTATATTTTAAAATAGGTACTTTTCACCATTTTCTCAGCATGAAACTACTATTTTTCTAGCTCTTAAACTCCCCTATTTATTATTATTATTTTTTTTAAATATTACCTTAACTTTTCTCAAATAAACTCTTGTTGTTCATCAATCAGTTACATCATTTCAATCTATTTAGACTTTCTTTTACAAACCCCTTCTGACATTAATCTTTCTTCCCTTATTTATTTTAGTAACAATCCCCTTTCATTTTAGCATCATTAATAACTGAGATATTGCTATTTTTGTAAAATCATCCCATTTGTGTGCAATTGTTTAAATATATAAAACTTTAGTATGGCACTCTTTCATCTTGAAACTATTGAATTTATTTATAATTTTACCTTTTTAATGAAACTAGGCACTTTCCGAATCTGTATCATATAGAAATAACAATTCACCCCCTTTCTTTGTTTTTCTTCAATACTTGTCTCACATTGCTTTATTATGTTAACTCTCGCAAAACATGATAGGTTCTTATAATACCTGAACCAGATGAGTTGGCAGTCTTGAACTTCATGAATGCAAACTTCTACATCACAGAGGATAGTAATAATCAGTATGTCAGTTGTCTTGGGATCACACCTGCAGTATACATAATACCCAGCTTCAAGGCAATTAATTACCTGTATGGCTTTTTATTTGAATAATGTAAATGAGTGTTGGTCTCGTAAAGCTGTTGACAGGGCTAGTATAGAAGATGGAACAATATTATTTCTGTGTGATCAGACATCAATGATAGTTAAATAGATGATAGGGGCAGTAATCAGGTCCATATACTGCTGATTTAGTGTGAAAAGGGCTATTTACTCTCTCTCTCTCTCTCTCTCTCTCTCTCTCTCTAATGTGACTCCTAAAATGGAGATAGCATTATTCAAGAGGTGACACTGAAGCTCATATAACAGAATCATTGAATTGATGTCATCTGTGTTTTTTAGTACTTATTACCATGAAGGATATAACAGAAAGAAGAGGGAAAATAACTGTATAAATGCTGTTCAAGAATTTTTGAAAATTAAGGAAACTAGTTAAAATGCATTATTTGTTAATTAAATTTCACTTAGTCTGTGCAGTAGTGAATTTCGTGACTCTTGGAATTTTGTAGGTATTCCACAAATAATAGTTGATGGAGTATATTTACATCTAGGGTCACATTTCATTTCTGCAAATTTTTTTGTCTTCAAATTTCTGGAAAAATGTGTCTTTATCGTCAACTGTAAAAACTTGTAGATAATAATATTGCGTGGAATATTTTTTTACAGTCCATATGATGTAAAGTATCATGACACTTAATTCCATCAATCATGTTACGAAACCATCATAGAAACAAGAAAGTTTTAGCACACAAATGTAGAAATCAACTGTTTAGCCTGATTCTTGGTTGACCGGGAAAAAATTTACAAACATAGAAAATGAGGAAAATTCTGCTTGTACGTAGGTACTTTTCAGTAGCTCTTGCTTTCAATGTAGTGTGCATGTTGTTAATGTCTCTTGCACACAGTAGTTTATAGTTAGCAAAGTTCTATTGTTCATGTTTTTTTTTAGTTTTGGTTGTCCAAAAATGTTGTATTTATTTATATTTATTTATATTTAACATTGTCCATTCATGCATTGAAACTTTCGCATTCCTGTAATGATTGGTCATTTGTTCAGGCATCGAAATTCACATATTAAGAACAAATCACTAGTAATTTAGTAAGGATATAAAAAGCATCTACAACTTGAGATAATTCGTGGTATGACAACACACAAGCTGATGGGTGGAAATAGATAACCTTTTTATATGATGCCCTTTATCAACCAAGTAACTGAGAAAGATACGAGGGGGGATCAAATATAAACGGGATTGTTGTTCCTGAACATCAACAATTGGCAGTACTGGCCCCGCGCTTCTGCTATGCTTAGGCGGGACCATTAGGAGTGGGATGAGCGTGCTGTTAGATATTTCCCGCCATTTAGTCAGTAACGCTCACAATGTCGGAGCAACAGGTGCACCCCTCCACTGCGCAACGCGTTATTATAAAATTTCTTGCTCTTGAAGGAGTTACAGCGGCGGAAATTTTCCAGAGATTGACTGCACAATTCGGTGATCAAACATTGTCAAGGACGCGTGTGTTTTTTCTGGCATAAAAAGTTCAAGGAAGGAGAGAATATGTAGAAAATCAGCAACACGGTCGCCGTCCCCGGACCAGCATTACAGACGAAAACATTCGTGCGGTTAAAGACATTATTGACGTTGATCGACGGGTGAGTGTATCAGAAATTGCAGAACAAGTCGGAATCAGTTATGGGAGCTGTCAAGCAACCATCACAAAACACCTACAGTTCCGTAAAGTGTGTTCCAGATGGTTCCCTCACCTTTTGACCGAAAATCTGAAGTTGAGACGTTTGGAAGTCTGTCAGAGGCTTACAGCAAGGTGTGCTGAAGAAGGTGATGCATTTTTGAGTCGGATCGTCACCTGCGATGAAACATGGGTTCACCACTACACTCCAGAATCCAAAGAAGCCAGTAAGGAGTGGCAGAGGAAAGGGGAGGCAGCACCAATGAAAGCCAAGACTCGACTGTCAGCTGGCAAGGTTCTTTCAACCGTATTTTTCGATCGGCGAGGCATTTTGCTGATTGATTTTTTGCATGAGTGACGCATAATCAATGCTGCTTACTACTGTGAGTTGTTGAACAAGGCGAGAGTTGCATATCGCCGCAAAAGAAGAGACCAACCGATTCGACAGGTCATTCTCCTCCACAACAATGCGCGACCCCATACTGCATGTCTAACTGTCTCTAAACTACAGGAAATGAACTGGACTACACTTGATCACCCTCCTTACAGTCCGGACTTATCGCCCTGCGATTTCCATTTGTTCGGACCTCTTAAAGAATGTCTAGGAGGGCAACGATTCGAAGATAACGAGAGTGTGGAAGATTTCGTGCGCAACTGGCTGGTGACACGACCCTGTTCTTTTTATGATGAGGGCATCAAAAAGCTTCCTATATGCAGGGAAAAATGTATTTCTAAAGCAGGAAACTATGTGGAAAAATAAATTGTAATTACCTTGTGTTTTTCAATAAATGAATTTAAATAAAAAATAAAATCCCGTTATATTTGATCCCCCCTCGTATTGAACAATTGCATAGTCAGTGTTAAGTTTTCAGTTATCCTTCATAGTTTGTTACAGTTTCATGGGTTGTTGTGCTCTTGCCTGCAATCATGATGGTTTACTTTGGAAATTTATCATCAAGGAATAATTTTCACAGTAGAAATTCTTATAGAATGTTCCCTTGAAGATAGAGGTTAGATTAGTATGGTCACCACCCAGTTTAAGACTGAGAATATTTAGAAACGCTTGGTGTAACTACAGAATAATAATATTAAACCATAATTGCACAAACTAATTTATTGTCTTAACAGTTTCTGCCAAAACAATTGTATGAAATGCAGTTACTTTCCCTCAAAAATCCAAAGAAAAAATAGTTCTAATTGGTGCAAATTGCTCACTTGAATAATTATTAGCCACATTCACACTTTAGACCATTTAAACTCTCCATGTGACCTAGCAACTAATCATAAAATTCGTATATTACATGTGAATAAAGACTGTCAACCCAGCAATGTATTGAGCTTAACTTCCTGAGACTATACACAACATGATAATTCACACTTCCACCTATGTCAATATGAGTCCTCCTGATGGTGCTTGAGACTTACTGCTTCTAGCCAATTGCTGCTACTCAACTCCCATATGACTTACCCTGCTCTGCTGCCATAGCTTCATTTCCAGTTCTTTCTGGAACTCTACTTAACTCAAAAGAACCCTTTGATATATTGTTCACTCAAACCATCTGGTATGTACTAAGATATTACTTAAAAATTTTAAGCGATTTTTGTCAAAACAAAAAATGTCCCAATTAATAGATATTTCAAATACAGGCATTGCCCTAAGCTACAAGTTGTTCTATCTGTCTTAATTACTATATATGTTTTGCTAGGATTCTGTAATGTGTAGTTAGTTTTGGACAACATAGCTTATCAGTCAAACTATTAATTCTTGGATCACAGTTTAATTTATTTGTCTTGTTGTACCAGATCCCATCACCCCCTCTGAAACAAAGATGCTGGCTTCAGATAATTCTAGTGTTTACAATAGCAGTGAACAGGAAAATTCTTTAAAGCATTATAAAAACAGCAATGATAAAGTAATCAAATCACTAAAAAAAGTTGAATATAGGAGGTTCACACTGACGCCAAAAATTGGAAAACCGCAATTGTTCAATATTTTGGGTTATCACTTAGTCGAGTAGAAAAGAAATGGACCACTTTCAAAATTACCATTTTTACAGCTGCTGAATCTTGTCACATGGTAAGACTCTCTATTGTTATGTCCATCTTCTTAATTTGTGTACTGGCGACCTATCTGTCTAGTATCTATATATGAATCATAGTATGATACGAAACTTAAACATAATATTGGACACAAAAGAAATGAGGCTATCAGACTATTCTAAATTATTACAATGAGAAAAATGTGCCCAAAATTTTTGGTTTAGGAATTTGTATTTTAAAGGTCTGTGTTGCCCTACAAAAGAGAGAAACAATGGTAAATAAAATTTTGAAGCTACTTTACTAGTCTGCATCAAGGAATGCGGTTTGCTATGAAAATTTTCAGATGAGGAAAATGGAGATAGCATGCCAGCCATATCTGCAAGGCCTCGAAGAATGTCCGAGATCAGCATCAAAACAACTATTCGTCCAATTCCAAATGGAAGTGCCTTCTTTATATTTTCCCACACTAACAGGTAAGAAGGAACCTCTGTGTTGAGCACGACCGCTATGCCACGGCCCCATGCCCCAGAATTTCAACCTTATTTTACTGCATACACTTTTATCACATGACAAAAAATTATTTTTCTTCTTGTTGATCTTTGCTTGTGTACATGATCTTCTGTTAATTACTTTTATGAGCTGCTTGAACTTTGTAAATGGTAGCAAATATTTCTAAAAAATGATGAATACATTTCAGATGTGTACCTATGTTTATTTTATCAGTGAAAATACAGATATTAGAAATATATTTTTCTCCCACATTATTTTTCATTTGCAATGCTCTTAAAATTCCTTAGGTATACATTACAGTTTTTATTTATACTCAAAATTATTAGATTTGGAATTATAATTTTCAATAATGTTTTTATAATATATTTTGTTTTATATGGATCTTTAAATTGAATAGTTAAACATGTTTTTCTCCAATATGCATGATTTTTCCTTGAAGATATTCCGCATGATTGGTATAATGTGTGTACATAATGAAGTGTGTGGGGAATTGTAACACACGAACTTTGTGATTTTGAAATATGTGACCTGCATATACAATTCTTCTTTCTTAATCCATCATACCAGATAATTTGGAATATATTTTACTATGCATCCCTTTCATAAATTTGCTTACAAATGGACAAAACTGCAGTGACTGCAGAAGTTTTTAATCAAATTCACCAAACATCCTAGATGACTCCATTCTCTTCATTAACTGATGGTAAAATTGCATCATCCCATACTAATTTTAATACATCAGCACATATTAAATTTAATATTTTAGAACATCTTTCTATTCACATTGAAACATTTGTAATTCATATCATAAGTTGTCGCTCATATAAGGATTACATAATGGATCATAAATTTCAGGAACCCATTTCCTGCCGAGCTGTAGCGGTCGTGCTTAAGCTCTGAATGCATTTTCACACTTTTGTCTTTTGTTATGTGGTACAGACATGGAAATGGATGATGGCATCTCTGCTCGACCTCGTCGCCTCTCTGAGTTCAACATGGCTACAAAGAAGCAACCTATTCCTCCAGCATCATCCTTCTTCATTTTTTCTCAATCCAACAGGTGATAGCTAGCCTCGTCTACTAGTTCCAGCTATTCCAGCATTGCATCTCGTAGTAATGAATAGCTTTCTACCCACAGTTATCCACCCTGCATTTAATGACAGCTTCTGCAACTGAGCCATATGCTTTTTTTACTGTAGTTTTAATTACTATTAAACATGTTGTAAATACAGTATTGATTAGTATATAGATGCAATTTTCTAGGTGAGATTGAAAGTAATTGCACTACTTGTTGGGATGGAGAATATACTGTATTTCCAGATTGACTTAATAATATTAAACTATATGTAAGCTATGTCAAAACAAAATTGAGCATCAAGCTTTAAGCGTAGTCTAATAAAAACTGTATATTTTTTTACTATCCTTAGATGTAGTGTTTTAGCATGAAGAAGGGAGTCACTGCATGTTCGTCTGACTGTCTCTCATGTGTGTTTCTCTTATGCTAGATTAGTGATGATAATAAAAGTTAGTTCTGTGCACAGTGTGTGCAAATTTAATAAGATTGTATTATGTAATTTGTTTAAGCTTTTTAGTGGCATAAAAATAATCTCTAAAAGCAATTCATCAAAATATTTAAATGTTTTATAACCAGCTTAACATTTACAGCATGTTGTAATCCAATATGATACAAAATGGAACACTGACTTTATCAAGATGTTAAAATTGTACTGTACCTATTACAGGTTCCATACACAATATTAAAAGGTTTTTGTTTGAATGATCCAGACATTTTTGGAGCCTCAGTTACTTAGCATTTTTATTTAATTCTGTAGTGTTAACAGAAATGTGAACTACCATATGACTGTGATTTTTGTTTTGGAATGACAGGTTCAGAGTTTTCTGCCACTGGGTATGTAACCACAGCTACTTTGGAAATATAATACTTGTATGCATCATGATTTCATCAGCTATGCTGCTGCTGAAGAGCCACTGCAAGGAGATTCCCCAAGAAATGAAGTAAGGATATTTTTTAATTACTAACATAAGCAGCACACACACACACACACACACACACACACACACACACACACACACACACACTTTATGGGCCTCCAACCCTTTGCCATGGTGATAACATACACCATGTATAGCAGTGTTGTGTAGTACTTACTTCTTGTACTTTCATTTTGGAAGCCATTGACAAAATGTGGTGAACTTACTTAGAAGGATATTAAGAACAAACAAGATGAATAGGATTCAGGTCTTAGGGGAGGTGCCAAGTGTGATGGGTGAGCAGTAACACTGTTGCCTCCCATTCTGAAGAACACAGGTTAGAATCTATGTCCGGCCATCCAGATTTTGGTTTTCAGTGGTTTTCTGAAATCACTACATGCAAATGCTTGGATGGTTTCTTCAAAAGGCTATGGCAGAATTCCATCCCAGCTTTTGTCTGCAATCCCATTCCACATCTAATGGCCTTGACATTGATGAGGCATAAATCCTAAGCAAAAGAAAGGGGGGAAGGAGGGAGGCAGATCTGCAGTTGGTAATAATAACACTGAAAATATCTATGGAATAAGTAGTTAGTTGCAACAGGAAAATTCATGTGGCACTGATTGATCTAGAGAAAACCCCCTTGTGGTATCCCAGCAGTGAATCTAGAGAAAGGGATAGAGTTGGATGACCATGACTTTCCTACCTACTCCTTTTACATCTGAAATAAAGAACTATCTTCTAGTCAAGTTAATCTCTTCACTTTCATATACTACTATGATTTCTTCTATCAGTATTCATCCGAACCTCATCTACAATATACACCTTATATACTCCCAGTACTCTATTACCCCATGTCCTGCATTCCAGTGGCTCCAAACCTTGTTCCTTTTTCATGTCAGTTACTGATTGTTCTGCAGTAATTTCCCCAAAAAATACACCTGCACCTGCTCCAAATCCTGTTGATACCCAAAATGTGGGTTACGTACTACATTATCTTTGTACTTGAGCTGACTGGCATTTATCTTCATTCTATGCTGACCTTCTCAGCTAGATATCATACCCAGATCTTGTTAGGTATGAATGAACCTCCCGAAACACCTTAAAGTGGTGTAATTCAAAGCAAATAATACAGAAAGTAAATAATACTAACTATAGTTTATGTCTTAAGTTTGTTTATATATTTAAATTATTAGTGCACTTAAAATCTCCTTTTATGTCGCATTTGAGTAAGTATTTTCTCTTAGAAGCATTAAATTTTTGGAATGCAGAGTTTGCCTCATAAAATAATAGGAAATACCTGGATTTTCTAGGTCCTGATCTGATCACAAACAACTGTTTTACTCGAAATAGATTCGCCAAAAGCTATTGTTAACAATTTCAATGAGGTACTACACTTTATTCCATTTTTCAAGCAAAATTTTATGTATATTGTTTGATCCATTTTTATAGAAAGTACAAAATCATTGAGCACATCAAAACCTGCTTAACATTTATGACTGTTGAAAAGAAAACACACATTCAAAATGGCTGCCAATTGCAACACAATTGAGGAACATGTGTACCAACAATATTAAAAAAAAAATGTTTGAAAATCGTGTTTATAAAGGCCACTAAATTAAAAAAAAAAAAATCCCATTATTTTTTTATCAGACTATTTTAAAAGGCAAACTCGATTACAAATATTTCGGGCAAATCCTTAATTGTGACAAGGAGGAACAGAACATTTGAAAGAGTAATTAGCAGTGTGCACACTGTTCATGTTAAGAAGTAGCAGTCTGGTAGCTCTGATGGATAAGGCACATGACTATGGAAAGGAGTGTAACTGGTTTGAATTCTGGTCTCTGCTGGAATTTTTATGAGGCTTAGAGCTGATCTTCATCTCTGCCAATGCCTTGCTTTGTTCATGTGAAGTGCACTAGGACAGAGCTGCAAATGCAGAAAATTGAAACTGTCACTTGGTGGCTGAACTATCCTTTGGTGACTGCAGCCCAATACATATCTTCTTTGTTGTGGGATTCAGCAAGTGTACATTGACCCCATTGCTATGTTCCTAATTAGTCTTCTACATCTACATCTACATATATACTCTGCAATTCACAAAATTGTGGGTGGCAGAGGGTGCTCAGCACCAAAGCTAATCTCTTTGCTGTGCATTCCAATCCCTAATGGTACGAGGGAAAAAAGAATTCATATAAGAATCAGTCCGGCACCTTATTTCTCTAATTTTATCTTTCCTGTCCTTCCGACTCAAATAGGTTGGTGGAAGAAGTATTTCACTACACTCATGAGTGATAGTTGGAGTACGCATGTTTTCCAATAAGTTTAAACGAAACGTGTGTCGTCTATCTACCAGAGACTCCCAACCTAATCTACTAATCAGTTCTGTGACGCTTTCATAAGGACTGTAGCAAGCGGTCACGAATCGAGCGGCTCTTCTCTGTACTTTCTCTATACTTTCGATCAATCCCTTACGAAACGGGTCCCAAATGGCACAACAATAATCCAAATGTGGACGCACAAGAGATTTGTACGCTATCTCCTTTGTTTGTTCATTACAATTTTTCAAGATTCTACCTATGAATCGCAGCCTAGAATTTGCTCTACCTACTAAAGAATTAATGTGTATGTCCCATTTCATGTTCCTTTGTACTGTTACTCCCAAATATTTAATAGAATCGACCATATCAATAACTGTATTGTTTAACTCGTATTTCTGAACAATCGTATTCTTTTTGTTAGTTATGCTCATTGTCTTGCATGACTGAAGGTTTATACAAAATAATACGAATTGGCTTCATCATGTTTTTTTGTGTCATTGCTGCTCTCTTGCCTTCATGTGTGATAAGTGTTGGGTTTACTTTCCCTATCCTTTCTTACATACATACATACATACATACATACAGGAAATGATCCAGTTATACCAGAATGAATTGTCACAGACACAGTTTACTCCCAAAATTCTGATGCCTTGTTGCTGCTCATGTCAGCTATCAAGACACTCTTTACCTCCACAATTAGTTAACAGTTAGAGCCATCAGAGTACTCCTTGAAATCACATTGACATCCAAACTCCACAGGTTGGAGTTAGCTTAGTGAGATATTCTGGATACCAGACAACCCTCAGGCCAATCTCACATATTACTAGCCTTCCTCACGCTGGTAAACCTATTATGTGAAAATATAGTTTCGTTTTCATTTATAGTTTTTTTTTATGTTTATCTACTGGGATCCTGCACTGTCTGTCCACAGTCGTCACTCTGTTAAATAAAAATTGTCCTCAACAAGAAATGTCAAGGATAACTAAATGTCCCTGGGGGTAATTGGATTTATTCTTTGGTCTGCAATTTGTTGTTTAATGAATCGCTCACCAACCTCGATGTTTTAACAGTAGGATCATCTAATGTAGGGTAAAGGTATATAGAAGTTCAGGACACGAAAGTAATCTTCAAATTCACTATTTTATTGTTTAAATGATTGAGGAATCACTACTCTGGAACCAGAATTTCTATTCCCTGCAGACTTCTATCCAAAAGATTGCAGATTGATGCCAAGAAAATCATCTACACTCCATTCAATCATTATTAACAACTATCTTCACTTGAAGCCTTCTTCCTCAGACAAAGTTCTCATAGCTGATAAATGAAATTCCAGAGAATAAACTGGTTTTCTAAAGTTCCATTCCTAAACTAAAATGGCTCCGAGTTCAGCCTACAGCTGGTCACTGTCCTTAACAATCACGCATGTTCCTCACATGTCCTCAGCCTGACAACTGTCAAAAAGTAAAGCAGTCGAGTTCTGTCCTCAAGTTTCTTATACTGGGTAGCTCAAAGGGAGGGCAGCCTCAGTTGAACTTCTCACAAGTCTGGTGCCTGGCATCTGTTGTCTGCCATATGTCACTGTCTTTTTTTGCCGTCTGTCTATCTTGGGTTGCAAAGGATTTTCCCAAAGTTTTTCTGATCTTCCTGAAACTTTGTGATAGTGTAGAACTTATTTAAGTACTTTATGTCCTAATAAATTTAATTGTATCTGTCTGTTTTCTCACTATTGATTTTTGAACTCTGAAAACCTATCTTCCAAATTTACTGTCCAAATTATATGTTCTAGCTTGTTAGTTCTAATGTCAGAAAATTCTACATTTTCTTATGATTAGTTTCATGTATCTGCCTTTAATTACAGAGATATAACCTCTCAAAATTTTCACTGCTCTTGGGCTGCCATTATTAAACTCAGATTAAATTCTTCAAAATTAAATGTTTTATATTAGCACTCGGTCAGTTTTATTGAATATTATGTCAAACTTGCTTAATAAAAATTGCTCTTTCATAAAAATAGGGTGCCTCCCAGAAATTCGACCTAGTTTAAATTTGTTTTTTCTTGTCTTAATTCCGATAATTACTTCGCTTTGTCACATGAAGTGTTTCATGTGGGTGCACTCCAGACTTTTACTTTGAAATTATATTTAAAATACGTCCGCACAACCCAATGATTGCAGACTACTGTTATCTTATTTTTTTAAAAAGGCTCTTTAATCTAGTTTTATTTCATTTACCAGTTTTATTCACAATTTTTCACTTTTTTAAAAATGAAAAACAACCTTGAAACTAATCATATCTACTTTAAATTCAGTTTGTAACAGTATGTTGGACTTCTAAACCAAGATCCATTTACTTTAGCCCCTGTATCATTGACTACAATTCTTTATACTTATATAAATCCATTGACTATTGCATCATCCACACTACTAGGCTCCTTTATTCCGAATGTAAGATTTTGCCTAACTCTCCTTAGAAAATTTGTATGACATTGAGACCATCACCAATGTTATTGATATGTTCCCTTCAACACCTGGTAGTATTGTCTTTTAGGGTTATCATGCACAAACGGATACCAATCATTTTCTCCTCGTTTTCAGTTGCCTATAAAGCCAACTACATTACAACTCCTCTACCTTTACTCCCATTTCTGTCTTTCATTGATGTAATTCCTGTATTCATACATTACAATCTCAGTGGCGTGGAACACTTCCTAGGTATACAGCCTTCCCAGCACATACTTTCTTACATCCTTGTCCCATTTTATCCTCTTTACAAAATATTTCTTCTTTAATTCCAAAGTATATCACCAGATATGCACCCTGAGTGTGGTGGGTGAGTGGTAACCCTCTGGCCTTGCTTTCATGAGGACACAGGTTCAGATCCCTGTCCAGCCATCCAGATTTTGGTTTTCCATGGTTTCACAAAATAACATGGACATTCTTGATCCCCTAGCCTTCAGCTCTTCCTTTCTCTAGTGACCTCAACACCAAAATAACTTATTATTTAGTATAGATGCTGATTTGCGCTTCACTGTACTATTACTTTCTGTCTGCCTAAAAGTTGGCATCTGTTTATTTAGTCTTCTTTTCTACATGCCTTGCAGGCATAAACCAGTCCTAAGGTGTAGCTCTAGCAGAGCACGAGCAGCTAAAATTATTAGAATGCAAAAATCTGATGCTCATGCTGAAGAAAGAAGAGAAGACAAAGCTGAAATTGAAGCTGCCCTTAGTTAACCTCCCCCCCTCCCCCTCCCAACTCCTTGCACCTTCATTTTTTTCCTGTTTTTAAACATGTTCAAGATCGATTCTCTTCATGAGACATATTTGATGATAGAGTGATGGAGTGATCACTTTCCCATCATATTATGCCAACTCAATGTTGTTTGGCACAAATCTTATGTAACTTGCAGCTTATAGCAATGACATTCTGAATCCATGCATAAGAAGTCATGGGTAACAGCTAGTGGTTTTATGTATGTGAATCTATTTGAGAGTTGCACCTTTGGCAGCAATATTGATGCCTAAAGTCTACACGTACCGTCCCGATGTGGGCGCAGAGAAGAGAGCTGCAAGGTGTATTGAAGTCAATGTTGGGATTTTTGAACATTTAATTTAAACTTTTGCAAAAAATGTGTGTGTTTTTGGATGAATAAAGTACTGTTATAAGTTATTTGTGTGCTCTTGATCATTTTCTGAGATATTTATCCATAACATTCCAGGACCTATATCTCTATAATGAATTGATATTGGACACATTTTTATATGAACTTTTTTACACAATATTGTTCATACTACCATCTCATTCAATATTTACCACTCCTTCTGTATATAAGAATCAAGTTGTTAAGATTAAAGTAGAGAATCACGAGAGATGTGCATCAGTTAAAAAGGGCATGAGACAAGGTTGTAGTCTATCCCTATCAATATTCAAGCAATAAGAGAAGTAAAAGAAAAATTTGAATATGGCATAAGTGTTCAAGGTAAAAAAATAAATCGGTATGTTATGATTTGCTGTCCTGTTAGCAGAAAAGACTGGTTCTTGAGAAGTTATTGAATAGTATGAAGTAAATACTAGAGGAGGACTTATAAATCAAACGAAGACTGAAGTGATTAAGTGCTGCACAAATCATAGCAAAAATGGTATAAAAATAGATTCAAATGTAGTAGAAGTACATAAATCCTGTTAATTAGGAAGTAAAATTACAGGTGATGGTTAAAGTAGGACTGATGTTAAAAGCAAACTAGCACTAGCAAAACAGCAAAAAGAAATCTTTTAGATTCAATTATTGATCTAGGAATAAGAGTAAACTTTCTAAAACCATGTGGAGCACAGACTTCAGTTAATGGTAGTGAAGCATGGACTTCAGGAATATCAAAAGGAAGGAAAATGGAATCATTCAAAATGTGGTGCTGTAGAAGAATGATGAAAATTAAATGGACAGATAAAATAAGAAATAAACGAGTTTTGGAAATGATGGGTGAGGAAAGTAGTTTGTGGAAGTGTCTTACAGAAAGAAGCCAGTATGGCATATCATATTTTAAGACATGCGGCATTGGGTAATTTTTTAGTGTATGGAACTGTTGAATGTAGGAACGGTAGAGGAAGCAGATAATTGAGGACATAGGTTGTGAGAGTTATGTTGAGATGATGAGGTTAGCACAAGGTTGGTAGAGATGGAGGTAGCACCAAACTAGTTAAAAAACTGATGACAATAAAAAAATCTGTCCTAGGAAAGGGAAGGCATCAGACTTCAACATTATGAAGGTCCAGCCAAGTGCAGTTTCAATTTAAGTATGAGAAATGCTAGTTCTAACCATGCTACTGGTGATGCACTGGTTAAAGATGATTACAGCTTGTAAGTTCTTTTCTTAAGCATGTAGCCATATGATCTTTCAATGATAGCTAATAAAGCACATTTTCCCCCTTGTAGTATGTGGTTGATCATGATAAAAACGGTGACAAAGCAATATGTATTTTCAGATAATATGTATATATAATAGCTAATATAAGTTTTTTTAATTCTTGGTGAATTATTCAATACATTAACTGTAATGAAGGGTCATGGCCCACAACAACCATTTTTTTCCAATATTTGAATAATTATTCTTTTTTATTGTGATATATTTTTTGACCTTTCCTTGTAGTTTATATATATATATATATATATATATATATATGATCTGAGGTGGTTTGAATTTAAAGTTTTTGAATAGCATTTGAAATGTAATTTACCCACCTGCCTCGTGTAAATGATTTTGTTTAATCTATGAACGTCATCAGATAAACAAATCTTTCCACTCTATGGGTGCTAATTTTAAATTTCTTGAGAAACAGCAACTACATGAATCGATGAAGAATTTTATTTTGCCATTAAATATAACAACTTCATTAGTTTTGTAGTGTTATCACTATCTAATAAAAAAAATCTTGCTCTAGATATTTTATTTAAATTCTGTTTATAATTTATAAATATGAAATCTACAATATTACATTACTAGTGCTTCTTATAAAGGAAAGTGCACTGCATAACTAAATGATCCTATTTTTGTGATTTTATTGTTTTTACTGTTGAGAAAATCCATAATCGTAATGGGTTGTGTGTGTTGATGACCATGTAACCTTTTTTGTATTGATTTTTTTATAACACCAATATAGCCTCCAAAAAACTTAAAATCCAATTTTTTTTAAATTTTAAAGTAATGAAAAAAAAAGAACCATTAATTACCGCAGTTGCAGGAAGGGCAGCAGTACACACATTTTGTTGCTTGAAAGTTAAAATTTAATTAATTGACCACGATTCCCTTGAAAACATAGAAGATAATATCTTACGAAATTGATGAATCAGAGAAAATCCTTACCGAGAATGGTGGTGTAATGGTTAGCATTCTGGCCTCACATTCGGGAGGACGGCGGTTCGAATTCCCGTCCGGGCATCCAGATTTGGGTTTTCCGTGGTTTCCCCAAATCACTCCAGTTGAATGCCGGGACGCTTCCTTCAAAAAAGGCCATGGCTGAATTCCTTCCCATTCCTTGTCCCCCTTCCTTTCCAGTCTCTAAAGACCTCACTGTTAAGAGACGTTAAGCTGTTAAAAAAAAAAAAGAAATCTTTACATTTTACATTAATTGGTAAATGGATTATAGCTTTCACTTATTCCACCTTCAGTTATGTTATGGTAGCTGTGATTGGTTATGGGTTTTTTTCCTTTACCCTTTTGTTATACACTTGAAGATAATTAGTACTTTCATTTTTTATCTTCACACTTTGTATCCAAAAAATTGAGAAAATTTTTATGTGCATTAATTAATGTTCTGTTGTATTTACAGGTTCTTGGCCATTTTGATATGTTCTTCACTACAGTGTTCACTATTGAAATATGCCTGAAAATGATTTCCTCTGGTTTTGTGCTTCATGATGGTGCCTTCTGCCGATCAGCATTCAATCTACTGGATTTGTTGGTCGTCTGCGTTTCAATAGTTGCACGATTTGTTAAGTAAGTAAGAAAATAAACACACTTTTTATCTGTAACTTGAAATTGTTTG
Source organism: Vandiemenella viatica (assembly GCA_031002005.1). Lineage (NCBI taxonomy): Eukaryota > Metazoa > Arthropoda > Insecta > Orthoptera > Morabidae > Vandiemenella > Vandiemenella viatica. Next base: position 80,917,334 of record CM061921.1, on the reverse strand, counting down.
CGTTTTAGTTCAAAGGATTGTAATGGCAAAACTTAATATCAGGGTTAGTGATAAATGGCTTATGTTAGAAACTATAACTGTGCTGTGTATTCTTTGGATATTAGGATTGTTCTTGCTGCTCTTTGGTTACCACCAGATTGGATAACCTGAATCAGGAAAGATATGTTGAAATCGAAGTCACTGCTGTATTTAAAAAAACTAAATCATAACTGTATTCTCTAGAAAAATTTAAAAGTTTGTAGAACAAATACTGTAGGCGTCAGAATTCTTCACCAAGTTAATAGATTGCAAGTAATGTTAAATGATAAAGAGTCCAGTCAACCCTCAGAATTCCTAACTGCTTCCAGTTACATGAAGATTGTAAGAAAATAAACACACTTTCAGTTGGGGTTTTTAATAAATATACGACGTTGCAGTCGTGGAGCTATGTTACTTAACACAATGTTCAGCACATTCACTTGTAACTTACTATCTTTAAGAACTTTTCAATTACCATCTGGTCGCCAACCTAGTCAGCTTTGCTGTTTGGATAATTAACTAACTCAGTCAAAGGGTACATGCAAGAAGCAAATTAAAACACATACACACATGCCAGCTTTTACAGTTCATGAAGTTTTATTACACTGAAGTTACATAATACAAAAGCAAGCCACCAGACACTAAAACTAATCTTCATCACCAAATAATGCAGTTTTGTGTATAAATAAGGTTGGAAATAGTGAGTAGTAGCCCCGTTATTATGCATTAAACAATAGACGCAGTGCAGTACTGTAGCAGTTCACCAAACTGAGTCTGCAGCACACCATGTTACTTAGAACCAACATACACAGTCTACAAAATACTTCTGCACTGTCCACATAATATTCTGTTCATCAGAACATCAGTGGTACAGCAATAGCAAATTATTACAGAGTACACATGGAACAAACACTCGCAGCAGCCGACCCGCTAGACTTAGTCGACTGTACTCGACTCCACTTCGCACTAGGAAACTGCACAACACCAAAGACATTATAAGTATATTTGCGGTCACATTATCAACTTACAAAATGTATGTAATGTTCACTGTTTCGTCACAAGGTTGCAAGTATATTCAAACGCGCACTTACACTTTACAAGATGTCTGCTGAAACCACACTGTCATAGTATGGCCTGCTGACTACGTTTTTGCGCCAAACACTTGCTCGACCTACAACATGCCTGCTCAACTATCTTTTATCGAGTGACCGACTGACTGCGAGGAAGTACCGTAGCTCCTATTTATAAGCACGGACTCCCGGAGCATGAGAAAAAAGATTCTTCCGGGTTTTCATGTCATCATCCAAAACTTCAGGGTATTAAACTATTCCAAACGACTTGAAATTTTTTTCAGTAGGTAGATTGTCTTGTAAATGTTAAAATGTATCATAATGTAGATTTCTGTATCTAGCATTATTCAGTCATCAAAAATTATTTTCCTCACAATCCAAAAAATGTTTATAATTCCCAAAGTTTTAGAGCTATGAAGCTGAAAGAACCTTTAAATTGATTCAATTTTGCTCCTCTTTCATTTGATACTGTAGCATAGCCATATGATAGAGGCTGCTTCCAAAGTCGGTGGCCCGGGAGATTGAGAACCAGCTGTACTATTTGGAATACGGCCGAGTGGATGTTAAATTTCCCGTCGGTCCGTGGGAGTACCGTGGAAGACCCCGGAGTGCATGCCGGCTACCGGAAGTCAATTAAAAACGCCTGCGAACCCAACATGTGGCACCGGCGAGTCTTCCTGGGCCAGCCGAGCTCATCGGGCACGCCACCCATGTGCGAGTTTTTCTCGAACTCCCTTTTTTAATGTTGAACTATTTTCGGTTAGAGTTGTGAAAATGCGAGTGTGATTTATAAAGGATTGTTAATGTGAACCGTTTTTAACTGAGGATTCTGCAACCTTCGGGTACATATATATATAGAAGTCCGATGTAATATATGATCACGACTGGTGTGGGTTAAGATTTGAACTCTATTAAACTTACAAAAGTTAATTTTGTTATTCTTTTTTTTGTGTTATTCTTCTTGACACGGTAAAGTGTGTTAATAAGCTGAATTACTGGCGACCACGTCGGCAGAATTTGCTGCTTCAAACATTTTCGTAAATGTACTAAATCCCACCATCCGCCAGCATTAGTGTGCTTTTCTAAGAGAAGAAATGCAACATGGCTACCTATGGACAGGACTCTCGCGACATACGAATAAAGTGATTTATTAAGTAAACCGACGAGAAAAAAGTTCAAACGATACATCAACAAACTTGTGAAGTGATAGCAGTGCGCCAGAAGATCCAAAACCAAAGAAGACGAGGAGCGGAGATATTTTACGCGGCCGCAACAACAGAGGAAGACCCGGCAGCGATAATTCGGGGTAACAACTAACAACTGATTGGAAGAGAATTGGAGGGCTCACAAGCGGCACAGAACGTCGAAAGATAAGTGCAGTGCAGATAAAATTGAACAGTTAAAGGGAAACCCATTGAAGGCGATTTTAATTTTCACCATGAATAAGGAAAGCAGTTTTGAAAATGGGGGGGAAGCTAGTAAAGAAGATCCCACAAGCCAGGAACCTTTGTTTGTATTTTTAAACACCGAGATACCAATCAATGAAAGTTCGTCACCAGCTCCTGAAAGCAGTCCACCAAACTCTGAAACTTGCTCTCCTATACTCACTACAAATGCATCAATATTTGAAGCATTTGAAGGTCCAGCAGATCCTGAGAAGGATAATCCAAACCTGATAGTTAAGATTTTCACAATGTTATCAAATTTATCAACTGATATCCAAACTAAGTTTGAAATGCAATCAACTGACATCCAAAATAAATTCAAAAGTCATGCAGAAGATGTCCATAAAAGGTTCAGTAATGGACTAGCTCTGCAGTTAAAGTTAGAGGGTAAAATAAAGGAGGAATTAAAAGGGGTGACACAGAAACTTGATGAAGTCTGCAGTGAGATAGAAAGTGTAAAAATTCATGCCAAGTTGTTAGACAGGAGACACAGAAACAAATTGAATGTCTTGAAGTAAATGTCAGGCAAAGAATTGATAGTAATGAAAACAATATAGCAAATATCAAACAGCAAAATACTCAGTTGAGTAAAAGACTTGAAGGAGTTGCAGAAAGAGTAGATGAAGTTGGTGAAAAGTATATTAAATTGGAAGCAGCTGTAGATGAAGTTGCAATAAGCTGTGAAACATTGGATAAGTGAGTGGGGAATTTAAGTGAGGAGACGAATAAAATTCCCAACTTCGAGAGTCAAGTAACCAAAATTGGGGAAGAATTACAAGAAGTGAAGTGCCATCTAAAGAAATCACAGGTGCAACATGTAGTTGGTGTGGCAAACCCAATGTCCCTGGCTATACCAGAAAAAATAGAAATTGAGAACTTTAGTGACGAGGGAGGTATCCATCCAGTAAATTTTATCAATAGTTTTGAGAAGTACAGGATTTTCAGTGTTTATGATGACAGTGAAAAAATGAACAGCGTATATCAAAATTTAAGGGGTAGTGCTCGAATTTGGGGAGAAAGGCAGCTTCAGATTTGTAAAACATATGCTGAATTCAAAGCAAGTTTCCTAAATAATTTCTGGACAGAGGAAAGGCAACATGAAGTTAAAAGGGGTCTCTGGTATGGCAGGAAATATCAACCTGGGAGGGAATCACTCAAAGACTTCCTTTTAAATGAAACTTCCAAATGTTATTACCTGAATAACCCACCACCTGAAAGAAAAATTGTGTTGGATGTTGCTCACAGGATGCCAGGGGAGATTCAAAAACTTTTGGTCATGCATGATGTCAGAACGATTGAGGCAGCGAGTGAGTTTGTGCACCGATATGAAACCCAGTGCGCCAAAGATAGATTCAAGGAGAGCTACCAGAGCAGGAACCAGTTTAAAGATCAACGGGAATTCCGTCATGAAACTCGAATGACATATGATCAGGAAAGAGGAAGAAATCAATTCCACACCAATGGAGGGGGGGAGGAATTCTCCACCACATAGAAATAGTGAAAACAATGTTCGAAGAATTGGAAGAAAGGGAAGTCCTAAAGAATACTTTAGCCCAACAACAGTAGTAAGTAGTAATGATGTCACAAATGATCCCGGTACAAGCCAACAAACTAATGGTAGTGAGACAAAAAACTGAAGACTGCCGAAGGTTTTGGCCCGACTGAGGCAGATGGGTTAATAGGGTCGATACAATCAAAACAGAGGAACCAGCTTAGAAGTATTTTCCACAACAACCCGAGTGAAGACTTAGCAGAGGAAGAGTTCCAGAAGGAAGAACAGGTGGTCTAATATAAAGTTTCCTCCCAAATGAGTTAATAAAAGTGGAGTAATAAACTGTGTATGTTGCTGCGTTGCTGACTTGAAGCAGTGCTTAGTGAGTAAAAGGTGGTATGTTAGCATGAGAGTCAACAATCCACATAGAATACACCTGGAGCATCGTCCAAGACAGAAGACATCAATCATGAGTAATAAGTGTTCTGGATGTGCATCAGGAAGTGTTTTTTTATCATTATTATTGTTATTTGCTCCATTGTTGGTGATGAAGGACTCCATAAATAATAATTGTAACATGACATTCCGTGACGGCACTGGAGTACAATTCGTGTTAAGGTTATTTGGATGAATATAAATGATTTCGTATTGTGTATTTTGTGATTTAGCATACGCAGATTACCGTTGTATCTTTGTTCTTTCTCTCTAAATATGGTAATATTCAGTTTACAGAATTTTCTTAGAGGGGAAGTGATACTTTAGTAAAAGTGACAATAGACATTTGGCATGGACAGTTAAAACTATGGTCTAGAACAATCATCGCACCCCAAAGATGCGATTCAGATAATAATATATTGTGTGGTTTCTTTGATATAATCTTGATGTGTTTCCCTGTCTCCTTGTGAAGCTATTTTGAGGTTTACTTTTACTTATAAATTATTTTCTATGTACATTTTAATAAGGACGTGTTTGGAAATATGTATTGAAGCCCCACACCAGTAAAGCGATATTATGTATGGTATTTAGGATAGGAACCTGAGGTTGCAATTTGTATGTGAGTGAATGTGGAGTGAAGTTTATAAGTAATCTTGGGGAGCATTAGTCCATTGAAGAAGTTCATCATGGCCATTTTGTCTTAATATCCAAAATCTTATGTTAAACTTGAGGGGGCTGTAGCATAGCCATATGATAGAGGCTGCTTCCAAAGTCGGTGGCCCGGGAGATCGAGAACCGGCTGTACTATTTGGAATACGGCCGAGTGGATGTTAAATTTCCCGTCGGTCCGTGGGAGTACCGTGGAAGACCCCGGAGTGCATGCCGGCTACCGGAAGTCAATTAAAAACGCCCGCGAACCCAACGTGTGGCACCGGCGAGTCTTCCTGGGGCAGCCGAGCTCATCGGGCACGCCACCCATGTGCGAGTTTTTCTCGAACTCCCTTTATTAATGTTGAACTATTTTCGGTTAGAGTTGTGAAAATGCGAGTGTGATTTATAAAGGATTGTTAATGTGAACCGTTTTTAACTGAGGATTCTGCAACCTTCGGGTACATATATATATATAGAAGTCCGATGTAATATATGATCACGACTGGTGTGGGTTAAGATTTGAACTCTATTAAACTTACAAAAGTTAATTTTGTTATTCTTTTTTTTTGTGTGATTCTTCTTGACACGGTAAAGTGTGTTAATAAGCTGAATCACTGGCGACCTCGTCAGTAGAATTTGCTGCTTCAAACATTTTCGTAAATGTACTAAATCCCACCATCCGCGAGCATTAGTGTGCTTTTCTAAGAGAAGAAATGCAACAATACCAAGATCCACTTGGTTACTATTTTTAAACTGGGTGAATGAAAAATGTGAATTCAAGTCGTAGATATTTCCTGAAGTATTTAAGTTGTGGCTCTGAGAATTGCTTTAAAATATTCTACAGTAACTCTTTAAAAAGATATCATTCCCACCTAACTGAAAAAACAGTTGTTTGGTAGCTTTTTCATTGTTTTTACAATTTTACTCGCCCCCTCCCTCTTATAGTTTGAATTCTGGCCAAGCTTCTACTGACAACTGCCATTGTGGAATAAATTGTAATTATTTTTATTATATCTGCCAACGAATGCATAGATTCAAAAACCAATTGAAGTGTCATGCCCAGAAAAAAAATCCTATTTCATTTAAACATAAAACCCTTGACGAAAGTTTTGTCTCCCAAAATCTATTGATACCCTCAATTTCCAAAATCTTCTCTAATTATCCTTTAATTTTAAGCTACCTTTCTCAAAATTTTTATATGATATGGAAGCCATAGTCACGCTTCTTTTAAGCTGTATACTGTCTCCCTATCGTCAAAATTATGGCTTCTAGAATTTTAAATGTGTTTATTGTGTCGTTTTAATTTCAGACAAACTCTACTTTAAAATACCGATATTTCTTCAGGAACCATTGCTAGCTGTGAGTTTACCCATTTCATTTTACTTGTGTGTGTCTGAATTATCTCTAAAAATGAAGGCGATGTTTTTATGAAATATGTACAATCTCATTATATGAAAATGTTAATACTGCTTTCCAATTTTATATAACTGTTTAGTCTGAAATATGACTTGAAGTATCTAAGCAAATGACTTTAACCCTGATCTGAAATGTTGTGGAGGTGGACTGGTGTTCTGTAAACAAATTTGGTTATGAGGTGACAAAATTTTAGGTTTCCTGACAGGATATACCAGGTGTGTAAATATGAAACCGGAATTTTTTGATCAAAAATACACGTTCATTGCATAAAAATGGTACAACATACCTTATTCAAAATATTGTCCATTGCAAGAAATACATTTTTCCCATCTCTCTGGTAATTTATGAATGCCACGCCAAATTTTTTTTTCTCTTTTGATGCAAACCAGTCATCAAGCCATTTTCGCACATTTTCGTAAGAAGTGAAGTGCTGCTCAGCGAGTGCGTGTCCCATCGATGCAAAGAGATAGTAATCCGATGGTGCTAGGTCAGGTTAGTAAGCCACATGCGTCAGTATCTCCCAACTAAGTGACTCAATCATTTCCTTAACTGGTTTTGATGTATGTGATGGTGTGTTGTCGTGAAGCAAAATCACTTTGTGTTGTCTTTTCTGGTATTCTGGTAGTTTTTCCCGCAATGCTTGGTTCAAATCGATCATTTTCTGTTGATAACATTCACTATTAACAGTTTCACTAGGTTTTAGAAGCTCGTAATAGATCACACCACTTTGATCCCACCAAACACAGAGCATTGTCTTCTTTCCATAGCGATTTGGCCTAGAAACTGACTTTGACGGTGCACCTGGAGATACCCATTATTTTTTACACTTAGGACTCTCGAAATATATCCACTTTTCATCACCAGTCACAATTCTATGGAGAAATGATTTTCTTTTATATCTGGCGAGCAGCATATCACAAGTGGTTTTTTCGGATTTCTTGCCGTCTGTCAGTCAGTTCTTGTGGAAGCCATTTTCCCATCTTCTGGATTTTTCCCATCGCTTTTAAATGTATGGAAACAGCTTCCCGTGTCACATTCAATTGATCTGCAAGTTGTTGTTACGTTTCAGCATCATCCTCATCCAACAATGCTTGCAACTCATTGTCTTCAAACTTCTTCAGAGGTCTTCCACGGTCTTCACTGCTGATGTCAAAATCTCCACTTTTGAATTTTTTAAACCACTCAAAACATTGTTTTACCGAGAGTATGCTCACCGTAAGCTTCAACAAGCATTCAATGTGATTCTGCAGCAGTTTTCTTTAAATGCAAACAGAAAATCAAAACGATGTCCGCAAAACGTAGTTTGTAGGCTCAAAAGTCGACATCTTCAACAGTGTTAAATACTGCACTTTCATATGAAACTTGTATTGTCGGGAGTTGACAATCACGGTCAGCTGTCGACAAAAGAAACTGGCGACAATTACGCGATCTAGCGGTAACTGATTTGATAGCTACAGCCATCTATCGGCAAATTCCGGTTTCATATTTACACCCCTAGGTACATCATCTGCTGTTTCATTTTTTGTGCCCATTAGCAGTGATTTAATTTGGGATGGAAACTTTAAATAATTGAATATAATTTAGTTTTTCAGTGAAGTAACTAAGTAGGATACCTTGTTTCAGATATCGTAGTGCCTTGTAACTGAGCTTCTGGGTATAACTGGGTTACACGCAATTAGTTTTTTTTTTTTACCTAATCTAAAAAATAATTTCACAAGTTCTTGAAATGGTTGATAATGTGTATCACCAATATCACATGTTCTTGAAATTGTTGATAATCTGTATCACTTATTTACTTATGACATAACAATTTGACATGATGAGATGTGGGTATCATGTAGATACATACAAATGCTGATATTTCCCCTTGCAGATTCAGTGGATTGAACAAAATGGTATATTGTGTTCTACTAAAAACACGAAACACCTTGTAAAAATTATTTACTTATGAACTGTAGTGGATGGAAATGTCTAAAGATATGTTTTGATTTTAAGGTTAGAGGTCTGACAGTAGTTTGTCATATTTAAAGAACTGTTATTTGTTGTTCTGTTTCTCTTTGTATGCATAAAATAAAAACCAGTGGGTGGTGGAGTACAATTTCTTAGGATTCATTTGGTAATCACTGAAGATACATAAATAATAAGGTTCAGAATGACAGTTAAGATAGTCTCCAATCAATGTTTAGTTGATAAATAAAGTCCTCTGAATTTTACCTTTGATCAGAAAAAAAATAAATATAAGAAAAACCCTTACATTAAATAATATTAAAAAATGCTCACTCTAATTACCACCACTTACAAACCAATGTTATCAGAAACTTCAACTTTCAAAGTCTGCAGTTTCAGATGTATTTAAACACTCGTGTAGAAAATATACTTCCCATTCACTTCCACAATATTTTATTAGTTTTTAAGTTCAACATACAGTCCATAAAAAGAAAAATTATTTTCTTAAACTTTGTCCTGGTTATTTGTATGTTTAAAATCAATTGTATACACCAGAACCATACTAGCTATTCTCAAATTTCTTGAAACAGCAAGAATAGACTTTCTCTCAGGGTCTTATCTTCAACACTTTTCATGGAGCAGAGTCACGCAACCTGGCTTCCATTACATTTTCTGCAGACTTCAGCCACAGATATCCTCTACCTGTTAACAACCCACTCCATGCTTCCTTGAAATAATCATCTTTCTGGCTATGAAGATGATTAACACTTATATGACTAGCCAACTACTTTAACTGCCAGTTTTTGAAATTATACGTGATTAGCCTAAATGATTCATTGTTCATCCTACAACAGGATGAAGCTCCACCTCACTAGAGTTCAAACATCCATGACTTTCTCAGCAGACAACTGCCACATTGCTGGATAGGGTGTGCTTGTCTAAGTGATGTTCCTCTGTTGTGGTGGCCCAACAGGTACCCAGATCTGACTACATATAATTTCTTCTTGTGGGATTCTGTGAAGGAAAAAGTTTATGCACCGCCAACAACACCGCAAGAATTGCAGGAACGGTTCACTCCTGCTGTGACGGACAATAATAGAAACATGTCATTGAACCTATGGATGGAACTGGATTACCATCTGGATGCGTGCTGGGTGACTAAGGTTGCACACATTGAACATTTATATTGTGTACCTTCACATGTATATTTTCATGTATCACTTGTCTTTGTAAGTAACATTCTTTTCAATGCATAATATTTTGATATCTGATGAATCATTTAGGCTAACGCTGTATTACCATCTAACTTATTTTACCTTTTGATGCTTTCTTTGACAGTGAATATTCTAATACATTCCCTTAAAGATTTTTTTTTTTTATCATTTCCAATTTTTTATCTTGAAATATGGTTGAAGTGAAATATAACTATCCCATTACAGATTCATGTGATATAGTGTGAAAATAATAATAAATTGCTAAAAGGTCGGAAGACTCTTTATGCTTAATAGGTTTAGTCTGACTCCTATTGTGCCGATAGGATATATCTCGTCGTCACCACCACCGGTTTTCCAGCCAGGCGAATGCTGGGATCGTCCCTTCAAAAGACCATGGACAAATTCCTTCCTGTTGCTTGTCCTCAGTCCTATCCCACATCTAATGACCTCAACAAGGCATAAATCCATAAACAAAAAACCCTCCCTCTCTTTCTTTCTGTGACTGGTTATCCATGGTCTTCCTATAGGTCTCCTTCCTATCCTTCAACTAGAGTGCCAACTTCAGCAGTCGCCCTCCTCTACTCTCAATACAGGTCCTAGCAACTGCAGTCTTCCTTTGTTAGCATATCCCTAATGTTTATTTGGTAGTAATATTTCTGTAGTGAACTTCATCTCTTCTCTTTGAGATCAGTGAACGAGAACATTGTGTTATATGGAACATGTGGAGGGTTTCTTTCATGTGCTCATCGGTTTGAGTTCTTATTCTGAAACACATTAAAGTTAGGGGCTGTGTGCCTACCACAGTCAGCTTGCAGCTTTGTTAACAAATGTGACACAGCTGGAAGTTGCCATAAGAGATTGCAGTAAATGTGATGTGGGTACACTGTTCAAGTTATACCTTTCTCAGGTTTTCCCCTATCAATTATCATACCTGCGATCAAGGCAAAGAAGTTGGAATCTGTAGGGCTGTCATCTAAACATGGCAGGCACATAGTTTCTGAATGTTGAAGCTGCAAGCAGGGGTAGTCGTAGAAGCCTGTATCCTACGAAGCTGAGCTTGTATCACTGTCCAACCAGTTTAATGAATTGTCAGAGACTGACTCAGTTTCGCAATCATCCATGTTCTGGTGGCCCTGCAGCTCTCTAGATCTGAGCAACCACAGAAGAGGATTTTAGTATGTGGAAATTCCTACATTAGGTGGTTTATTGAGCCCTCTAGGGATATGACAAATCGGTTAGGGATTAAACACAGTGTCCATTCATTGCGTATTCCAGGAAGTCTGATCAAAGATGTGAAACAGGCTATCCCAGATGCCATTGAATGGAAAAGGTGCAGCAAACTACAGATTGTAGCGCATGTTGGCACCAGTGACACTTGCGGCTTTGGGTCAGAAGTTATCCTCCCTTCGTTGTATCGGCTTGCTGAAAGGGTGAACTCTGTGTCCAGTGGCTTCAGTATTTCAGCAGAGTAACTTTTTGCAGCATTGTTGATAGACCAGTTTATGTACCTTGATTCTCAGCCATGTTAAGGAGCCAAATCGGAGACTATGGCATTTCTGTGATAATCTTGGCTGTAGGTACCTCAATCTTTGCTCTAGGGTTGAGTCATTCAGGGCTCATTTGAATAGATAAAGTGTGCACTACACACGTGAATTAGGTACACGGGTGGAGTGTATTGGGAGGTTTTTTGTGTTGAGGGAGGAAAACCCAGAACATAAAATAGTTACAGGCAACCAAAACAAATCAACACCTCATTTTAGGAGTAGCTTAAGAGAATCTGAACAGCTGAAAGTTCTGATAGTTTATTGTACAAGTGTTTGTAACAAACAGCTTGAACTAGAAAGCATTATTAATAGCACAGAGCAGGGTTTTCCTTATATTTTTTTTTTTCTGATCAAAGGTAAAATTGATGGGAGAGTATCTTAACAGTCATTCTGAACATTATTATTTATGTATCTTCAGTGATTACCAAATGAATCCTAAGAAATTGTACTCCACCAACCACTGGTTTTTGAGCAGGTTTTTATTTCATGCATACAAAGAGAAGCAGAACAACAAATAACAGTTCTTAAAATATTACAAAGTACTGTCAAACTTCTAACATTAAAATCAAAACATATCTTTAGACATTTCCATCCACTACAGTTCATAAGTAAATAATTGGTACAAGGTGTTTCGTGTTTTTAGTAGAACACACTGTACCATTTTGTTAAATCCCCTGAATCTGCAAGGGTAAATATCAGCATTTGTATGTATCTACACGATACCCAAATCTCATCGTGATATGAGGACTGTTTAAAACTGATGCATGGAAGCTGGTTAATACCAGATGCAAGTGCCACAGAAATGTTTAATAACAGCTTGAACATTTTCTGTATGGACAGATTGCATTCGTATTGAGGTGGTGTATTTATAGCACTTAGTAACTACCTCCCATTTACCAAAATAGATATTGCTTCATTCTGTGAAATCATATGGATTTAGCCTTGGACAAAATTTGTGACAGGCTTCTTATATTGTCCACCAGATGCTGAGGTGTTAAACAATGTATACAATATAGCTAGTCAATTTCTGGATCATGCAATAATACTAGGAGACTTCAACTTGCTGTATGTGATTGGACTGTTTACATACATGTTACTAATGGCATGGATAAAATCATTCTTGATCTATTCTCTGATAATCATCGTCTTGGGCAGCTAGTTACTGAACCAACATGGTGTTGCAACAGTAACATGGACATTTTGGATTTTCTCGTTACAAATAGGCCTGAATTATTCAAGGATATTTCAATGCCACAGTATCAAGTAGTCTAAAGCAATAATTTCTGCAGTAAAACTAATAACTCAACGCAATAATGGATCATTTAAGATTCGAGAAGGCCTCAAAGGAGATTTTTAGGATGTACCTGAGGGATTATTACCATACTTTTGTAGTTGCAAGAGTCACTGTTGAAGAGAAGTGGGCATCAGTCTATCAGAATACTCAGGAAGGGTATGGACATACATATACCAAAACAGATAATCAAGGAATGGCATGATCACCGATGGTATATATGTAAAGTTAAATGCTTACTCAAAAAGCAATGGATTCACACACTCAAGGACGGGGTGCTGTAGTGATTTAGAAAATTTAGAAGAAATATGAGGACATTTTAAAAATGTGATGCACGAAGCTTGTAATTTATTCCAAGAGGCTCACACACCCCCCCCAAAAATAAAAAAATGTTCATATATAAAGTAGTCTGTGTAGTGACTACAATATGCCATTACTAATACAAGATGGTTTTTAAGTTAACAAAAGCCTTGACAAGGTGTCTGTATTTAAAACTGATTTTAAAAATTCATTCACTGACAAAAATTAGGAAAACATACCCATTTTTCCACATCGTATGGAATTTGATATGGTTTTATGAATAGATAGTGCAGATATTGGGAAGCAAATGAAGCTCCTAAAGTGCAAAAAAGCACAGATCCTGATGGTATCCCAGTGAGAGTATTTTCAGAATACATGACAGAAATATTAATAATTATTGTCTGATATGTATTGTAAATCCTTAGAGAAAAAGTAACTTTCAACTGAAAAATTGCTTTTTCAAGAAAGGGGATCAGAAGGATACTACAAATTATCAACCTTCATATCTAACATCTGTTTGCAGTAGGTTTATGCGGCATGTTATGATTTTTCTAGACAAAAAATAGTGAAAAATATAGTGAATAAGCATAGATCATGTGAAACCTAGTTGCCTCTATTTTCACTAAACATAATGAAAATTATTGATGAGGTTTCACAAGTTGATAGTTTTCCTAGATTTTCAGAAAGCTTTTGACTCTCTACCATACAACTACCTTTTAGCAAAGATTTGAATGTATGGTTTATCGGATCAGATTTGAGAAGGAATGCAAGATTTTCTAACTGGTCAGTATGTTGTTGACGGATAATCCTCTTCTGATCTGAATGTTACTTCAGCTGTTCCCCAAGCAAGTATTATGGGACTACTACTTTTCTTAATTTGTGTAAATGGTCTCAAATACTATGTTAATAGCAGTTTGTGATTGTTTTATGATGAAGCAGTTATCTATAGGAAAGTAATGTGCCCTGAAAATTGTTTAGAAATTCAGTGTGATCTAGATGTTATTTCAGAATGGTGCTATGAATAGCAACTTACATTAAATTGGAAAAAAAATGTATAACATGGTTGATAGCCTGAATTGTTTGGGTGTAGTAAGACAATGCAACTTGAAATGGGAACTGCACATTATTTCTGTCTTGGATAAAGCTAATTCTAAATTTAGATTCATAGATTGTATTTTGAAGAGTTGTAATGCTCATACAAAGGTGACAGTATGCAAAACTTATCCATCTACATTTGGATTACTGCTGTGTAATTTGGGATCCATATCACGGGATTGGTTGACACAATACAGTATAGAGAAGAGCCAACTGATTCACGACTGCTTGCCACTATCCTTTCAAATGCTTCACTGAATTGATGCATAGATTGAACTGGGATTGTCTGGCAGACAGACAATGTGGGTTTTGTTTGAATTTATTGATTAATATGTGAATATCTTCTTTCTTTTAAGTGTGATGTAATACCTCTTCCACCAACCTGTTTAGGTCACAATAACAGGAGAGAGGATTAGAGAACTAAGATGCTGTACTGATGCATATGTCTTCTTTTTTTCCTCCTTGTACTATTTGGGATTGGAATGAACAGAATAAATACACTAGCAGAAATTAAAAGTTCAACATCCAGACAGGAATGGTGGAATTGTATGAAACTTTGCAAATATATGCAATGTTACACCCAGAATAAATGACAACAAATTGAAATGAATCAGGCTAAGTTTATTACCTGTTGTCAGTAAGAAGTGCAACCACCTTGAGCACCTGTAGAGACGTGGATCCTTGCCGGCACTTGTAAGCTATCTGTTAAATTTGGTAACTGCGTGACAAAATTTTGTTCTCAAAACCACGAGTTGGGTTGGATAGAATATTAGTACATTTCATTTTTATAGTCATTGTTTATGTTTACTCAAGTTAGAAAGCAGTTTTACAGTTTTCAAAATAGTATTTTCAATATTTTTAATTTCATCAGTTTTCGGCATTCGCTTGAAGTGGAAGTTTGTATCTAAATCATTTATTTTCAACTAAAGTATTAAAGTTAGGATAATTTTCATAATAACTAAAGTTAACGTTTATTTAAAGATCTAGCTATTTGTAAAGTTTCAAGCAGATTGAATTATTTTTAATTTCAAGGTCAGATTAGCCAATGTTAGGACTTCAGACGTGTGATTTGATATCTGACGACTTTCCCATCAACCACCCCTGAGAAAGAGGAAAAAGGTTTGTTCCCACGCTTTGCGTGAGAAGCCGCTAGGAATATTCGAGAAGCAGGAAGTGCTATGTGAATATAGGACCGTGCGTGCAGTTGTTCGCCGCTCAGTCTGCCAGGAACCGCGAACGTGATAGCATGTAGATCAGTAGGCAGGAAAGTTTTATATCTAACACATCAGTGAAAGTTTTATTTTGGAATAATGCTACTTCTTTTATTCAAGTTAACCATTATTATGTTGAATTAAAATAGTATTTCTCCAAGTGAGGCCTCGGGATTGTTTGATTTTACTAAGCTATTGAACAATGGGAGCGTGTGATTCTCTTTTGATAAATTACTACAACTAGAAGTTTGAACTATTGGGGTGTGGTCTGGCTCGACTGGTTAATCGAACTTGTAAAACATTACTTTGGAAAAGTTGACTGATTGCCTGTACAGTTTTTGGCTTTGTGAACTTTTGGAAGAATATACTTTTTTAAATGGCAATGAACTATTTATCATTATTGAACTTTACCTTTTCATAGTTTTCTGGTTAAAAACCTATGTGGCGGCCGTATCATATTAACTAAGTCAAAACTGTTACATCCAAGGCTGCACACGGTTATAGCTAAGATTCCAGCTTTGTGCATCACCCCAGCGCAAGCTAGGTTCTTACACACTGAATCAATAAGTGTTCGGATATCTGGTTGGGATGTGTCTTTATGTCTACATCTCTTATGGAGTCGGTGCGGTCGAAATTGTGATTGTAACCACTTGCAAGGCTTGTGTTGTGATGGCTACAGTACGAGGACAGGCATTATCCTATTGGAAGATGCAATATGGATTGCGGACACGAAGGGTATCACAATATGGTGAGACACCTTGTCCACATAATGGTGGGCTGTCATAGTTCCCTCAACAACAATCAGCTCAGTCCTGCTGTCAAAACTGATTTTCTCCAAACCATGACACTAATAGGTGCACCTGTGTGATGTTCTGTAATCATGGCAGGATAAACCATTTCTGCACTACATGTGAGTACATATTATCACCACTTTGTCACAGACAGAATTAAGACTCTTCTCTAAACAGAAATCTACACCATTCACTTGTCCATTCACATTTTGCAGATGATGCTGGCTATGAAATCGAATTAATGTAACATGTTGCATAATGGTCAGAGGGCATAAGCTAGTTTCAAGCAATTGGTTTACAATCGTCCAGGGGCTGGGTTGAGTAACTCTCTGTAACCACTGCTTGGATCTGGCCTGCAGTCACCTGTCTGCCAGCAACAGCCACCCACACAATATGGTGGTCTTTACATACTGTTGTCCTCCTGTTAGGACCTGTGCCTGCTCTAGGAGCACTAGATCCTTCTTTCATCCACTTTGTAACAAGTCTGTGTACTGACATTGCACTATTGCCAATTGTTTGGGAGAGTTCACAATATGATGCAACCATTTCAAACATGCCAATTCTGACTTTTCTCACAGTTAGACATTTATGTGTAGAGCATCATCACTCTTTGCCTTGGCGTACTTGGTCAACAATAACTTGTGGACAAAAACTTATATGCTAAAAAAACACAGTAGTTTTGCAAAGTAAATACTGTAGATCCATAATTCTCATATTATTACATGTAAAACTTTCAATTTTTAATCATTTACTACTTTCCATATGGGGATGCTTGTTGCAAAATTCCATTAATTTATCACAACTCTGTCAGTGTTGCAGTTTTAATTTCCACTGATTTGTTAGTTTTGATGTAAAGCATTGTCTGCCTCTCAAAATATTTGTGAACTGCAGAGTATGGATGTAGACATAGAACACTCAAATTTCAATCAAGACTGTTTCAGTGAACGGTTATAGCACACTTGATTACGTTACTCCTGTTATTGAAATTTGCTGCTACTTACACCAACAACGGGTGTTTATGCTTTAATAATATTCTATTAAGGTGTTGTAAGACCCATGGCTGACACCGGGGTTGTAGCATCGCCTTAGTGCCTTAACTAACAGTTTATGTTGATGGAAAGTTCTGTGGAATTTTCACAAAATAATTTGAATTTGACAATGTAGCCTACTAGAAACTCAACTTAAATGCTTGAAGGTTGCCACTAGATCTGTTCCTAAACCACATATCTAGAAAAGGTTCTACTACTAAATTATAACAGTGCACTTTCAGAAAATTTAGTTTTATTTTCAAAATCACATTTACTAAAACTTGCATTAAACAGTTGAGTAGGCAAATCGAACACTCGTTTCCAAAATATTGCAGATTGTGGAGAGAAATTACCAACAAAAAACCCCTTTTCAGAATTTCAAAGTTCTAACAGACATTATTCTCGCAGGCTATCACACCAAAGTACCATCATGGCCGACTCTGTAGCGCCAACTTTCAACCGTCTTCCTACCCGCTCTGATACAAGACTTGCGCAGGTTTACTTAACATAGCACTCCATGGAAAAAGACAAGACAAAATCGAAAGAAAGAAAGAAAAGACTACATATTATGGAGTTACTACTTTCGACATCACTGAGAAAATCATGCGTGGAGTTGCGCGATTACTTTCCGGAGTACGAGTGAGACAGCGTGAGCTTACTGCACGATCTTTTATAGGCTGCTCAGAGCCTATGACCTTGGCAAATCTTTCTTTAATTAATATCTCCAAAAGCACAAAATAGTTTAACTCGGAATTTTTACAGGGGCTTTCGATTGTCATGTTCTACCTGTTTTAATTTAATTTACTATTCCAAAGGGTTTCTATAGTCTTAAAACTAAAGTCATCACATGACCAACTTAGGGGAATTTTTTACGCGCTTCAACAACAATCCGCGACAATCTATTTTTCAAAAACTTAATTACCAGACAAATGTTTAAACCTTTTACTGAAACCGTTATATATTCGCAATCGTCTTAATTTGGGCTATCTACTGATATAAATTTCAAATTAATATTCCTTTTAATTAAAAAACTCATTTTTTCTCTTAATTAAAACTACTAATTATTTAATTTTACTGCCAAAATATCGGGGACAATGCTGACTATAGCTGGTGATAAAAGATCGTTGTAGCTTTACTCGGTTTGAAGATATGTGGAATCTTAGATTTTTACTTTCAGGATCGCGTGTTTCAAAGCGTGAACAAACCAAAATATCTCTTAAAATAAACTTTTCTCGATATGATAAATACACTTTAAAATGATTTTTATGGTGAATTGTCACTGTAGGAAAGATTACAGGAAAAATCCTTAAAGTTGACAACTCTTTTTCTCGAAATTTCTAAGTCCAACATAAGTAACTTTACAATCGATCTATAGAATATTTTACTACTAGGGAAACTAGAATTTGCCAAAATTCTAAGGTGCTTACAGTGTAGTCTCACTATAATTTTCAGTTAAGCAATTTTTATTCCTTTTTTTGTTTTATACTTGGTAGATGGTCATAGGCATCAAGTTTTCCTACCTGATGTCTAATACCTCACCAGGTAGTACTCAAACTTCCATACTTATGATGCTGTCCGCTTTAATAAAGCTTGAGTTTATAATGTTAGTGCCTCAAAACTGAGGCAACTGGGAATTGTCTGCTAACATACTTTGGGTAATGGATACTTTTGTGAAGCTCATTTGAAATTGATTTTCTGTCCCTTGTATTCTGATCTTTTCTTTTCCCCTCATAACTCACTCTCCCTATTTCTTCCAACCTACCTACCTACCTACCTACCTCCCTTAACTCAACCTTCTCTCTGTCTGAATCTTACCTTGTCAGGTGGGTGAATGGTTAATGTTCTGGCCTCGCATTTGGGAGAACACCTGTTCTAATCCCGGTCCGGGAATCCAGGTTTGGGTTTTCCATGGTTTCCCCAAATCACTCCAGGCAAATACTGGGATGCTTCCTTCAATAGGCCATGGCCCAATTCCTTCCGATTCCCTGTTCCCAATCCCATCCCACATCTAATGATGTCGAAGAGGTGTAAAGCCATAAGTAAAAACAATAAATAAACAAGTCTATTTGATTCTTCATTTTGCTTGAGAACAGAAAAAAGGAACCATTGAATATCAGTGATTATACAGCATTTGTAAAAAAAGAAGATACATAGAAAATATTAGCTTTGAAAGTAGAAATGAGGCAGAATTTACTCTTGAAGTTTCTTTTAGTCCTCAAAATGTAACAAAAAGACAGAGACTTACTTCCGCATTAATAGTATTATTACTGCAGGTCACACACACACTGACTGCAGGATCAATATAAGATAAAAAAGTGTACACCTACAGCACTGCAAGACTACCTACAATTTGCCCCGCATTTACCCCTAAATTTGCAATATCTACAGTTTAACATTCAATTCGAATAACTGACGGTCCAGGCGTGACTCTTATAATCAAAAACAATTTTTAAAATTCTTTGCCTCCACGGAGATTTGAACCAGAGACCACAATCCAAACATCAGTAAGCAAGTGCTTTAACCACTGAGCTAACTGACCGCCGTATTGAAAGGCAGTACAGAGACCTAGACATCCAACGTGTCTATCTATCGCTGTTCAGTAATTTTTCGAAATTATAAGACAACATATATTATTTATACAGATAATTTTTCAATAAAATGTAGACATTATTTTTCTCTTTGTTTCAAAGGAAAAGTGTGGAAAGTTTCATCGAGATCAGGTGAAACCTGTGGATTTGTATGAAGAAGAAACAAACAAACATAACATACATACATACATTCATCTTCATATATATAGATTAGTGTCACAAGCTATGACCATGAGAGCGCTATGTAAAGTGTCCAAAGATTATATTTTACAGGTAACAGTTAAATTTTAAATAAATACTATTTGAATTATTCAAAGTTCACCATCTTTTAATTATCAAAATCTTTTCAAAGAAAACTGCTGATATGTTTTGTAATGCAAAAGCACACTCCATTTTGACTTTGATCAGTAGCTCAGCTTGCAGATTAACTACTGAATAAAACAGTACGCACTCATGTTACAACTTTCATTCCATTTAAATAGCCCCATTAATGCCCCAAAATGTTATGAAAGTTTAGCAAACAATTTTTGTGATACAAGCTTTAACAAAGATTTGTATCAGAATATTCAAGTATGGCTGCTAGTTGTCCTATTACTGCCCAACATAGCTTCCATTTGAATGGCTCACATCTTCAAATCAACCCCCACCACACGCACCAGTACATACACTTCCAGTGCTGTCCAAATAGTAATTGTAACTGCCTCGAGGTCCACCACCACGATTCTGTTTGTAGTCTCTTGTGTTATCTCACCGGTTGCCATGGAAATCCTGGGCCACGTCATCCCTTTAGTTCTAGGAGGTTCAATTCAATGTCACACTTCTGGATATGAACTTTGCCAAATTCACTAACTGATCCTTAAATTTTTTCTGACCTTACCACATGTTACTATGACATAGATTTGTCTAAATATTTTTTGTTATTACACTTTTTTCCAAAGTAAAATGAAAATAATTAAACATAAAATTTTCTATAAATATGACCTTCCACTTAAAACTTTTTATATATAAAAAAAATTCTTCCAAATTCTATTTTATGCCACTACCTGTTTATCCCCTGTAAAAACTGTAATTATACTACTATTAGTTGCACAATATCCTTTAGCTATATATTTAACTTTTATTATTTAATGCTTTTTTAATGAATGAATTAAAATTTTAATGCTCCAATTGTGGACCTAAAGTACCTGTTGATTATTAAAAATCCTTATTAAAATTCTGTTTTATGCTGAAACTTCTTATTTTAGTGTTTTTTTCCATTCATAATTTTTCATTTCTTCAAACTCTGTTTGCATCGCTTACAGATGTTTCTCATCTACTTATGAATGTGTGTGTGTGTTTACCCTTCGAAGCAATGGTATTGTTAACTATAAAACCCTGCTCCACAACACTATACCGGACAAATTTTTTCCCCATTTGAAAGACAGCTGAAAAACCTTACCGAGTGTGGTGGTTTAATGGTTAGCGTTCTGTCCCATTTCGGAGGATGGCGGTTCGAATCCCCATCCAGGCATCCAGATTATCTCACCTAAACCATTCAGCACGAGGCAAGTTACATATAATGCATAGCGAATAACTTTTATAATCACGTTCAATGGTAAAGCACTTCATCTCGGAACATAACCTTGCTATATGTCCATTATCTTGCTAAAACCATTTAGAAGGGGGTAAATCTCATATAATTGTATAGTAAAGAACTTTTATAATTTCTTAACAGAAATCACTTTTTTTCAAATTGATTCTTAACTATTTTCGTAAAAGACATAAGATTCAAATAAGGTTGTTTTTCAGTCATAATTAATTTTGTTGCATTAATTTCCACTAAGAAAGCAGAGAATGACAATCACTTTAAGGCAGTTTTTGTGTGCTTTTAAAATTTATATAAGGCGATATTTCAAATCAAAATAATTAGATCTTTTTAGAAAAAGAGCTAGAAAGTTAAACGTATGCTTAAACAAAAGAGAAAAATTCAGTTAATAACAAACATATAACAGTTCAGAGGTAACTTTTAAATTTAAAGTAAGAAAAACAAAGTTTTAGTGTTGACATGTTATATCATCACCATGTGTGACTTTTAGAAATTAATAGGTCTTAAGCAAGAATAATTATGAGAAAAGTTGTCATGACCAAAAAGATTCGGAATAAATTAAACTATAACATAGTAACATTTCGGGAAAATCTGAGTAAAATAAGTGTTCCACAGGAGTGGGGGCTTTTTCTAATTCACTAAAGAATAGTGTTTCCTCATGGGAATATACCGTTGTTCTACGGCAATTCAGCAATAGCTAAGCCAAGATTATAAAAAGCCAACGAGTGCAGGCAGCCTCGAGCAGTCTTGAGTAGCTTTTGAAGCCGTCTGGTATAGTTTCGGGGATAGTTTCCAAACAGTTTTTAAGCAGGTAGTTTTGGAGTAGTAGTATGCGTTGCTCCGTGAGGGTAAATTTCAAAATGTAACTACTGAAAGTTCAACTATCTCGTCTTGGAACAAGTTCGTGGACTTACTAATTCACTTTGAGGAAACTTGAAGCTAAACTCGGTGAAAGAACTTTTTTACAATAGTTTAAGAAGTCAACAGAAGCAGTGTTTGAGAACTATCTTCAAGTTCACTCTAATTTTGGGGTACAAATAGAAAATATGTTTGCAAGAATGAATGTTTCATCAGTGTTGTGCCTTGAAGGATAACCTGCATCATGTTATGTGATTCAAAGTTCAATATTGCCTTAAATGTTTTCAAAAAGTGTAATCTGATACCAGTGTTAACTTCAGCAAACTTTCAGAATATATTTCCAATTCATAGCTACAAGTAACTTTATTTCGTTTATGTATGACCTGTAAGCTATTACAGGGTAAACTAATAGCTTGGCGACCAGTTTAAAGAACTACAGCCTCTTCGAGAAACTGTATCAGTTATACAGGCAACACGATCAAGTTAATGCGAATGTTGCATAACCCGCAGCAACGTTTTGTTATTACACATAGTTTCCCCAAATCACTGCAGGTGAATGCTGGGATGCTTCCTAGAAAAGGCCATGGCCGAATTCCTTCCCATTCCTTGCCTCCCATCCTTTCCTGTCTCTAAAGACCTCGCTGTTAGGAGACGTTAGCAGTTAAAAAAATGAAAAACCTTACTATGTTACTTACTATCAGTTACTAGAACATTATGCCTTCCAAATGCACTGGAGATCTAAACACGTCCTTTTCCACTGAGTCACTGTCACCAGCTGCCTCCTCTTATTCACTCCATGGCTTATGCTAGTTTCCCACATTTGCTCCACTTCCAGTTCATTCCAGAACACACCACTTTACTCAAATAAACTCTTTTACATGTTACAGACTTGTACCACCAGGTATGCAAAATTGTTTCTAAATTTGAAATGGAATTTATTAATACAAACATTAGTCAAATTATTAGATATAATTTCAAGTACGGCACTGTTCTATATGGTTACACAACAATCTACTGAAAATGATGTTAGTGTTCACAATATTTCTGAGTGATCAATCATCTTTTATTATTGTGTGATTGATATGTATAAAAAAAAACTGGGTAGGAAAGAATCAAACGTTTAACTGTAAAGAGGAACTTTTTCTTTTTTCACGAGTCATAATAAGTTTGATTCTGTCTGTGCCATTTCTTACTGTGCACTAGTCTCCTCTACCCCACATATCAAATACAACCTATGTATCAAATTATCAGCTTTATGTTCTTCAATTTTTGCCGATCTCTACAGTGCTTCTCTGGCTGGCATAATCCTTACTTCAATCTTAAAAAGAATAAGTACATGGCATAGGATATCTTTCTTCCACTTGAAACCAATATATGGTCCTTCACCAGGGTTAGGCTCAACTGAAATACTCTGGTGAACTGTGGAACCATGCCATTTTTCTGGCATCTTTACAGAACAACAAGGAATGTTGTATACTTTGCAAGGTCAAATTATTAATATTGAACATCTCCAGGAAGAAAGGCACATGCTACAAGAGCAGTAGAATGAAGCTAACATAGTAATTATTCTGGTAGACAAAGGAAATTGCATGGTTATGTTGGTGAAAGGCAGACAATAGTAGAAGATTGGTGTTACTCTTAGGGAACCAGGCATACATAACCTGGGACAACACATCCAAGCTACTAACATCATGGATAAGCCTATACACATCTTGGAAGCACTTCCAGAAATACAAAAACAGTGCCACTGCATCCATTTTTAAGTATCATAGACAGCCCAACCTACCATCCAATCACAAGGTAACCTGGACTACATTAGTAGGGAAGTGTTCTCATGTGCAAAATACCGGTGAATATGTGTATATCTTTGACACAATGAATTTAGAACCTAATGAGCTAATCTCTTTATGTGGGAACAATCCCCAACAACTTAGAACTTTTAGGCGCATTTTGACCAAGAAGTGATCAATCATTTTCACAAGTAGTGTCAAGGAGGCCGAATGACTTGGCGCATGGGGAAGGGTTCACACCAACCTGCAGCAAATCGTTAACACAACATCCTGAGCCATTCTTGGGATTCTTCTGCTGCTTCTTACAAACTTCTGCTGTTATTACTTAGAAACTTCCTGACACCACTGCGATTTAATCTACCAGTCACAGAAGTGGTTGGAATGCGGGGAAATCTTGAAGAAAGGAATTAGCGCCATGAACATTTAACTTCTATTTATTGGCCGTAATGTTACAGGAGATATGGCCGAGGAGCGGGTCCACTTCTCTTTCAAGTAATGGTAATTGCCCCAGGCAGATGACAAAATTAAAGTTAGGCAGCAGGGGGCACCATGCAAGAGGTGATGTGAATACTACGATGTTTTCAAGCCAAGAAAGCTTGCAAACGTTGCCGACCGGCCTCGAAACCTCGGATTCGCGTCAGCAAAGTTCGGAAATTGCCAATTCGCATCAGCGAATTCCGCGGCCACAAACAACCGGCGAGCGACTCGCTTAATAAATTCAACTTTAAATAAAGTTAATAATTTCGAGCTCTCACAATAGGTAGAATGAATGGCAGTAGGCTCATCATTATTTCCAGTTGTCCCAAATTTTTGCATGCAGTCCTTCCAGGATGAAGAATTACATATTGTGTTACTCTTGCTGAATTATTTCTATAGGTATGATAGTTATAAATTTTTTTTCTCAATGGCAGGTATGATGGGAACCAATTACTGATGGATCATATTCAGATATGCCAGAATAGTCTGTTCACCATGTAAATTGAAGAGAATGTCTGCACACTTTTCAGAGAGCATTAGTGTAAAAATTCGCAGATGGCACATTAGTATATTCTTTGTCATAAGCTCACCCACAAAACACAGTGACCACTAGTGTATCAAGAGCACAGGGTGCCCCATTGCAGAATTGTGCTACCTTTTTAGAACTTTCATGAAAATAATTACAGTGAGGGGAATACCTTATGGACATTGAGAAAGAATACAACAAATAAAATCGACATGATGATACTACTTGCACTACCTTTCTTCTGTTCCTGAGTGCTTTGTTTAAAACAGCGGGGAGAATGTTGAGCAAACATGGTTTGAACCATCTTTATTTCTCATGCCAATATTACAAAATCAGTTAAAAGCATAGAAGAAAATTTGGGATTAAGTACCCAATGAATTTATAATATGCATTGTGAATGTCAGCAGGCCTACCTTCAACATGTCAAGGGATGTATTATTGAGCAGTGTGGGGAGAGCCTAGAAGAAATTTACATATAATACAGGAGAATAATTCAGCAATAGCTGATCTCAGCATCCAGAAGGAGCATACTTTTCAAATTGGAAAAACTAGCCCTTTGACTGCTGACAGCGGATCGTCTACCTGCCGCGCTGAGGCCTGCTACCTGTGCTAAGTGATTATTCCTGGGGACGGAGCGGCCCGCGCTGCACCGCCCGCCCAGTGCTGAACATTCCTGGCGTTACCTCTCACAGCTGATGCACAATAAATACTCTCACTACAAAGTGTCTCTGCAAATAAATTACTGCAGAATCAAACAATCATTAACCCTATTTTTCGTCACTAATAGTTATATCTTGTTTGTAGTTTTTTACTCCATTTTTACAACTTATGTCGAAATCGTCGTGATTCTTAAATTTACCTCAATAGTTTACCGTTCTTTCTTGCATACCCGTTTATAACAACTTCAATTTTCTATAGGTTCCTTACTGTATTAGTGCTTTATTGTTGAAATTTAAAGATCGTAGATTCGAAGAAGATGCTAGAAATATTTTACTTCCACACTTACACGCCGCGTTCAGACCGCGACTGTAAAATTGGATATATTCGACCTCATACAGATAGTTAAAGGCATCCGATTTTTTTTCGCGCTATTCACGAATATAATAAGACACCTATAAATGATAATTGCACAAGCAGCCTCCGCCACACACCGAAATTTGGCTTGCGGAATATCTTTGTAAATGTAGATTCCCAAATATCTCGATGCTGACAGAATGTTTGCTGCACTTCGTAATTACCCGATTATACCTAATTTCATTTCTTTGATAAAACTTGTTCCACATAAGTACTCAACAGATTTTTCAACATTTCAAAGCTGCGCATTGTCTGTCCATTATTATGCGAGTTGAAATAGGGCGTGGGGGGGGGGGGGGGGGTTCGGAGAAATCTCACGAAACCTCACCAAAGTAACAAAAATGCTGACGAGTATGGTTTATGACTACAGCCTTCCGATTCTGTGGAAAAGCTATCACTACCATCAAAATGAAATAGTTCATCCTCGGTGTCTCTCCTCATAAGAATCTCCATGATTTCTTCCTCAATGCACCCATGACGTCTTGCCATTTTCTTCATAAAATACAGGACACGAAGAAGACTGATGTAATTTCTGTTGAATAGTAAACTGTAGAGCAACGCCTAGGCTCCCTACAGACAAACATTCGGACGATAAGCTAGCGACCAGAACTGCAAAAGGCTATTGAGAAATGGGTCGTGAAGTCCGCTGTACGACTCGGGTAGCGCCGCGTCTATATTCGTCATCAGCACACAGGTAGCGGCAGGCGGGTGCGGCTTAACTCGTCAACAGCACTCGTTGGAAAACCGGCGGATGCGTCTAAACTCGTTATTAGCACTCGGGGCCAGCAGGCAGCATGACGTGTATACACGTCAACAGCAGTCAAAGGGCTAGGATACTATTCCAAGTGTAATAATTCTGAGACAGTGTCACATTTCAGAGAAGCAATTTTGAATCCTTACCTGGCCTTCCAGATTTTGATTTACCGTGGCCGATTTTTTTCCCCCCTCCCTTTCATCTTCCACCCCCCTTTCATCTTCCCCCCCCCCCTCCCCGCTCCTTTCCTTGACCCCACCCCCCAGTCCTTTCCCACCTCTAACAACCTTGAAGTCAATAATGTGCAAAGCCATAAATAAAAGGTATTAGAATAGCTGATTAGTTAGTGAATGGTAAACGGAGATATAGGCTACAATCTCAGCGTGGCTTGGAACCCACCACTTGAAATGTTTAAAATGCATCATGCCAGAAATGTGCAATTTTGGGATGTCATCTGTGGACCTTGGCATACTACTCGCAGCAGAAGGGGAATAGTTCCCCTATCTCACACTAAAGAATTGCCATGGTACCAACTCACCATTTTGCTTCAGTTGGTTGAACAGGATAGATAAATTGACCCATCAAATGTGCAGGGAATTTGTCACCTTGATGGAGCTTCAAACTTGAGAATTTTTATCGTGTACAACTCCTTGAAACATTTTATTCTTATACTAGCTGATGCCCACGATTTCGTACATGTGGATTAAGAATTTCTTTGCCAGAATTGATTATAGAAAGTTGTTGGTAATGAAGGATTGATCCCAAACAACAATGAGTCGGCGTAATATGACAGGAAAGCCATCACTATATCATTCTACCGTCGAACCTGTCTCTTGAAGAGAATCAATTACCAATATACTTAAAAACATTTGAGGGGATGTGGGGGGAAGGGGTGTTCACAAAGGGCAGGTTTATTTCCGATTGCTCTTTTCTTCTTTATTCAGCATGAGCATCCGATTCTTGGGTTCTAATAGCCATAGCTGCTTGTGCTCTGCTGAAGCTACAACTTAGGCCAGTTTACGCTCACAAGGCATGTAAAAAAAGAGGGCAAAATAAACTGGTACCAGAAACCTTTAAGCAGACACAAAATAATAGGACTGAGAAAATATACATCTATACTAAATAATACACTTTATTAACAAATTATACACTAACATAATGCGTGAGAAGCACACCTTGAGCAACTGATGTAACATTACACATTAGCACACACATCTGTTTCTCTCCGTCTCCATTCAATAAGTTCTCAAAATTTCGTGACTACAACTGTTAATCATAATGGAAAAAAAAAAAAAAATCCTGTGCCCTCCCTACAGATTTTCTTGTCAAATTCAAGCAATATCGGTATAGGCATTTAGTCATCAAACTGCAACAAAAAGACAGATCTACTTCCGCATTTATAGCATTATTACTGCAGATCTCACACACATTGACTGCAAATCACCCCTGAGGGATCAATATAACGTAAAAAAGTGAACACCTACTGCAAGACTACCTACAATTTGTAATTGTAGGCTTCTGCGGCCGGAGTCAGTTGATTCTCGGCTATCCGGATGGCGCCACTTCATGTTCATTGTAGCCAACGTTTTGACCCTCATTTTGGGGTCTTCTTCCAGGGCAGAACTGCGTCCTCGATCAGTGAGTGGTCTTGTTTTATAGGCGAGGCCAGCACCCATCTGGATGGTTCGATTTGCCCAGCCAATCAAAAGGTCTGAGCCGTCACATGTTTAGTTGGCCTGGTGGGGCGCAGCGCGGTCTGGTGGGAGGTGACACGTGACATGCTCCGTTTGCACCAGCGAGCGCCAGGCGTCGTGTGTTTAGCAATTTCTAATGTCTCCTTTACCCGCCTTGTTTACCAAACAATATTAACGAAGACAACGGGCTGAAACTACTCGACGCCTAACGCTCGCTGGTGCGAACGGAGCATGTCACGTGTCACCTTCCACCAGACCGCACCGCACCCCACCAGGCCAACTAAGCACGTGATGGCTCGAACCTTTTAATTTGGCCGGGCAAATCGAACCATTCAGATGGGCGCTGGCCTTGCTTATAAAACAAGACCACTCACTGATCGAGAACGCAGTTCTGCCCTGGAAGAAGACCCCAGAATGAGGGTCAAAACGTTGGCTACAATCAACATGATGCTGCCCCACCCGGACAGCCAAGAATAGACTACCTATGATTTGCCTCGCATTGCACCCCTAAATTTGTGATATCTACAGTTTAACATTTAATCCGAATAACCGACTGTCTAGGCATAACTCCTACTATTAAAAACAATTTTTTTTAAATCTTTGCCTCCATGGAGATTTGAACTAGAGACCACGATCCAAACATTAGTAAGCAAGCACTTTAACCACTGAGCTACCGGACCTCTGTATTGAAAGGCAGTACAGAGACCTAGACATCCAACACGTCTATCGCTGTTCAGTAATTTTTCGAAATTATAAGACAACATGTATTATTTATACAGATAATTTTTCAACCTAATGTAGACAGTATTTTTCTCCTTGTTTCAAAGGATAAGTGTGGAAAGTTTCATTGAGATCGGATGAAAACTGTGGATTTGTATGAAGAACATACATACATATATCTATCTATCTGCTTATATAAAGCAAAGCCAGCCATTTATTGTATAATTGATGCAATACCTCCTTATGTTTCTGTTCCTTGCTGAAGTTAACTTTATTTGTCACTTTTTATCTTTTTATATAGTATCAATATATCTTCAAACTCACTGCTTTTGACTAGTTTCTCATATGCTGCAATGAAAAAATATTTGATTCACTATTTGTTTTGCTTGGAGCAAAATACTGATTTTTATGCTCTGTGTTTTGAGAGCAGTAAGTTTTTAACTTTCCAATAATAATAATTCCTTGTGGTTGTAATGACCTGATGACAGGGTTTCTATTGGCTGTGCATTCCATCCCTATTGTAGCTGTCTTGACCTTACCTGGCAATCCTACTTGATACAGGGGAATGACATACTTCACATTAAGCAGCAAGCTGTGTCAGAGGTGAAGGTCAGGTTAAGGGCCTATGAAAATCCCCACCAATACAAAGATTTGAACCTTGGACCTATCAATTCCCAGTCAGATGCCTTAAACACTAAGCCATGAGACTGTTGTACTTATAATTGTTACCTGTTCTAGTTAGTAAGGTTTTGTCTTACATCAAGTATAATTGTCTGAAAATCATTTGATTTTATGTCTGTTTCATCTGTGATTTCACTTTCTTCATAAATATAATGTATTCTGTTTTCTTAATTAAACTGATCATCAGTGTCCATACTCTCAGCATACGTACCTCTACTGAACATATAGCCATCAACTAGACCTTTCACCATACCCAGTTGTATTTTTACAATATTGATAAATGCATAGTTACTGATAGTGTTGAAAATCTTGAGGAACGACCAGTCTTATTCTCCAACATGCTGAATCTGTCACCTTTTCCAGGTATTTCTGTAATGAATTTATCACTTTTTCTAGTCATCATATATGGCAGAATTCCTGTCTTTGTCAGGATGGTTTTATACCAAATTTACTTGAATGCAATTTTTAATTGTTGTTTAAATATAATTCAATTAAAAAAGAAAGCTGAACATATAATCCAGCACACTAAAAAATTTAAAATAAAAAAATTGAAACCACCTAAAAACACTAAAGTTCTCAATAGATTTTAACCAAAGGAGTAACATTTGAATTACAAGAATGTGAAGAAACAGGTGAATCGAAAAATGTCATTAGTAGGGTTTGGATCTTTAGGACAAGT
This sequence comes from Vandiemenella viatica, assembly GCA_031002005.1. Lineage (NCBI taxonomy): Eukaryota > Metazoa > Arthropoda > Insecta > Orthoptera > Morabidae > Vandiemenella > Vandiemenella viatica. The sequence continues at coordinate 80,886,960 of CM061921.1, read as the reverse complement.
CATATTTTTTTCTTGCCTCCTTTTTGAGCCGTAGTACTGAATTATACACTGATTGATCATTTCTGATAGTATTTGAGTGTATTTTATATAGCGTATAAATGCATATTTAGGCCATTTTCCTAGTTTTGGTTATATTATGATAATATTTATAATCATTTGGTCATATTTTGAGAAAAAATCTGGTAATTTTTTAAAGTACTGGGAATTCACTAGATATAGATGAGAAGAAATTAAGATAATTATTCATGAACTGTATTCCTATTATACATTGGAGGAAAAGCCAAGCTAATTGTCACTGAATTGTTTAGAATTCACCAGTCAAGAATTAACCAGTTATGAATTATTGTCATTCTCTAAATGTTAATGTTCTGCCTGTTCTTTAATCTCGACAATGCAACAACAGCATGCCTGTGTTGATCCGCTTCAATCCATGTCTCAATTAAATACTTTTGAAAAAAATTCCTCAGTCAGTGTTAAATCTGCAGTGGATCAGCGAGTACCGAGATGCCGAAAACAAAATTTGCTGAAAGTGTGAAGTTACAGAGTTACGTAAGGGAATTTGGAGAGGAATATTTTAGTACAGATGAAAGAGTTCTTTCCTGTAAATTATGTTGAATTAAGTGACTTCAACAAAGTGATTTAACATTTAATTTAACAATTGTGGAGTGAGTGCATGGAAGCAAGATATTCTGTCTATGTGAAAGTGACACGACAAGATAAAAGAAATGAAATGTAAGCAAGCATATTTTGATGTACAGTAAATTTAAATGTTTTTCATTTTTAGGTCATATTTACCCATTTTTAAGGTCATATTTTTTGTATGCATGTTTTTCTACTTTTTATGTTTTAAGGATCCAAAACCTAGTTATTAGTGAATTTTATATAGCTAAAAAATGATAAAAAAATCTGGTAGAATGAAAAAAAGATGTTGAGATAATTTCATAGATGGACTAGGTAAGCAGGTAAAAGCAGCAAACCATTATACCATATTTTTATTATGTCATGTTATAATATTTTTGAAAAGGGCATACTACTAAATTTTTTTGGCAAAAAAACATACACTGTTTCATTTGAAGAGTAACTGGAGATGGTAATCAGCTGTTGTCTAATCATGAGACCTCGGCGCTATAAATAAAAGGTAGAAAAATGTCAATTTGTTTCAGGCAAGTGTTATGTTTTTAAACCAAGTTTGTTCCATTCGATTGTATGATGTTGATAAACATAATGTATATTAAACTTTTGTCACTTCAAAGCTTTTGATGATCTTATTTTTTTCTGAACTAGTTGCTGAACTAGCTTAATACAAGGTAGAAATCGGGTTTCTATAATTTCGAGAAAGTACTTGCACAAGATAGTATTTTCTGTTGCATTAGCCTCAAGCATTTACCTGGAATGATATTACAAAAAAATAATAATAATAAATCAAAGAAAGCAGTTGGAGACTTCAAATTTATTCGGGAATCAGTCTTGGATACGTAGAATTGTTTAAAGCTACTCTCAGATTGATAGCTTCAATAACTTCTGAAATATTAACTGGTTAGATTCTATATTTGGTTTGCGAATTTTATTTCACTCTTTTGATAGTAAACGAAAGAGTAGCCCAATAGGAATAAAATAAAATTTATTTCAGTTTCATAACTGCAAAAATGTAAAAGTTATTAACCGGTTTAGGGAATACTAGAAAATAATTTTTTTACTGCTAAACTATTAACCTACAATTTTTTTTTATAAGGATTAAAGTCAACACATTTTAAAAGATCTAGCTACTCTCAAAATTTCAGAGAAAGAGGAGTATTTTTATTCGTCAAGTTCAAAATTCTGTTGCAAGTTTACAAGCATGATATTTGATGCCTGATCAGATAACCAGACCATTCTTGTGGGAAACCAGGTAGTCTTGCATTCCCACAGACGTTTCTATAAATATTAGCCCAGAATTTTCCTTGCCCTCACTCAGTCGCCAGGTACAGTTAGAGCATTACTATGTTAGGTTGTGTTGCGAAGTATGCCGCCGCCAGTATTACAATCTCGGTTGCTCAGCATTCACTCAGTTGGCCTAGTTTTTACATAACATTACTTATGTCAGTATACCTTTAAAAACAGTTTAAGGGTTCCTTAAAACACTTAAACCCAACTGAAAATCATTTTTAGAAGCATTTTCCAGTAGTTTGAAAATCAGAAAACATGTTAGTTAGGAGACTTTGAGCTATTTTATTAGGTTTTGAAAGTACTATAAAGACAGTTAAAATTTTTTACAGGCCTTTAGACCACATTCATTTTCAGATGTGCAAAACAAGATGATAATTCAAATTAGATGTAACACTTGTGTTTTAGAAAATTATATTAAGTAGGTATCATGAAATTGGTGATCTTGCAAGGTCATGAAAAATATTGGCAGGGAATTGGGAATTGTTTTCACTTAATTTTCAAGTTACAGTTAAGATTCATAGCTCAAAATGTTCAGCATAAAATAATACGCAACATGTGAAAAGATAGTCTACAACTAGCAGGAAAGTATGTTTTTTAGACAAAATAAGAGATTTTGCTGACTTTGCAATTCAGACATTTATATGGAGATACGGATCCAAGGGATTAGAAACCACATTCAAATTAAAGAGGAGTTTTCACTGTACACATGGTGAGATGTTAATAGAGATTTTGACAATATATAAGCTGTAAAAGGGAAATCAAGGTTTAAATGTAATGGCTGCTACAAAGCATCATTTTGGAAACAAAGGCTTAGCATTAAGGGAAATAGATAACTAGGAAATAATATTACCATAAGATAGAGAATCAAATTTAGCAAAGTTTGAGATATATTACAGATTGGTAGCAGTCGTATATTTGGAGATAATCGACATCAAAGTTTTTAGCTGACTTTGCACTTATAGTTAGAGTAGATAGTCACTATCAAATACATTTGGGATCTAGACATGTTAAATGTCAAACATTTTTATAGAATATTTTGATAGTTGAATCATTTCACAGACGGAAGAATTGTAGGAATGAAAAACTAAAGCTTTTACAACTTTAGCTCGAAATCAACAACACCTAGGAAAAAAACTCTCATAACTAAAATTGACTTTTAAAATATGCTTCACAACATATAAAAATTTCATAATGATTGGAATAAAAATAAGGTTTCCCTTTGTCAAATCGTGCATTTTACCTAGTCAGCTGGGCACAATATGGATATAAGGAGACCAAGCTAGCCTCTAGGAATAGTAGTAATCCAGCAGAAATTGAGTGGCGAGGGCTGCGTGTTGGTCAGTGGCAGAGGTGTAGAAAGTTTCTAGTACTGACACAACAGTGGTGCACTCACTCTTCCTTCGAGATGAACTTTTAACTTTCATCTAGGGGTTAGGAGGAAGTTGCTTACTGTGAGAGGATGGTTTAACCTGTAATCATTGATTTCAGATAGAAGCCTGATGCTTTTCTATTAGGCCTACACTGTTACCGAGTTTATATAAGAACTTTCGCAAAATATATAATTTTTAATTTATCAGGAAGTTTGAAGTTGTATTTTGAGAACATACCTTTATCCCTTGAGGTAATTATGAGGGATTTGCGACTGTTAAATAGAATCTGTAAGGGTACCAGACAAGATCACAGCTAAGACAAGCTGCTGTATTATTATTATTATTATTATTATTGTTATTATTGTTATTATTACTACACAATTCACTAAGTGTGTGGCAGAGGGTGTATTGCACCTATACAAAAGGGTAATGGTTTGGAAGGGATATACGGGATATGGCAGGAGGCGCGCATGGGCATTCGCCTGCGGTGATCTGGGAAAACCCAGATCAAAATGCTACAACCCCACTTCAGGATGTCGTACAAAGTATAGTATGAGCATAACAGCACTCCGTTTTGGCACAATGTAGGCTCACTCAGTCTTATAGTTTCAGTTAGAGAGCAACTATGTAGTTTTGAAGCAGTATTTCTCGCCACGTGGTGCGTCAGTGTAACTTAAGTGTCGGTTGTTAGCGTAACTTAAGTGTCAAGTTTAACTTTAGAGGCATGGAATGAACTTTTATTTGCTTTCATGTGTTAGTTGGACTTTGAACTTTGGGGTTTTGTCTGGCTTGATCGGTTAATCTAATTTGCAATTTTGTCTTTGGAAACATTGTCTGATGCCAGTTTAGTTTTTGACTTTGCTTAACCTTGAAGAATATATTGATTATATACCAGCAATATACTTGTGACTGTTATTATTTGTAACCTTTCTTAGTTTGGGATTTTATCAAGCTAAGTGGCAACCAAATTAATGTAGCAAAGCAAGAGCTTAAGTTATCCTAGGCACGATCATGGATAAAGCTGAGACAAAAGGTTTTGCACGAACCCCAGTGCAAACTCTGTTCTCACAACCAGCAATTGAAACTAAATTGAATTTACTCTTGAGGTATATGGAAAGATGTCATTCTGAAATATACATAAGAGCACATGATTGTATATTAAATAATTAAGTTTATTTTTGTGCTTATGTATAGAAGATAATGATTTTGTACTTAACTCTTGGAAATTATGTAACAAAACAAATTACAATATAATCTGGACTTACATGAACATCATCTGAAAGCAGTATAACATTAATATTTATCACCTCCATTATTTACAAATCCTGGCACATGGTCCCATATGTTTGAATTGCTATAACATGGGATTTAATTACTCTTTTGTTCTAGCTGACTAACTTTACATTGAAACTAAACCATTTATTTTGATAGCATGGCCTTCCTACTTGCCTCGAAATTTAATAATATTTGTAATAAATATACTTATCATATTTCAGATCTAATGCTATATCTGTCGTGAAGATCCTTAGAGTTCTGAGAGTTCTTCGTCCTCTAAGAGCAATCAACCGAGCAAAAGGACTGAAGGTAAGAAATTGGTAAATAGATTATTCTCTGCTATTAATATTTCATCACTTTTTTTCTCCTATGGGACCGCTATAATTATTATACTTAGTCTTTTACTGCCAAATTTGTGAAGTTCAGTGGCTGTTACTTCTCTAAGGAATATATTATTTTATACCAAATAGTCAAATGTTTTAATAGAATAAGTTAGTGTTCTTATATGACATATTTAATGCAAGTAATAACCTAAAATTTTAATGTTTTGGCATATTCTCTAATGTTTTCAAAATTTGTTAGATGCCACTGCAAATAAACTACATGATTGATAATGTTATTAAATACAAGTGCAATATCAAATGCGTAAGAACCTTTCTTAAGAAAGTTTTCGGAAATCATAAATTTGAATCATTTTTCCTCCAACTGAGAAGAAAATGACTACATGTTATCCTTGTAAGTATTCCAGTTTCTTCAAAATTGCTCACAAGAGGCAGCTAATACTTCATGTAGTTGTACAGTTGAAGTAGGCAAAAACGTCTGATTTATTATGAGTGCATGCGAGATTTGAGAAAAATTCAAAGCACTAAAATAAAAGATTATATATACATTTTCTATGAATAATGATTCCAAATTGTGTATTTGGTTATTGATTATTCACGGAGTAGTGTAAACTTAAGTAACAATACTATATGTTAAATTTCAATGTTTATTGTAATTCCAGAAAACTGTAACTGAGCTGAACTTTGCCAATTTGTGTTTTAGAATTGTCCAGCTGCTGCTTGTAATATCAATACAATTTTTTTCTCAGAGGTCTATATTCATCACAAAATTTCTTAAAAACAGAAGTAAATTATTGTAATTCTCTAAGTAAGAATGTGTTTGCAAACCATGTAGATACATTAAACAATTTAATGCATTATGAGTTACATATTTTATAGACAAGTGATTTTAAAAAAAAAAAAATCTGTTCAGTTACTACCCACCCATAAAAATCTCATTGATCAATTGTCATTAAACTGAATAATTTCTGAATTTTCTTGAAAGTTTAAATTTTCAATGAGGTTGATTCAAGCTATGTCTAGCTTAACAAGCATTTTCATAATGTTTCCTTGCCTCTGTTGGAATAATCTTGTGTGAATGAAAATGACCAATATTGTGCACTTAGGTGTTTGTTTCTTCTATAGTGAATGTTTCTTTATTGTGTTCATTATAGTGGTTGCAACTTTGCAATTTGATGTAACTGGAACCAGCAGTTTTGAAATTGCTTCTGGTTTATCATATGTTTTCCTAAATTAGCATCATTTTTGTAATTCTTATAATTTAAATTATTCATCTAAAATGCTCAAGTTACAGTATCTGTGATTGAATAAGCACATTTTTGAGTAAATGTGTTAAACTGAATATATTTATGAAGTCCTCAAAGTATGTGTATTTTCTTCTGTGGCCTTTCAAAAGGATTGAATTGCAGAATTACCACTACAGACAAATAGGTTGACATCATTAAAATGTGTAGGATAACTTCAGGGCCTAAGACCATTAAATAATTTCTAGTACATGTTTATAATATATCTATCCCATAGCATGTAGTCCAGTGCGTGATAGTTGCTGTAAAGACTATCGGCAACATTGTCCTGGTCACCTGCCTTCTACAGTTCATGTTTGCAGTAATTGGAGTCCAATTATTTAAGGTAGGCAGCAGTTAAAAAGAATGTTTTATTGACAAATGCACCTTTGGGTAAATATTAATATTTAATGAGTTAACTACTGAGTTCATTGGTAAAATTTTACATTATTAATTCCACTATTCCTTTTTTGTGCTGTATTTTCAAATGGACTGGTTTTTGTTGGCCCCCTGTCAAAACGTATAATACTGTTCTCTAAAATTGTCAGGGAGTCAGCAAGCAAGATTCTCTGTCAACTCATCTCATCTGATCCTTTCTTATCCAAATGAATGCATGTGTGTGACTTTTATCACCTTTCTCTCCATTTGTGTGATGATATTGAACCCCAATAGATATTTAATTAACTACCAAGTAGCTTGCTAACAAACTAGAGTATTAATTATTAGTGGTCAACATGATGAGAAAATAGATTTAGGAATAGTTACCTATGACATATATGTGGTTATCTACATAACATTTTTACGTGTGTAGGAAGTGTTATTTAGTGTGATAGGAGAGTTCATGGACTGAGAGAGAGAGGAAGAAAATGTTATCATAATACCTAACTTGGCAAGGGAGCCATCAGGCATTTATGAAATAACTTACACATAACATAGTAGATCTTCAGTATGTGTTTTTTCTGTATACCGTCTCATTTCATATCCACTGTCTCTTCACTAAAGTATTAATATTACTCCTTAATGTGTTTCTGGGGGAGTTAACTCGTAGTCCAGTGCTCTGAGTTGCTTGCTGGCTCCCTAGGCTCAGAAGCTATCCATCCCCAAAGTGCTGTACACACCTATTTCTTTTCCCCAGTGACATATTTTTGTTTGCTTGTATTTTTGTTTTTTAACTTATTTTAATTATATACAGAAAGTAAGTTTATGTATTGCCTAGACTTGCAAGATTTGTATAACTACACAAAAATATGAACTTCCTTTCTTTCTGTTTTTGTATACCGGCAACTATTTATATTACCACTTATGAACTTATTTTGATGTTTTGGTTAATTTTTTTTAACTTTTTGTGTTTGGAAGTGCCCAAATTATTATGGAAAATATATTTGAATGTCTTGTTTTCATCACTATGTCAGTCCTGGCATGGAGTTGTCATTTCAGCCAGCTCCCTCCCAGTTATATCCCCTTAGGTGCATTTGACTGTATTCCTGCCTGCCTACCTGCCTAGCTTTGGGCTAGAATAACCACCAGAACTATATCCATACTGACAATTGCCTCTCTCTCTCTCTCCTCCCCTAGTACGTAGTGAAATGCGTGATAGTAGCCATTAAGACGATCGGCAATATCATGCTGGTAACCTACCTTCTGCAGTTCATGTTCGCTGTCATTGGAGTGCAGCTATTCAAGGTAACTCCCTCCAGAGCCTCTGTATACTTAGTACCTGGTAGCTTATCATCATTCTTCGTATTTGATTTCTAATCTATTTTTTTGCTTTTTTGCTTTTTTGTTTTTTACTGTAGTTTAGCAGTAATAATTTAGATACAATATTTTGCTAATACCAACATAATGCTTATTATAAACTTTAGTTTGTATAGTACACACTATATCTTCCATTAGCATGATTCAAGATCATCTGAATGACAATGCACTGCATGATTAGTACTAACAATTAACTTAGTTATGTAAAGGTAGTCGTAGTTAAATTTTTTGATAGATGCATTGATAACCTTTCAGATCACAATCATATATTTTGTGGTACAACCTTATTGTACTATTTATGTTTTCCTTCTTCAACATGCATTTCTGAAGAATGGAATTGTGGTTATTGGACAGGACAATTTTCCATAATACCTCTTTAGTAATATTTAAAAAAAAAATATTAATAACTATTTCAGAGAAGGAACTAACATGTACATTAAATTCATTCTGCAGTATATCTGTTTCACATTTTTTAACTAAAATTTTGCTAATTTTCTAAAAATGCTGGAAAAAAATCTTAATATTTAAAGAATTTATTTTGATTTGCCAATAACTTCACAATATTTGATAGAAGGAAGACAAAATTGTACGAAATGTTATAGGTCATAAGACTTTCTTGAATTGTTATCGTCAACAAGTATCTCACTTACCTGTAATATACTGTCCACCAGTATTCAGTATCATAAAATAGTTCATTTTTTTACTTTTGAGTTGCACAGTTCATGACATGATTTCCCATATAATGGCTCGTAACCAAATAAATCAAAGTGAATATTATTTCATTTGGCAAATACGTACATTTTACAATTAAATGCATTAAGGGTTGGTGCTGAAACTGAACATTTTAAAACTTCACTATGATTGGTTACTCATTTATTTGAAATCTAGATATTATTGTACTCATTTTACAGTCAAATGCTAAACTTTTTAAATATTTTCTTTATCTGTACGTGTTCAGGTGGAATTTCTTTTAAATTCCTATGTCGCATAACATACCTTGGAAACACACTTCAGAAATGCAATAAATGTAATATTCATGTTGCAGAGTTGGTTTTTTATTTAGATACTGTAGTATGTTTGATTGCTGGGATGTGTTTAAATAACAACCTACAGCAAAGAAATCCTTCAGTACTCCTGGAATATTTACTGTTAACACACTTAGTGCAATTATTTTGTGATTGTCTGGTTCTTATATGTTTAGAATAAAATAATTATTTCAGGGTGTGAATAAATTGCAGGCAAAAGTTATTAAGAATGCATCTGTCAATATCTAATTCCATTTGTCCAATATTGAAGTTTGTTTTTGTTGCTGAAGATAGGTGGGAAATACTTCTAAGAAATTAGCAGCACTCACAAGTACCTTCTTTTAAGAAGTACTCTTTCTAAAGATTACTGTAGTATTTTTAATCTTAACTATCATAATATACGGAAATTCTATATCAGAAAAGTTATTTTATTACTGTGGTTTTTATATTTGATGGGTATGATGGTGTCAGCAAGGATGGTGGTGCATTTGTTTCAGTACTGTGAGATTTACACTGAGCACTATCATTTAATTGCTATATTAGGCTTAGTTAAAGCATTATGTTTAGCATGATACATTGTTTCTGTAAATTAACACTTCTGCTGGGAGGCAGGTGCATGCCACAAGGTCAACACATATATTAATCTGTTAAAGAACTCACTTTAATCTAAAGCATGAAGAAAATTGATACTGCAAGCATAGTGAACATACAGCATGCTTTCTGGCTGTGCAGAATTGAAGCTTCATGTTTTTTTTTCTGTTTTAGAAATTCTAATTTAAAGTTATTGACATTTCAGAGATACAATATGGAGGGAAAAGTTATGAACTGCATAATGCAGCTGAAAAAGAGCATATTAGACATTAATTTTGTCTCTTTCCATAAACCTGACAACATTTAAAATTAGTAGTTTAATAATTTGGCTATGAATGCATAAATTGTAATATTTAATATTATATTTTATTACTATATATGTTAAAATATATAGTATTTTTAATTGCTATCCAGGACTTTTTGTTTCCATTGAATTCCTGTTACAAATGTTGATACAATGTATGTATAAGTTTTTCATCACTTTTTACAGAAAAATAAATGAATTGGGAAGCTATCATTACAAACAGAATAGTAATATTCTTGATTATTTTCCTCTCCACATGTAGAAATCTCTACGAACAATTGTTGAGTTAATGTGTATCATTTTGTATTTCATGGGAAATATTAAATAACTTGAGTAGCTACACTGATTCAAATCTTTGCAAGGGTATTTATTATATTATTCAAGTGGAATCCTTCTGGCTACCAACAACTTGAGTAGTCATCACATTTGAAATATTAACTGTTCACAAGGGAGGGGGGGAGGGAACAACCACCCCAAATAATTGCACAACAGTTTCAGTTGTGTTTACTGTTTTCCCATTGTGGAATAATGCAGAAAGAATAGACACCATGGGGCTAAAACTGTCATGAAATGTTGTCTCTGCAGTTATTTTCTGATTTTCTCCCCCACTGTTAAAAGTAGAAAATTTTGTTGAATAGCATTTGATTTTGCTCACAAAAAGTTGTTACACATAGTGATATTTAATTTAATAGCAAATGGGTATACCAAAAATGCTTCCAAAAATGGCAGAAGTGTGCTATTACAAGGTTACTGCCTTCATAGTTTCAAGCCTTCAGAAGAGTAGCTGCATTCTTTCTAGCGCAAGAGCTCTAATACTTTCTGGATAGGCTCTAGTGAAAGTGGCAAGGAATTGAAAATTAGTAGTTACTCTTCTATATCAATATAAATATCAGTATTTGTGTTTTCTATAGCTTGGAAGCATGGTTACCAGTGATATTTACATATGGTGATGATTGTATAGTTTTATACTACAGCTGCTTCCTTTGCTAATTCCAAGAGTTAGTCAAAAACATTGTATTATGACAAGGGTTTCAGTTACTGTAATTCAGGCAACTCCTTTTCAAGAGATCAGAATGAAATTTCTGTTTCCATGGGGAATTTTAACCTGGCACTTGGTTGGTCATTTTATTTGAAATTGAATGCCATAGTTCTCCAAGATCAGAAAAATGTTGTTTCTTGACCGAGTTTATTACGTCTGTATGGTCAAAAAAGTTTTAATTGCTTATTTCATATTCTATTTGTTTTTTTTGTTATACCTCAATTTTCATGGTATTTCTTTTGATATTATTACTTTGCCTTTTGTATGATATGCAGGGAACTGGAATAAATTTTAATTTCTATTCTACTTTGTATTTTATATAACAACTATTTTCATCTTCTGTAATAAGGAAATCATTTATCACTTGTATTAATATTTTTTGTTTTCAAGTGTATGATATGTGATATAACCTGTTTTATAAAGGGTATTTTAACCACTAGTTTGTCGTCGGCAACTTTCAAATCGGAAAACGTGGGTTTACTTTCAGTTTTAATGAATCTCTAAATGTGGTGTATTAACATTATGCTCTGAACACTACAGTATACTGAGATCTTTCAGTAGAGTTTGTGAAACTTATAATTACACCAGTTCTTAGGTATACAGCTGGCATTTTTAAATACTAGTATGAAATATTTGCACAATTCAGTTGTCAGCAAGAAAGTATTTTATGGAGATTGGATTATAAAATAATAGTGGATTATTAAGCATGTTTCAGCAATCACAGTCCATGTGTACATATTGTCAATATTCTATTTATTTTGCATAAGAGTTTTTGTTACTTAAATTTATACCAAAAATTTAAATTTATGTCAAAAATTTATATCAAAAATTTAAATTTTACTATGGATTTGCATGTAATTGTTATTGCTAAAGAAGTATTTACTTTTATCAGGTGAATGCTATCAAATTTTAATTTGAAGAAAAGTGCAACAGACAAAATTTTCAAGTTGTTTTAATATAAATTGGTATTTGCTCCACTGGCCGTTTTAAATGTGGCCATGAAATTCGATCATTCCTGATGTTAAGGGCATTAATCTTTTGGTCTTTTTGTATGTGTATCAAAAATGAAGAAGCTTAGTTTTAGTAAACATGGTTGAAAATTCAGTAAACATTCCATGTATCCTATTTTTGAAAAATTACTAACTACCCTATTTTAAAAAATATAGTTCTTAGCACTAGGATTAGCCATAGAAAATATTACGTTATAACTAATTTTTCAGTTTATCTATTTGCTATTTACTCTTCTATTGATAATGTACAGCTCCTAATCAGCTATAATGCAAATAAAGAAAATAATGGATACGAGATGATAAATGGGAACATAGATGAAATGTGAGGAGGTGGGTAGCAGTATTGTTTGTTAAAAATATAGATCACTGCTATTTCCCTTGTTTATTTCTGATAAGTGTGTGTTCGGGAATATGCATTATTTTTCTTCTTTGAAACCAAACAAGTTTAAATCAAATAATAATAAGTCAGATAGGGAAGGCAAAGCTAATATTTACTGCAACAAAATCTTCTCGGATTGTGGTGGAAAAACGTGACATTTTGACAGCTGACTCTGCTGTCTTCATCAGGTATCTTGTAATTGTTCTCAGCTGGCTGTCTCTTCTCGACTGGCTTGGCCACCCAACGAACCTCCTTTATACCTTCAGTTGGAAGGCCCGCTCGCTCTGATTGGATGAGAGTGTTATCTTTATACACGGCCCGCTGCGGCCACCTCTGGTGCCACCACGATAAAAAACAGCAGTGCTGGCCAGGCCCTCTTCCTTCTGGGACTCTGTCATAAGTGAGGCGTTGGAGATCCGGCTAAATGACAACATAAATAGGGACGGCGGGCTCTTTCTGAGTGAAGACTGGAAACCTATCATTGGCGATCTCTGATGAGAGAGTAGCAGATCCTCACAAGCAAATGACACCAGTCGAGCGCTGCAGCGGACCGCGGATTAAGCCAGCGGTCACGGCCAATCAGAAGCGGACACACCAGCATCTCGGACCGCCAGCACATCTGGACGGGAAGGAGCGAGTGGCACCAGTGGTGGCCGCAGCGTGCCGCGTATAAAGACAACGCTATCGACCAATCAGAGCAAGCGGGCATTCCAGCTGAAGGTATAAAGGAGGTTCGATGGGTGCCCAAGCCAGTCGAGGCAGAGACAGTCAGCTGAGAACAACTACAAGATACCTGATGAAGACAGCAGAGTCAGCTGTTGAAATGTCGTGTTTTTACACCACCATCTGGCTGGACACCCAAGAAGATTTTGTTGCATCAATACGCTGGGAAAGTCTCCACTCACACTAATATTTACTGGTCACAAGAGGAATGGCAAAAAAAAAAAAAGTGTGTACTACAATATTTCTCTTGACTAGATGAGACAGCTCAAGGAGATCAGATGCAATTTAATATAAATTGCAATGGAGTGCATGCTCTGGTGGCAATTTCCCTACTCACCCATCTTCCCTCTTTCCTGCACCCAGTTACATTTGCCCTCTACAAATTTCAACTTTAAATTCTTTCAATGATTTTGGTAAATTATTCATCATTTAATGTGACCATATTGCCCACCATATGAATATGGAACAATTTAAGGATGGCTGGGGTGATTGTGGGTGGGAAATATTGAAATAATAATATTATGTGGAAGTATTATTGCTGGAACTGGATGAACATCTCAAAAGCAATTAATATAAGATGTTATAAATATAAATTAAGGGGCATAATATTAAATTTAAAATTTATAAACTATTATTTCTTTACATATATATAAATGGTAGGTATATTGGAAGAGGTGGAGACGGGAGTTGCCAAATATCGAGGACATGTTGGTAAGCTAGTTCCCATTTCCGGAATTCGGAAGAGTTTGGGTTTCTGTAAATACTGTTGACTCTCACTGTAAAATAGTTGTGTAAGTTTTGAAATTTTGTGAACTAACACTGGATGGTCTAGGTTGCTGGTTTAAACTGTTTATCTGTGGCCATTCGTTCTGATGGAAAGTTAAGTGGTGAGGCCTATATATGAACTGGTACACTGAAGGCGGGTGAGGAAAAATTTCCCCTGTGGATTGACTAGAGTAGGTAGTGGTGGTCTGGTGAATGTTGCAAGTTTTTCAGTGAGGTCTATTGCATGGGAAGGATTTGTGAGGCAGTTGTGGAGAATGAGGAGAGTATTTGTGAACCAATATCTTCTTGAAATTGTGTGTTCTGCTGAAGAATGTACAGGGGACAGTGGGCAGGATTTTCTGAAGGGTGGAAATGTTTGGGACAAAGTATAAGGTTAATGGACTTGGTTAATATGGGGCTGCAGTTTGTTCTTCAAGGTGTGAAATTGGAGTCATTTTGTGAAGGATGGATTGTAGTGCAGGCAACTTGTTTTAGTACACTATCGGGGGATAGTGGTGGAAAATCCTTTCCATAAAGAAATGTCAACACCAAGAAAGGAAGTGTGTGGGAGTTGGGTTAGGCCAAGGTGAATTTGATAGAATGGCTGAAATTGGAGAAGTGTCTTAGGTGGTTTTCACTGTGGTTGAGATCATAGTTACATCATCTGTGCATCTGAACTACACAAGAGGTTTGAGTAGAACTTTGTTGAGGAATTAATGCTATGGATGGCTGAGGAATAGGATTGCGTAGGATGGCACAATGCGGATACCTATGTCAGTGTCATGTAATGCATCATATACTTCAGAGATGGAGTAAGTTTTTTTGACAGAATGAGCCTAGGAAATGGATGTCTTGCGGATATATCTGAAGTAAGATGAATAAAATGCATGTCCCTAATTTTTCAAAAAACTGAATGAATCGTATAAAAAATTGAATAAGGAACAGGAAATTTAAACCATTAAATCTTATTATAGTTTATTGACTATAGGTGGGGGCATATGATGATAGTGTTAACTGCTCAGTAAGTTTGTTATTATCAGTGACTGCAATTTGGTTTATTAATTTGAATATTTATTGAAATTAATTACATTGTTTTCACTATCAAACAAACTTCTTTGTTATATTAGGCTTCAGGATTATTTTAGCTGTTAAATGTTAACATGTAAATTGGGATTTGCAAGAATTTTCTACATAACCAAATGGGGCTATGTGCTAAATGTTGCGTGCTGAGGTTTTGAAGTTCACCGGAAAGTGAACTGTTAATTAGCAATTAAGAATTGTATAGAAAACAAAGTATCTGCTTGAAGAAAAATTACTAGAAACCTAGTCACTTATATTATTATTGTAAATTATGGAGAAATAACTCATCAAGCTGAACTGTGATACAGATAAGCTTATTCCCTATCATATCAGTGAAATAAATTTAATGCAGTCCTTGAAGATTGTAGCAGACATTGAACACTTCATTTGTACTCTAAGGATCAAATGGCATAGAAATATAAATTATTTAACATAATAAGATAGATGGTTATTTCACTCAATATCACTGCAAGATATCTTGGGGTCTCATTGAGCAGCATACTGGATTTTTTCACCGAGATTTTGTCTTGAAAAATCTATGTAACCAATAACGATTTTTGGCAAATAATTATATACTTTCTTATTTTAAATTTGGAAAAAAAACCTGCCAGAAACATCTTTCATTTCAAATATTCGAAAGAATGTTTGATTCATTTTGAAGGGATTTTCATTTCACTATCTTTCTGAATAATAGTTTTGAATATGCAGGATGTAATTAAGCTCCTGTACCTTGATTCTCAAATTTGTTGCTATGTGAGTGATCATGGCTCATGATGGTTGTTATATGAATACATATTTAGGTGTATGTATGATTTATACTAGTTATTAACATAGAAAATATTAAACTCTGTTCCTAACAAATAGATTGAACAAAGTTATTTTAAATGAGTAAACCATAATATTTTTAAGGTATGTTCAAGTCAGGATACAAAAAATGCACACAACTTGTCTGAGGGCTGCAATGACAGAATATAAGATGAAAAAAATATACACATTTTCTTTACATATGCATTTAACTTTGTGTTTACTTTGTTTCCTTGTTTTAATTCATGTTATATTTCACCATTTAATGATTCTCATCACGGTTTTTTTTTTTTTTAACTGTGTGGTGTTCTCTTTCAATTTTCCAAACATACTGTTTTGTTAAAAACTATCATCCTAGAAAATTTTTAAGTTTATTTTATTATTTATTTTAATTAATGAATCATACTGAACATCCTTTTTCCGAGGCTGCAATTATTTGAAAGTGAGGCTCCAGGTACTACTAGCTTGTTAGTCCTGTCACAGTTTTGATGGCGGAGCAGTTATATGTCCATGAAATGGTTTGCTTATGTTATGTGTGGTATGTGTGTTTTTGTTTGTGAAATGTGTAGTTAATAAGGCAGAGACTGAGGACCATCCCAGAATTCTCATAGATGATTACAGAAATCTATCTAAATACTGCAATCAGAATGGCCACTACGCTGGGCTCAGGGTTGGGCCTTGACCCTTTACACCTTCCCGATCAAATATAGTGGTGCAATAACATGAGCAGCCACACTGGCAGGTAAAGTAACCATTAATAATATGGTAAAAGTAAATTTAGATGGCATGATTACCTAGGAGACCATGAAGGATAGTTTGGATACCTAATTTGCCATGTATTCTGAATTTGTGATGGCCTAACCTAAAAGGAAATTGTACTGGGCAAAGAGGACTACAGTTTTACATGGAATCTGAATTGTTGAAAGTCCTAGTGTATTTAAGATAATTAAGATGATTAAGATAATTTAACTGCCCATAAATATTTTAGCTTAAATCATTATTTCAACCAGGAAACACTTTTTTTGAGCCAAGCTTCTGAAGCACTGAGCCAGCAAATGGCTGAGGGATATTGTAATTTTAATTCTATAGAAGGGTTTGGTATTCATTATTATACATGGGAGTCCACATATTTAATATATACATATTTAATATATATAGTAAAATGGTTATAGTTATAATTAATACTGCAGTATAGCTATAAAATTCAAAACTTTTTCTGTAGATTGGTAACTGGCCGTTGACTTGTTGATCCTTTGATCAAATCATTGTACCAATCTGAAATCTTTTATCCGGAGTCCTATACTGTGCACTACACCTGGATCCGTTGAACCAGTTAATAATAAAAATCACAGTATCACTTAGAAAAATACTCAAAATATGACAAATTTAGACACATAAAGTAGAGATTGATATGCAACCACATCAGACATGCCTTTGATGTACTTTGGTGGTTTTCAGGTCAGCAACATGGCTTTAGGCAAGGATATTCAAGTGAAAATCTGTTAGTAGCCTATATGTAAGATATTTTGGATAAAATGGACAGTGAAGGTCATACTGATAGTGAAGCACTAGATTTTTCAAAGGCTTTTGACAGAGTGAACCATAAAATGGTGTTAAATGAGGTAAAAGCTATTGGAGTGTACAAATAAAAGAGGATATAAAAAGCAAAAAGTTATAATATCAAAAGAAGTTGAAGTGAAGATGGTAGTCTCAAAGGGTAGCGTATGTGACACATTGTTATTCATTTTTCCAATCAATGATTGTGTAGTGTGATATGATTCCTGATTTGTGGAGTTTACAGGCATTCATGGCATTAACAAATCAATCTATGCACAGCTGACTCTATTACTTTTATATAAAGCTAGAATTCGAATCCAGTGTGGAAGCCAAGTTGTATGTGGCCAAATGTTAATAATATATAGTGTTTCATTAAGTGTCATGTGAATATTTGTTGGATTACATCACACTACTTTTTTTATTTAATTTTAATAATTACTGAGAGATTAACAGAAAATTTATGATTCAATCAGTTGCAAAGATTAAGCCAATACCACTTTAAGAGAACCTCAAACTCTCCAATTGTGATGTTTATGTCAAAACTCCAAAAATTCTATTAAAAAGGATCTTCACATGCTCAATCACATACTATGCTTTTGAGGTACTATTTCACAAGTATCCTGTTTACTTTTTGGCTTTGTGCATAGAAAATTCAGTGTAAGTGGACATAAAATGATTTTTGTTATGTTTTTAATAATAATTGAAAATATAAGATTGGGAAGAAATGCATCAACTTTATTTCAAACCAGTTGGACAGAATATTTATCTAGAGATGATAAATCTAGGGTATGTAAAAAAGATTTTTACGAAACAGAAAAATCTTGCATATATGGCATAGAATTTGCAATGTACCGCAGATTTTTATTGTTTCTTAGTCTCCAGTTTAACAACTAATAAACTATTAACATTTTAAGTGCTACTGAAATTGTTTAACTGTTTGTTAATTATCAGTACTATGGTATAGTGCAAGCTTAAGTAAGTCGTTTTTTGTGCAAATGTTTATCTAGCAGAAAAGGAGTACTTTTATTTACCCACTATTGGATATGCCAGGAACTATGTTTGTAATAGAATTAATCATTTTTTTTTCATTTGCTACATCAGAGTGATTAATCAGTAGTTTGTATCAGTTTTGAGCGTAACAGTTTTTCAGTATTATATTAATCATCTGTTTTTAAGTTTCACATTATTCTGCAACAGCTTGAAAAAGGAGGGGGGAAGCTAATCTGAAAATGAACAAAATAAACCAGTATCTCATCAAATATGACAAACTTGCTACAGCATTAGTTACAGGATCCACTTTTTCATACGTGAGAGAATCTATTCAGTAGAATCTCCCATCCAGCAAAATATTTGATGTCATGTGGGAGAGAGCGAGTGAGTAGAATATGTGGATGCTTGATGCATGGTAGGTGAGAAAAAAGGTTGGGAACCTAGAAATAAAGAGAGAAAATTTGATTTTAAACATGGTAAAACATGCTTGTAATATAATCATTTCCCATAGATTCTGTGTCTGGTGCAAAGGAGAGAATTTACAGCAAAATTGTTGAATAACAATGTATACACCAGAAGATGCACCGTATATTCATTATAACAACTGCATTTGTAGAAACATTTGAAACAAGTTGTTTTGAAGGAAATGAGGAGTTGTCATTAAAAAGTCTTTTAATTTTTTATGTGCAGTTCTATCCCCTACTAGACATCTAAGATGTGTTGGGAGCTTGTTGAAGATATGAATCCAAGGGCGTAGCCAGGATTAACTTCTGGGTGAGGCAAAAATGATGAAATTTAATAAAAAGTTGAAAATGATTCTACATGAAAAAAAGAAAATTGAACAATCAATTAACTTATTTAAAGACTAATATGCAATGGTACTAGCTAAATTTTGACAAAGTTTCTTTTTCGATATTAGAAGTATGAATTTTTATTTTTATACTTTTTTTGTTCGACTACATGAGGGAGGCAGCCAGCATGGGGCAGGCACCCCACCCTACCCCACACTGGCTATGCCCATGTAGGAATCCCTGAATATCTGACTAGTTTCTGATAAATAGATGTTGATTGTAATCTTTCTAAAAATCATTTTTACTTCTAGTAAAAATAAAGTGGTTACTACAAAAGGCACTGTGCATGTGTACTAGTAGTTATCTACCAATATCATAGTGATGTATATATATTTGGGAATATTTTGGTAGGAAGGAACCTATTAATATTATGAAAAAGTATAGGTAAATGTTCTTGGAGGGTAACTTAAGAGAAATACCATTTGTGGACATAGCAAGGTGACACACTGACAAGTTATGGCAGTCCATCTGAGCCTTTGGTAGAAGATTGTTGGCTTTTTTTTTTATGCCAGAGCCTTTCAAAGCCAGCAGTTAAGAATGGTAGTGTTACTTAGTTTTGTCAAGGATTAAAGTGAACATTGGTGTACTTTTAGCCAAGAATTCATGTTAATCCCCTTTGATTTAGGCCATGAGATCATTTGTACTGCTCAGTAATGTATAGCTCACTGAATAGATATTGTCACACATCAAGAGGATCAGGCCATTAAGAAGGAAAGACTGTTGTAGTATAGTGGTTAAGTTAAGAGACTGTGGGACTAAAGGTCGTGGGTTCGGATCCAACAAGTCCTGTAAAATTTTTATTTTTTAACTTTGCATAAACTGTTCTGGAATGTTCTTGTTGTAACTTGTGTTAGTATTCTAGACTGTTCTTCATTACTATATAAGCGATACTCCTTTCTAGCCGAAGTCAGTTCGCTCCGTGCTCCTGTACTGTACAAACTGTTTAAAAAAGCTTCATTGCATTAAAGTGTGTGTGTTCATCAACGACCCCGCTATGCCCAAAGACTTTGATTATGGTCTACTACGTGACTGTATAATCTCTAAGAATTTATATGGAGGATGTGAATTTAGAACTTTCATGAAGGCTTTTCCAAACAAGAACTTAGTAACTGATGGTTAGTAATTAAATGTGTGTACAGACATTCATAAAAAAATAAGCAACTTCAACCAGTGGTGGCTCTAGATGTAGTAACACTGGGAAATGTCGCCACCTTCTAATCAAGAAAAGCTAAATATTAAGTTTAAAAAAAAAAAAAAAAAAAAAAAAATGCGGCATCCTCTAATATACGATATTTTATGACAGCTACCTCAATGAACTTTTTGCCCTGTCGTGGAGACAGATGCCAGATGGCACAAATCGCACATGTGCTTTGGCGTTTTTGTTGAGATATACAAAAAAGGGAGGGGGGCTGTTTTGCTAGTGGCGGCTTGTGATACCTTTGTTCTGTCTCATACTGCACCTGGGCAGTGGGCAGACATGTGGGCTATGCAACATAATGGGGTTCGATAAAGTTAGTAGCAGCTGCCATTTTGGTCACATTCAACAATATCCCCTAGATGCCTTGTAAATGTGAGGAAGCAATATTGTTTCTATTTCTTATTTCCTTCGAAGGAGTATTACACAAGGTTATGAATGCATGTAGCTGAAAACAACTCTCAAGCAAATTGTGTTCCTTTGTCAGATATAGTGTGTCACTGTCGTCGTGGTCATTGAAGGCAGTTGCTGTGCCATGTAGGTAGTGCCAAATTAAGAAAGTATGGTGAACTCAAAATTTTTGGGTTTCTCTATTTTTGAAAAAAACTTATCTGTATTTTGTAAGTACAAAGAAAAATTTGAGTCATGACTATTTGAATGGATTGTTTAATTGAATAAAAGATATGAATTTTACAATTTATGATCTTTTTTGAAAATTACTTTTATCATACACTACAATGAAACCAAAATATTTAATTTCAGTGCTTTTTATGTTACTTTGATTGTTTTATTTTGGATGATTTTATTTATTTTTTATTTAATAAAAAATGTAAACTCATAAGGGGTCTTTCAAAATCAGGCATGGGGTTACTGCCTAGTCATGCCTGTTGGATAATCCAGTACTGCCTGTAGCTCAACTAATCAATTTTTGACTAGTTAGGAATTGTTTACCTTTGGTCAAGTTTAAATCATTTATCATAGATTCCTTCAATTTCGCAATCGTCTCTTTAATCCAGCAGTACATGCAATGCAAGTAATGAGACTTTTACATGTTAATTTTATTTATGTTGCCTGATTCTTAGTCAACTCTGAGCTGTTATTCCAGGTACCTTTCACTTCAACAATGAAGATTAAGAATCTGTTGAAAAATGTTAGTGGTGTCACTTCCTGAGCAAGTCACTTCAACTATAATTTTTATGTCTTTTTTTTTTTTTTTTTTTAAATGTTTCTAGGCTCTAAAAATAGTATTCGCTAAAGAAACCCAATAACAGAATCTGATGCAGGATATAAAAAGAAAGTGTTCTAATTGGGGAAATAACAATTGGTTGACATAATAAATAGTTAATAATTAATTATAATTAACTGTAATAACAGAATGGGAGAGTATATTTTCCACCAATGTTAAAATTCCTTCTTAATTTTCGGTGTGTTTTTGTACCAAATTCCTAATTGAACTTTTTGGATGAGTTGGTATTTTCAGATTTTTGGCTGCATTTGCAATTGTGTAGGTGTGGTTTTGCATGGATCATGAAGCATGTGTTAAATTTATTGACACTGTGATAACTGGCATATTCTTCAACCAGTTGATTGGGCTTAGTGCTGAAGATAGACCATCCATGATCACTCATTCTTAGGGACATCTGACTTCTGAGAAAAATACAGAAAGTGGTTCAAAAATTAAATAGAAGTTGTTATATAAAATTCAATACATAAATAGAAAGTAGAATTGTTCAAGTTTTACAACTTTCAGGTATCCAAGGATCATCAAAATTATAAAAAGTATTGAAAATATAGTAAATACTTCACACTCATCATAACATACTGAATGCAGTGTCTTATTATTGTTAGTAAAGCATATCATATGTTAATGTTCACCGAGTATCACAGACAATTGGTTCACAAACAGAAAGCTGTTTCAACATGGCTTTTAATTTTTTCAAGTTTTTAATGTGCGATGTGTGGTACAATCTAAAGTTGTCATCTCTGATATGTCCTTTCTGATATAATCTTTTCCCAATCACCATTATTTTCTTTTGTCTGTACTGTTGCAGTCACTATATACCTAAAAGTATGTATTTATTTTATTTATGTTTATGCTGTCATTTCTATGGAAAGGGACTGCTTATACAAAATTTCACCATTCTTCATGTATGTACCTATTTTATGTTTCAGTGATGCAGTTGCTACATCTGTTTTTGGTAAGTCATGGCTACAGTTTGTGCCTTAATATGACAGAAAAGTATTATTGACTTTGCTGCTTCATTTCCCCTCAAAAAATGAGGTTTTGTTTTGCACTGTTAAAAGGAAGTGACGTTTGCTACTTCTAGTTATTTTTAATATAGTATTATGATATAGCACATATGAAATGACAGATATAAACTGAATTTCACAAGGAAAAAGTCTTATTAGAAGTTATTCACAAAGCACATATCTACTGTATTAACTTTGATATTTTTACCCTTTTTTTTTTTTTTTTTTTTTTACTGAGGCCAGAATATTCAAGTTCTTTAAAATTTTATATATTATGTTCATAATGAAGTACAGAGAAAACAAAAATAAATTTTTCCTCTAAACTGAAGTATACACACAGATCTGAATGAAGTACATAGTGCTTTCCTTCATTCTTAAATTCAATTAATTTGATCTTTGAATTAGAAATGAATATATATTTCATTATAGTTCTTACATTACCTACATTACAACACTCCAGTCATGTTTAACATGTTTATCGTTGTACTTCAAATTTGTACTTCTAAGATAAAATGAGTACCTTTTATTTAACCCTTCTGAATTTTTGGTGTTATACAGAATGATTTTTATGAATGTATATTGTGATGCATATTGTCTGCACCATATTACTATCGCTTTTTTTCCCACCACCAGTGTTGTCATTGAGTCAAGGTAAAACACCTAAAGGCTTTAATTTGTGTGAAGTAGAATTTTAAATAACGTGGCAAGTAGTAAATATGTTGATACAAAAACCAAGAAAAAAAATCTTATCTCTGATCAAATTCTTTAGCGGAGTAATATTTTAATATTTTGATTATGTTTAAAATGACGGCTACCTTAGAAGTGCATTGGGACTATTGTTTATAACAGCAGTGAGTTAACACACATTTTCTAGTAAAAACCTGAACAAGACGTGAAAACTTCTCGAATACTGCTCTCTACTTACAGCTATGCAAAGGCTCGGCAACTACTATATTGGTATATATTTATTGGACCTTAATGAAACTAGTGCAGTATGGTAAAATAAACTATCATTTTCTTATGATAATAATTTGGTTGAAAAGACAGAAGATGAAAACAGATAAAATCATATTTTTCTAAAATAAAAAGGTGTTCATTAAGGCATTGCTTGAATCATACACATCAGATTTAAAATTTAAAAAATCACAATATTTTGGGCACAGCTCTTACTCGTGAACTTAGAGGATGAGTATATATGGCTAGGTTTGAATGGGGACTAGTGGTCAACCTCATCTCCTTCCCCCATTCAGTGGTTGGATGCCTGTTAATTTCAAATGGACATGTTGGGAGTGACAAAATATTGTTATAAATTTGTTGTTTGGCATGGTGGGTGTTTTGATGTGTTGGAGAATGGGTTATGGTTTGGGATGCATGTTTATAAACAAGTTCTGGGGAGCAATTGTGGGGTATAAGGGCTTGTCAGGTTACTGGAGTATCATGTGAGGGCCTCTTGATTGGAGCAGATGTCTCTGCCTCAGATGGTACACTGTGTGGAGTTAACATTTGATTTGATACGGCATGTAGCTATTAAGGCGGTGTTGTAGGTTGGTTGGTTTGACATGGACAGAGGCATGTAAGTGGCCATGTACAGAGATGTCTACATCACAGATGGTGGTGTGGATTTGTAAGCGATACCATGTGAATTTTAAGCAATGGATATTACTGAGGGACAGGGCCGGCGCTAGGAATTTCGGGCCCGGGGTAAAATGGGCGACCTTTTTTTAGCTCTCCAAATGGCCAGGCTTCAATGGGCGTAATCTTGGCTTCATGGCCTGAGGGCCCCTATAGTCGGCGATTGGGCCCCCCATCAGCCCACGTGGCCTGGGTACTTTTGACCCGCTTACCCCCCCCCCCCCTAACGCCGGCTCTGCTGAGGGAATTCCAAAAGTCTTGAGGTTTCACCATGGGATCAGGTAATTAAGATGTAATCTATATAGATACACAAAGTTCATTGTATAGAATTATGGGCTTCTTCCAATCTGCCTAGGGAAAGGTTGGTGTAGCAGGATGTTATAAGAGTGTCAATCAGTGGTTCTTACTTGACTATAGAATTGGGACTGAAGGAGTGGTAGTTCTTGTATAGAATAAAGTGCTTCAGTGATATGAGGAAGGCAGTGCTGAGGTCTTGTCTGTGAACATAGCATCTCCAGGTAGGTTTGAGGGGCACCTGGGCCCTAGCAATGGGGAATGTTAGTGTAAACAGATGAGGTCCATGGTGACTAGGAAGTAAACTGAAAGGGCATCTCTGATATTGGAGTGGACACCATGAACAAATTGTTGTGGATGTTTATTCTAGATGGCAAAAATGCACTCCATAGGCAGTGACTTTAGGTGTATCAATTATTGAACGGTTCAAGACTTGCAATTGTAGGTATTCGTACAAACACAACAACTTGCCATGGCATAGGTAACTGGTTGCTATCAATTCAGTACCTTTATCTTGTCCCTGAATAAATGTTAAATTATTTGATAACTTTTTTAGTTCACTCCACACACAGGTACAAACTTCTGACCTAGTACAGACTCAATTTTAGTAGTGTATGACCAGTGATTAGGAAATAATAATATAAAAGTTCATGAAATAATCAACTTGGTCGCCATTCCCAGATTTCTGGAAAATATCATTAATGCACTTGAATAATTTACTTAGAAAAGAAATAATTCACACACTTGTTGTAAAGTTACTATGATGTTTAGTCACAAGGCCGGTACCAGACGGGTGCTAATATTATTTATACAATAATGGACTACAATCTAAAATTCAGTTCGCAGTTTGGCAAATTGAGAACACAATTTCACTGACACAATCTTACAACAACAGCCACTCTCAAAACACAGTTCATCATTTAAAAGTATTCACAACCATGATTCATCACTCACATCCTAGATATTTGCAGATACAGATTGTTTCCGATGGCCAGTTTCCTCTACCACGCTTTTGAGTGCTTCCTACTCAGATGAGCTCCAAACTAATACTGAGTCAAACATGGTCAACCATCAATTTTGGTCTTTCAGCCAATCATGATCGTCCTTTACTGTCACATGCTCATCTTAGCGTATCCTGAATATCCAGAGATCGTTCTCTCTATGTGTCTGCACTACCTCTCACTTTTCTTACTATACAGACTTGCACTCTCTGCCTTTTTAACGTTTCTCTCTGCCCGTCCATTACCTGGACCAAAATAATTTATCATTCGGGAGGGGACAAGTTCGAGTCCCCATCTGGGCATTCAGATTTGGGTTTTCCATGGTTTGCCCAAACCACTCCAGGTGAATGCCGGGATGCCTCCTTCTAAAAGGCCATGGCTTAATTTTTTCCCCTTTCCTTGTCCGCAGTCCCATCCCGCCTATAATGACCTTGACAATGGGTAAAGCCATAAGTAATAATAATAATAATAATAATAATAGGATAAATTATTATTATTATTATTTTCTCACTCGTCTAGTTAGGGTTTCAGCACTCGTATTATGTAGGATGTCCAGCATTGACAGTGTTATGGTTCTTGGGAAGGAGGCATTGCATCAGGGTGCAGGGGTTCACAGGATTAAGGAGGAAAATTGAATGGGTGGGAAACTTTACAAGGGGCTGTGGAATTTTAAAAACAGATTTCCAAGCAGATAGAGCTGGTGAGATCTGTGGTGCAGGGTCTCTATTTGGAGGGACGTAAGACACTTCACATGCTTCAATCACAGATAATTGGTACCTTCTTCATCATTACACTATGGGATTTCTGTCATTTACAAATGTTCACACCAGTTGCTCACACCAAACCAATGAAAAAAGTCCATATAGATATGTCTCAAAATCCTACATTTTTAAGATAATGACAGTGTATGTTTGATGTTTGCCGATGTACTATACAAAAATGTAAGTTTATAACTAGTAACAGTTTCAATAGATAATTGAATGATGTTATCAAAAAAAAGTCAATCTGCTAATGCACTAAATGGTGATGCGTTGCCGTAAAGACTTGTTTACACTTGCAGTTAGTCTGTCCTCATTGTTTCACTTGTGTAATAATGTTCTGTTTGACCATGGAAGGGTATTTACTTCATAAGCAGGAAGATATGATGTTTCTGTACAGTCACGTGAATGTTACTAGATGCAAGGCTGCACATCTTTATTAGGTGCCATTTCCAGCAGTCATTCAAACTTTGATGCTGTTTAGTATAATGTTTCTGAAACATGATATTTAGAGCTACAAATAATGGATCAAGGAAGTCCAAGTCACTTGTATACCTGACCAGGAACAACACATTCTACAAGCTGTCAGAGGCGCCAAATATATGCACATGTGGCAATAGCATGTGGTACATTCTGTAATGCCACATTGAGGGCACTTCATGAGCCTCTCAAGTATCCATATCATCTCAAACTGCAGGGTCTTTTACCTGCCAGTCATCCACTACAGGAGAAACTTTTCTGATAGTTTCTTGTACAATTTACAAATCCTTTGAATACAATCCTTTCAGGTAACTAGCAGAGTCAGTCCTTCAATAAAACAAGATATTTCAGTGGTCATAATCTTTACCACCATTGTCAAGTGACTGCTGCCGTTGGGTTATAGAGCCACTTATATACTTTGTGAAGTCCACGCTGAGTTATCCATTTTCCAATCGGCCAATGGCTATTGGCGGGAAACTTCTCTATTGGTGGAATGTTAATTGTTGACAGAAGAGAGGTGTGTACTTGCCATAAATCCTGTTGCAGTCTCATTTTCTGGATAAATGGACTCCAGGCTTTAGCTTGCTTGAAATCCAGTATCTCAGTTTATCATCCGAGATACTGATTTCGACAGCTTCAGAAAATATGCTGTCCCCTCAACCTATCGTGCATCTGAAAATTTTTTAGCCTTGAAATAGAAGCCATGTCCCGTGTTGATACTGTGCTCAGCAACCACAGACTTGTAATCTGGCCCAGGTGGATGTTGTGTGCATGTTTGGTGTACCTTTGGTTGATATGACTCGTGGGTTGCCCAATGTATGCTTTCCACATTCACAAGGAATACAATATATGCCAGGTGTTTACAATGCTGTAATATCGTTGGGTGAGCACAGTATGTTTTTAATTTTCGCTGGCAGACAGAAAACTGTTTTAGTTTCACATTTTCGTGAATTCTGCTTATCTTAGCAGTAGTCGCCCCACATACATAAGGCGAAGTGGCATGGTTCTTCTTGTTGGTACTTTCCTGCTTCCTGCTCTTCTGTAAACTGAGTTTATTAATGCGTCGTTGTAACCATTCTTGTGGAAAGTTTCCCGTAGATGACTCATTTCTGCTGGCAGACTATCCTTATTGCATACAGCTCACTATCTGTGCACCAAAGTTTGTAGTGCCATTCTGCATTGGGACAGGTGGTGGTGGTTGCATGATCTTAATACCAATCCATTGTTTGTTTCTTCAGTATTGTTTACAAATGAGGCAACATTTGGAAGGGATGGAATAATAAATTTCCTCAACCAACATTTGTGGGTGGATGAAAATCCTTGTGGTAAAATTGTGGCCAGACACGGTCATCTGTTTGCGTTGGCTAGAATTGTTGGTGATTGTCTGTTTGATCCATATGTTTTCCAAACATGTCTTACAAGTGTTGTTGTAGGAAAAAAGTATTGCTTTGCCGGGTTCTTCTTTACCTTAAGACATTTTAAGGTTGATAGTCCCAATGATCAAAAATCCAGTTCTTTTCTATACTTTGTTCTCTGCAATATTTAATTTAATTAGACTGGTCGCCAACTCATATGGTTTTAATAATGGGATTTTCCAGTGAAGGGTAATATCAAAAGATTGTTCTCAACACAGATTTTAAAGTCCAGTATTTTATTGTTCAAAGTTCAAAGACATCTTTACTCTGACAACTGGAATTGTTACCAGAAAGACTTCGTTCCGAAAATTACAGATTAATGCCACAATAATTATCTACACTCCATTCAGACACAATAAAAGTTAACTACACTTGAAACCTCAAATGAAATCATACTAATTGACAAATTTAAATTAGGGAAAAGGAGTTTGTTAAGTCAATGATTCCTTTCAAAATTATAGTTGCGGTCTACGAATATTCCAAGTCCCGTTATTCATGATTGGTCTACGCCACGCTACGCGACACCATGCGACACGACACCGACACCGCTGTCCTTGACCATAACGCCCACCCGCACTTCACACGTTCACCCTATAACCTGTTTGAGACTACTGCGGCAGAGGTCACCTGTCTGGTTGCTTATATAGATTCCCCCAAGCCACGCCATCCCTGATGGAAGTTTCCACTCCATCTGGCATCCTCTCTACGCTCTCTCTCTCTCGGCCCTTTCTCTCTTACCGGCCGGCTCACAAAGGCTTCTCCCCCAAGTTTTTCCGATTTTCATGAAACTTTGTAATAATGTAGAGTTCATCATTCTAAGCATTTTCTATCCTTATAAAAAATTTCATATCTGCTCTCCTATTGTTATTAATTTTCGAAGTTAAATAAACCTATTTTCTAGATCTAGTGTCCCAACTATTTGTTCTAGCTAGTTTGTTCTAATCTTCAGAAATTCTACATATTTTGATGATTAATTTGGTGTATCTCACTCCCTTCTAAATCTTCTCCTTAAAAAGCTTGCGTCCATCGAAGTTTTCATCTCTTCTCGGTGGCCATCATTGAATCCATGTTAAATACTTAGAAATTAAATATCTTATATTGAGAGTGCATTGTTTTGATAAAACTTTCCGCCAAACTTAGTTTGACCTTTGTTTCTACTCGCTCTAGACAGTGTGTTTAGCTATGATGCGTTAACAGATTTCACTTTGAAATTACTTTTAAAATACTTCCACTCAATGATCTCGAACTGCTGTCATCATCTTTTGAAGACCTTTAATCTGATGTAATTATCTTTTGACTAATTATTTTATCCTCAACTTACTATCTTTTCCTTTATCCAAAAAGTACCTTAAAACCCATCATATTTACTCCAAATTCCGTTTTAAACCATAGTTTGTACTTCTAAACAAAGATTCGATACTTTCATCCTGGTATCTTAATTCATTTACTACGATTCTTTAATACCGCTATGAACCCGCTGGCTGTTGCGTCATCACTGCTACAAAGCGTCTCTGTTCTGATTCTAAGATTGTGCATAACTTCCTCGAGAACATTCATACGGCATTGAGACTACTACCAATGTGATTGTTACATTCTCTTCTACACCTGATAGTGTTATCTTTTGAGGGAAATATCACTTTGGGTAACCTGCTATAACCGATACCAAACATTCTCCCTTCTCATTTTCTCAGTTGCCCATCAGATCAACTACGTTACATTGTCTACAAGGACACACTTCCACATTTGCTGCAAGATGTGCCTCCTGCATGTAAGATGAAATATGTGGCTTATGCATGATTGGGCCCAGCACATTTGTCACAGTGCTCAAATGTACTAACTGATATCTACCGTGACAAATGGGTTGGTAAGGGAGGACTATTTCCATGGCCTGCATGTTCCCTTGAGCTCATTACTTTGGCTTTTTACCTATACCTGTATGCAACAGACATTCTAAATGCAGAAGAGATACTGCATCAATATGTCGTGGACAGCAGCAAAACCATTAGACATTGTATGGAAGCATTTGAAATAGTGCGATAGTCCTTGATCTGATTGCGTGGATGTCTAGAAGTTGGCAGAGGGCATTTTGAACATTTCTGCATTGCGGGCATTCAATCAATTTTCTAATACGCTAACACTGTCAAAAAGATAATGTGTAATTGTAAACTGTTCTTTCATCAATAACTCAAACTAAGTCTTCTCAGAAACACATTTATAGGACTTTTGTTTATTGTTACTGTGTGAGCAATCTATTCCCTAAGTTTGGAAAAGTATTTTATTTCATTTCTGTGCTTAAAATTTCATCCCCACTTCCCCTACTCTGAACTAATCTTCATAAACAATCATTCATTAGATGTGCTCAATTTTTTTTGTCATTTCCTCTCAAAAATAACTGTTACAAACAAACATTCATTTGGCAGAGATGACCACGGGATCCTGTGCAAAGCCAAGTGCAAACCTAGGATGTGCTTCATCCTCTACAATCATGAATAAGTAGTGTGATTGAATCTATTAATTTAAGTGCACCAGAATTTCTAATACATATTACATTACACTGAAATATGCTGGTACAGTTTACTAGTTCGCTGGGTACTGACTAACTATACTCAACATAGCTTCAGTTATTGCAATAGAGTCTGTTGACTCAAATGGTGCAGCACATCTTCCTACACACATAATTGTGCATTTATTCAGAAACACAGTATCTTAACTTCTTCCTTCCCTCTCTCTTTCCAGTCTTAAGAAAACTTTCACACACTTTTTTCTCTAAGCGGTCCTGGTAATGCCTCATCATGTTGAATAAAATCAACCGCAAATGGTTGCCTTTAACAAAGCTATGTAATGGAAAAATCGCAAACAGTTGCTGAGTAGTTTGCTATATACCTTCACTGCAAATTTAATATTTAATTCATGAACACTCATTGGCAATGGGTATGTCATCTCAAAACAATGATGAGAACATGGAATTTAATGAAAAGAAATTTCAGTTTGTGTAATACTTAGCTGTTTTCTATATAACGTAAGAATATCAGCAGCTTCTAAGAAATTTAATTGCTAATTATATTCTAAGACAATGCATGGAAGGAGCTAAATTATCTCATTAAATGAGATAAAAATGAGTACAATAAAACTAATGTACAGTAAATGGGTACCATGGGTGACAGTTTATAAGTATAAGTAAAGTGAATTTGTTAGTTTACAAAAAAGTTTTGCTGTTATTCTCTTACTGTATGTGGTTAATTAGGGATTATTTTTTTTTTTTTTTTTTTTTTTTTTTTTTTTTTCATAGGTGAAGATTTCTAAACCTCAAATGGACCTTTCACAGTCCAAATATACACAACGAGAGCTACCATTATTTGTGTGGTATTAATTCCACAGTATTTTCCTGCTAACCATTTGAAGTCTTTGAATATGTTGTGGAAATATAAACCACTATCCATTTTTGAAAAACTATTCATCAAAACTTTTGAGATTCATGAAACTGTGATAGTCAAGTCTAGTGTTGTGCAGTAAATCACAAGTATCTTTGTACAGAGATAATAATAGGGGAAAGGGCTGTAGACATCCATATGGCTGATTGTTATACATTCTTCATACTAATGATGGTATAAATTTTGATTTTTAAACTGCTAAAACTTGAGTATGTTTAGGGCTTTGACAGTTAATAGTGTGTTCTGGAGGAAGGGTGCAAATGTGAGCCCAAACCTAGAACAAAGTACATCAAAAGATCAGGGTGTAATATCTTAAGAAATCAATAATATTTTTTGTACAGTATTTGGACATACAACTGTCAACAAATATTGTTTATTTCCACAAGCTTCTAATTATCTAATTTGCGAGGACTAGTTTTTGTAGCTAAGTGAGAACAATTTATCACCATATATTAATCAAGCTCCTGGCCTAATGGTCATTTTTGTTTTGTCTATAATGCAGTTGCAGCTCATTGCACTATATCCTTTTTCCTCTCTGTGATCATACTTTGGTCTGGTGTGAATGTATAGCACATGACTAAAATAAGAGTGACTGTCGAAGGTGTTAGTGGTAATTTATCATGTAATTCTCTATTACTATCACATAATATGTCAAGAGTGATATTGAAACTGCTGTTAGGCAATGGAAATAGGAAGTAAAGGGAAAATAATCTATCACTTACCACAGATTATGGCAGGATGTCCAGGATGAACACACAATTACAAACACACTTTACAATATTTAAGTAAAAATCCTTAGTTATGTTAGAGGTGAGACATATGACAAGGGCATCAGATGTGTACACATAGACGACACCACACATCTACCAGTCATGTGCTAAACATCTGATCCCTTTGCTAGATGTCTCACCCCTAACATAACTATGGATTTTTACCAAAATGTAGTATTGTGTGCTTGTGGTTTTGTGATCGTCCTGCCTTTATCTAAGGTAAGTGATGGGATCATCATCCCTATTGTTCATATTTACAAAACATGTTAATAACTACTTACTATACACCCACAAGTGCTAAGACCTAACACGTATATCTTAAGCATTGTTGTTAATGTATAAAGAAAGAAACCAGCATTGCTGTTATGGAGCACAAATAAATAAACTGTTAGTAAATGTAAGGAACAGGAGATTATATTGCATACTTTTTTGTATAACTAATTTCAAACTGTGTAACAAGGAGATACCTTAATTTGAATGTGTGATTAAATTCTTGAAGAAAAATATTTTTTGTTTAAAGAAATTGTAATTGCTTTAGGACATTAGTATATGGGCCTTGCTGACACCAAAGTGGGAAGAATTGTTTAAATAAGAGTGCTTGGTGATAAGTGTATTTATTTATATGATTTCTGATTAAGTTAAATTTGAAGGTTTGTGAGATGCTGCTCACCATTTTGATTCTTATTTATATTATGTATTTCCTATATGTTAAATGTTTTATTGTAATTCTTTTAGATTTAGATGCTTTACTTTCTCAACTACTTGCTGATTTTAAACTTCTTTTACATTTTTTACTTGTTTGTTGTAGTTGTTTCTCATTTAGCACAAATTTTTAATAAGGTGTATGTGTATTTTCATGGATATAGAGTTGCTTGGTACTTAAGTTTTATACTAACTTGAATAGAAAATTATATTGGAATTATATGGGAAAAGGCAAATACTTAAAAATACTTTCTGACAGTTAAAATCCCTTACAGTTGTGTGGTTCTGTATTTCAGGGAAAATTCTTTTCTTGCACAGATGGCTCAAAGATGACAAAAGAAGAATGTCGGTAAGTAAAATTATGTTAATTAAAATTCTAGAGCATAGTGTGTGGAAATCAGTTATAGTCACTACTGCAACAAGAATTTAACACATTAGTATCAATATATATATATATATATATATATATATTTTGTTTTCTCTTTCTATACAGGGGTTCATATTTAGAATTTGAGGATGGCAATATTAATCAGCCAATAGTAAAACCTCGTGAATGGGGTAGAAACAAGTTTCATTTTGATGATGTTGCCAAAGCAATGCTAACACTTTTCACTGTATCAACATTTGAAGGGTGGCCAGGGTAGGTACCTTAATTACTGTTATTCTTTAATTATATTCATAGAATAAAACAGCAACTTGTGTAATCATTGAAAAATTAAAATGTCGAAGTGTAAAAGGAAATTTTTAACTAATTTTCTTAATATACCAAAAGATTTTGACAATGTTTCTGAATTGTTCTTAGAATAATTGGAAAAATGGTGTATAGTACATTTTGCCTTAAACTAAAAATACAGAAGGAAATAAATTGTTTTAGTAATTACTGCAATTGTTGTAATTACTGCAATTGTTGTAATTACTGCAATTGTAGTAATTACTGCAATTGTAGTAATTAATGCAATTGTAATATAGGAACGAAGTCTTTCTCGGCGTTGAGAATGGATGTAGTCTTCTCGGGAGACTAGCCGAGTAAGTAAGATGTTTCCACACGATATTTCGGCGATCTCAGACTCCGTCTTCACCAGAAGATGGCGACGGAGTCTGAGATCGCCGAAATATCGTGTGGAAACATCTTACTTACTCGGCTAGTCTCCCGAGAAGACTACATCCAATGCAATTGTAGTAATTAATGCAATTGTAGTAATTAATGCAATTGTAGTAATTACTGCAATTGTAGTAATTATTGCAATTGTAGTAATTAATGCAACTGTTTTAGTAATTACTGCAATTGTTTTCAGCTGAAAGTTAATTGAAAGTAGTACATTATGTGAGTTAACACCTACTTAAAAGTAACGTCAGTAGCTATCGGCTCAATTACATTTTGTTTATACCATCAATAAACCAGTATTTCACAAGGATAAGGATCTGTATAAGTTGTTCTTAATGTTGACCAGGCTAATTTCCAATGATAGATACCTAATGTAGCTGCATTGTTGAAAACACTTACAGGAAATAGAAATTATATGAAATTAGAAACAAAAAGAATAAAACCAAACAGATAAATTAAGAAAAAAAAAATAGAAGAAAATACAAAGAGGAAGGACATCACTTAGCACAGCAGGAGGAGCAATGTTGCTGGAACAAATCAAATTTCACACAGTAACTGTAGTCACCACTTGAATATTTAGAACTGGATCTAATTCAAGCAATTAGTTTCTCCATATTTTTTTACATGAATAAGAAAAATAGAAACATATATCCAAGTTATGTGTAAATAATTGTACTTCTCTCATGAATACCATCCCTCAAACTAGGGAGGAGGGAGGGTCAAACCTGGGTGCTTGCCCTGGGCGGCAACTTTATGGGGTGGCAAAATCATGTTTGAAGGAAGCGCTAAATGTCAAATTTGTTTCGCGGTGACCTTTTTTAGCTCTATTGCCCCAAGAGGCAATCTTCAGAGGACAGCGAAGTCAAAGAATAGCTTTATACTGCCGGGGTGGCAAATTCATCTTTGAAGGGGTGGAAATCTCATGTTTTGCCTTGACTTGGAAAATTCCTAAATCTGCCACTGACTATGCTGCATATGGTGAGGAGCTACTTGCCTTATGGCATTGTTTCCTGCTTTATCACTGAGTTTGATAACATGTAGTTCAGAGCAGCTGGAAAATGCTGATAATTCCATTGTATTTTCTTTGTGTTGGAAATTATTTTTGTCATTGCGTCTAGAATTGTTTCAATTTTTTGTTTGTTTTTACCCTACTGGTAACTTTGTAGCTTATACACTATGTAAGCATCACCTTGATCTTTTTACAAGACAGTATGCTGTGGTTGGGTTTAACTATCTTGCTGTTGATGGTGGTGTAAAAATACTGGATTGTATTGTGCATAGTTATGACATATTTCTGAAAAAAGTTCTAAGCCCTTCTATTACTTGATTGCTTTGAAATGATTCAGTTCTGAATGAACATAGCCACTGCTCCCATATAGGAAGAAATAAAAGGATGTCTACTGATGGGGAAATAACCAGAATGGGGATAATGTTCATTTTTGATTTTAATGAAACTGCTGTTAAAAATGTTCCCAAAAAGTTCACTAAAAATACTGTTTAAATTTGATCATTTTATAGAATTTCACTTTTATTTCCATTGATCACAGGCTCTAAGACTTCTGATTCACACAATGGGTTCCACACACATTACTTTAAATTCTCTGACAAGGCAAATATTACTCCAAATTAGGGATTTGACCCACAGAAATACTAAGAAAAATTGGCTGTACAATTGAGATGATTTCCAATGATTTAAACACTTTTTACTCAATTTTGACACAAAATTAAAGTGATGTGGACTGATTCCCTCAGCTTGCTCCAGTTAACTGGCAACAATCCCAAATAGATGGTTCTAATAAATCACAGAGCCACTTTATCTGACTTAAAAAAAAAAAAAAAACTTGTACACTGCTGTCACTGAATCATCCAATCACAGATTTTAAAGACCAGCTTGGTGTTTGGGTTTCCTTTACATGATCATACCACCTTCTCGAACCTTCTTCACAAACTTGACTTTAATCCTTTGACTGCTGCAGATGCGTTAACGTGCGGGGCTTCTACTGCACCCAGGTGCTCTAGGTGCATTAATGTGCACCCTTGCTCCTTCACTCAGGTGCTCTGGACATGTATACATGCACCGCCTTCCTGCCCTGTCTGTGCTGTGGACGCATTAAGTCGTCCAGCCACTCGGGTCCCTGTGTGCTCTGGACACGTTAACGCACCAGACACTTAGCGGCCAGATGCGGTAGCCATATTTCCACCACAGCTGGTTAATTGCTTTCCAACGTTTGGTCTGTGAGTGTCTGCAGGTGCGATCTTATTTGTGTTGCTATTCTCATTTTAGTTTTTACTGAGAAAATAGCTCGCCGTGATGTTTGTACGAAGGAAGAAATCATTGAGATTCTTACTAGAAATGACAGTGAGAATGATCTCTTTGATATGGATGATAGTGAAGGTCCTTCAATACGATCTCAAAGTAATAGTCCTAAGCCTTGTACATCTGCTAGTGGAAAACGACTGTCTATCTCCACAAGAGGTAAAAATTTTCAGTATCTGAAGCTTCATATACTAGTGAAAGCTAAATGTGTGGAAAAATAGCACGCTTTAGTGAAAGCTTTGACTGGAAGAAAACAGATTCTCGTCCTTTTGTGGATGCGTTAGACGAATCAGCTGCAGGCACAAATATGGATTAGGTCAAAATTTCAGCATTCCGACATTTTTCGGAATATTTTTAACAGAAGATCTAATGAAATCTATTGCTGAAGTAACCTATAGATTTTATTTAAATACCAAGACAAATACACTAGAATCAGTTCACTCTAGATTTTCAAGGTGGAAGGATTTACTGGGAGACATTTTCAAAATATTATTCGCATTAAAAATTCAAAAGAGAGCACGCATGCCAAGCGGTAAATGCGCAGGATGTTCGAAACAGAAAGTGCATCCAGAAACCAGGTAAAAACACAGTACATGCAATGTACAATAATACTGTGTGTTGTGCGATTTTTGGAGGCTTGTTACATGAAAAACATTTATTAACCATGGGTAACTACACTGTAATAATTACATTACATTTATACGCCTCTGCAAAATACAAAAAAAAAATTGAAAAAAAAAAAAATATTTTTAACTTCGACAGTGATGGTCTAAAGCCCAGGACCAAAAGGAGGATTGAAAATATATGCAGAATTTGTGAAAGGTATTCGAACACTTAACTTTGAAATTTTCTCCTGATGAATTACTGCGCTAACAAACAAAAATACCAAACACATTTCAGTTGCTGTAATATCTATTTAGTACATGAGTTACCTGCATGTTTGTCTACGCGGACATTCACTTTTAAAGGAGCTTTAAATTGAAAAACCTTAGATGTCAGAGTAACTGCATTTATTTTGTATCTGGGGTTTCTAAACGCAAAGCAAAAACATGAGGCCCTCACACACACTGCCTTAGAAATATCCAGCACAGAGCAGTCCGGGCCAGTCCCTCGGCAGTGAGGGTATTGGCTGATTGCGGCCTCTCAGCGCAGGTAGACGGCTTAGAGGATAACAAAGGAGCAAGCAGTGAGGGCTCAGTTGGGCAATACCTATCAGTTAAAGGGTTAAATTAAATTACTAAATAAATATGAAAACTATATAAAATTACAAAAAACTAAAACTGACTTAAATTACTCCAAAGTGTCTTAAACTTAGATTTTTAGTGGCAGTCATATTTTAACTGTCTTTTCCACAAATAAAGGCATATATTCCAAATTTAATGTCTCATCACAAACTAAGAGATCAAAAGCAGACACAGGTCCTTTATATGTAGCCCCTAATTTTTATGAAATTCTCCAATAATGTATGTTTCTGTATGATGGTTTTAATTTTTAGGGGCATCATCACATTTTGGGTAATAATCTATATTTAACATTGTTCTAAAATCTGCATGTAATTTTGTAGACATGTTTAATTTAGTGGATTAATTATATTTATTTTAAATCCTGGTGTGTACCATTCATGCTATTTGAATTCCAATCTACATATTTGTGAAGTTTTATCCATGCTCAAGTAAGAAGTTGTACTCTTACAACTTTTTATTCTTCCATTCGCTGCTTAGTGGGCTAAATGATAAAATAAATAAATAAAATATATGAAAGGAATCAGTGCCTTCAGATATCAGTATTCCATACAAATTTATGGACTGAAATATATATAAGAATACGTAATTTACAAACTGTTGATTACAAATTTATGTGGTCCATGCAGAGAATGATAGATATACTGTAAATGTTTGTACACCTAACATAATATATTTGGGAGTGAGGGATTTAAAATAAAGTTGGGATCAAATCACTGTTTACCAATTGCGGGAAAGTAAATTATAAACACTGACTGGCTGCTTTATCTTGAGAACATTAAAGACAAAAAAAAAAAAAAAAAAAAAAGAGAATTGTTACCTCATTTTAACATCCATAATGTTAGCAAATATTTTGCAGAAGTGCTTATTTCACTATGTGATGTTATTTACATAGGAAATTATGTAAAACATGAATACTAATAGGCAACAGAGTACATAGACAACTAAGATTTGTATGGAGAATATGCTCAGAGGTGTGGAATTTGGTGTGGCACATGAGGAGAGGAAGAAGCTTACAGAAGTGACCAGGCCCTGCAAGTACTACTAAACCACACGAAGACAAGACCACTTTAATATTAAAATAACTATTGTGTGTGTCGTAGGATACTTTTCAGTCATAGTGCTGCAATGTGAACTCCATGAACATAAAGTCAATTAGTATTGTGGGAAAAATAAAAAGTAAAATAAAAAGATAATAATAATAAAAAAAAACATTTCACCAGCTGGCTCTGCTGTCTGCATTAGCTTTTTTGTGTCTTCGATTGATTGCAAGATTACTTACTGTGACTGACTAATCATATGATGCATATGGTAAGCAAGATAAAGTAAAAGATGGCGGCTTGTATGGATGTTGTGATTAGCTGCTCACAGAAAACTAAGCTATATATCGTGCATAGTGTGTGTGTTGTGTTGTGAAGTAGTAAAAACTGGAATTAGACTGCATTCCGTTATCCAAAAATGGATACATATTGACTGCATAAATATACTGGAATCGGTGAACGATAAATCTGAATGCGGCATCCTGTCCTGCCAACTCTCCCAGTGAACATTAATAAAATACTGCAACAGTGTGTTGTGAAAAAGCCATTTAAACAAACAACAAGAAAAGATCTGACAGAATCAAACCTGAAAGTGCTAATACTATCAGACAGCCATGGTAGAGGAATTGCCAAAAATATATTGCTGGAAAACACAAAAAAATATTAAACTAACAGAAAAAGACTATTTAGTTATATGGGCAGGAGCAAATGACATTCCAAAAAATGAAGCATACATTTCAATTAGAACAATAAAAAACTCTCTGCTGTCAATTAAACATACAACTGTATTGGTAGTAGGTATACCACACAGGCAGGACCTAACAGAATGGTCCTGTGTTAATAAAGAAATAATGAAAACAAACGGAAAACTAGGCCAAATCGAAAACACTCAGTTTATCAGCATACCAAGTGACAGAGGATACTACACAAACAGCATCCTAATGCAAAAGGGAAAGCTGAAATTTCAAGAATATTGTTGGAAGTCATATCAAAAGAATTAGAGTGCTAAGAAATTTTACATCTTGACTGGAAATTGCCTCAAGAAACAAAAGTAGAAACAGTTATCATAGAAACAGTAACAGAAACTGAAACCCCAACTAACTCAGCAGCAGAAGCAGAAAACTTCCCAAGACTAGTGATTAGGTCATCAACCCACACAAAGTAGCAACCAACTAGAGATGCTGATCTTTTATGGGCTCACCATGCAGACAAACTGACATCCAGATAAATAACAATAAGCAAGTGGTGATCCCCTTAGCTCTACATAAAGTGAGACTGTGCTACAGTGAACAAAGTATCAATACAAATACAGCTTGTAAGGTAGAGGGCACCAATAAAGAGGTAAGTGGTCGAGCAAATGTACATACCGAAAAAGCAAGTCCAAACTTTGCAATTTGTCACCATAATGTGAAATCTCTTAGAAATAAGAAAGCTGAAATTGAATTACTTCTCTTGACATGTCTTAAAGATGTGGCAGTTGTATGTTTAACAGAACACTGGCTCAATAAAACACAACTAAATGTAACAAGCATCCCAAACTTTACCTTAGCCTCATTTTTTTTGCAAAAATTAATACAAACAGGGAGGAAACTGTATATTTATTAAAAATGACATTGATTTTAAAGAAATAAACTCTCTGAAAAAATATTCTAAAGAAAAGCACTTTGAAGTATCTGGTATATCCATCCCAAAACATAAAATCATACTAATTTGGGCATATAGATTTCCAGATGGTGACAATAGTACATTTCTTAACTTGTTTGAGATACCATTAAAAAGTTTACCATTAGTAAATAAAACTATAACTGTATGTGGTGATTTTAATATAGATTTTTCTAAGGACTCAAAGCTGAGAAGTGATACTTTGAGGGTAATGTCCTCTTTCAATCTTAAATTTTTTAAATAGAAGCACCTACATGTATTACAAAAAAAAAAAAAATATATTAATTAACAAGATTTTTGTAAGTATCAGTAATTATAGCCATAATGCAGTGAATTTTGATACTCATTATTCAGATCACTTAGCACAAATATTAACATTAAAGTTGGAATCTAAAACTAATACACAAACAACACATGAAATACGGAGTGCCGCAAGGGTCAATTCTTAGGCTTTTACTGTTCTTGGTCTATCTAAATGATCTGGAAATGACAACTACCTGCTAGAAGTAAATTAAATATGCAGATGACACCAGCGTATTAATAAAAGAATGTAATAAGGAACAATTGGTGAAAAACATTGAACAATGTTCTAAAAACTTCGCAAACTGGTTTTCTCAAAACAAACTAATAATAAACACAGAAAAAAAACACATGCCATACACTTCAGGACAAAAACTGATTTAGATACTCCAGTACCTACAGTAAAACTCTGTGATGAACTACTGAAAAATGTATACACAAAATTTCTGAGAATATGGATACAAGATAATTTAAAATGGAATATACACATTGATCACCTTTGTAAAAAAACTAAAAATTTTTTGCTACATGATGCGAATATTAGTTGGCTGCATATCAGATGAAACAATTAAGAATATTTATTTTGTGTATCACTCATTATTAAGGTATGGTATTATATTTTGGGGAAATTCCCCACCAAGTATCAAATATTTCAAAATTCAGAAAAAAATTATTAGGATTATGAATGGGGTACAGAGTAGAACCTTGTGTAGACTTTTATGTAGAAATATGCAGAAAGATGCAGATTCTACCACTGCGCTGTATATATATGCTGTAAACCATAACATTCATTAAAAAAAATACTGAAGCTTCTTGGTATACGGTACAGACAATGATGTGCACACACATATAATACAAGGGTTGGAACGTAAATAGTGGCAACACTGCTGTGGAGACACTATGCAATGGAATCTACTATTATCGCTGATAGCACATGTTGACATACCTACCTTACCTCCTACCAAATGGACTTGCCCGTCCCACCTCCCAGGCATGCGCACAATTGAGGGAAATGCAGTCACTTGTGAGCGAGCGAACTAACGTAATGGTGTCACTATGTTTTCGAAACGGGAAAAACTGAGTTGGATCAAGATTGAATGTGCCAGAGGTCATACAGCACAACAGTGTAATCAAGGTCTTCAAGAGGCGTGCAGGGAATCGGCATTGCCGTACAGAACAGTGGAACACTGGGTAAAAGCCTTCAATGAAGGTTGGCAAACTGTGGGAGAGATGCATCGAGCAGGTCATCCTAGTGTGTCTGAAGTAGTAGTGCATACTCTTGCCACATTAGTGGACAGTGATTGACGCCAGACGATCCGTGAGCTCGCCTACAAAACCAGATTAATGCATACGACAGTGCTTCACGTCCTTAAGGAATGCCTGGACATGCGAAAAATTGCATCACGATGGGCTCCACATGAATTGACAGAAATGCAGAAATGGATGCGTTATGACGCTGCCCAGACGCACTTGGAGTGCTATGAGTGCAAAGGAGAGGCTTTCTTACACCATATCGTAACACTTGATGAGACATGGGCCACATCGTACGAACCAAAACTAAAACGCCAATCCAACAAATGGTGTCATTATGGGTCGCCACGAAAGTCGAAAGTGCATCAGTGCCCCAGTATGGTGAAAGTTATGGTGATTCTCGTGTACGACTGTGATGGTGTTATTCTAGTGCATTACGTTCCTCCAGAGCAGACCGTCAATGCACAGTATTACTGTTTGTTTTTTGAGCATCACCTGTAACCAGCTTTGTGAAAGAAGCGGCGACACTTTCTGCACAACCCACCCATCATTTTGCATGACAATGCATGGGCGCATACAACGCAAGCTGTGGCTGCTCTGTTTGGTCGATGGGACTGGGAAGTACAGTACAATCCATTTTACTCCCCGGACTTAAGTCCTTTTGACTTTGATTTGATTCCGAAGATGTAGGAACCACTTCGTGGCATTCGCTTCAGAACTGTTCCAGAGATTCGACAGGCAGTAGACTGCTCCATTCGCACCATCAACAGAACAGGCTCTGATAACGGTATACAATGCCTTCCACATTGCTGGCAATGGGTTCTACACAATGCTGGTAAGGACAGTAACAGGTGCAAACATGTAACGCTTTTGTATTGGTTGTGAATAAATAGTTTCCACTATTTAAGTTTCAACCATAATACTAGACAGACACTAGATTTAGATGTACCACAAACAAATACTACCCTATTTCAGAAAGGACCACTTCAAATGGGAATCAGATTGTTTAATAACCTATCACATAGTATCAAATCTGTAAAAGAAAATACAAAATTTACTTCAGGACTGAAGGAGTACTTGCTCGACCACTGCTTCTACAGTATTGATGAGTATTTTCAAACCATATGATAGACTTAAATAGTGAAAAATCATGTGTTATTTGTAATTATAAATTTTGTCTTTATCAAACTTGTACAGATATCTTACGAATGATTGATAAAATGCTAGAGAGAGAGAGAGAGAACGTACGTGTCTGTCTGCATACAGACTATTTTTGACTTATCCCATATCATTTGTACTTAGTATTATGTATGATGCTAAGGGACCAATAAGTACAAATACAAAAAAAAGTGACTTACACAGCAAATAGAAAGTAGTGGGAACTGTATCCTATAGATTTATGGGGACAGTAAACCAGAGATGAAATGTGGCTTGCTAAAATTGATGTAAGTATTAATCCATTATCCAATGAGAAACTTCACATAGTTTATTTTTTTTTTTAAAAAAAAGGGCTAACAATAAAACGGACCAAATAATTATGGAATTAATAAGGTATGGCTCACCATTGCTATATAAAAGAATATTAAGATTATTTAATAAATGCTGGAGAATTC
The DNA here is from genome assembly GCA_031002005.1 of Vandiemenella viatica. Taxonomy (NCBI): domain Eukaryota; kingdom Metazoa; phylum Arthropoda; class Insecta; order Orthoptera; family Morabidae; genus Vandiemenella; species Vandiemenella viatica. The sequence continues at coordinate 80,843,435 of CM061921.1, read as the reverse complement.
ATAATGTACCTGAAAACTGTAGGGAAGCAATTATGATCCCCATCTCCAATAAAGGTTCCAGAAATTTCTATAAAAATTGCAGAGAAATAAAGTCTGCATAGCAAATGCTACAAAATGTATGCAAAAATATTAGTGAACTTGGTTATTCCCATAGAAACTTCCAAATTGTTTAGCTTTCAGAGATTGTGTAAAAGCATTTGATAACATCACTAGGAATTTGCTTTGGACATCATGCTGGTGAGGTTTTCCAAATCACATATGAAAAGATTCACAGAGAATTGCAAAATAGACAAAATCGAGCAATACAGATGCATTTAGTAGCATCATATCTGCAGAATGGATAGTAAACTGGAGTCTACATTAAAAAAATTAAAAAATAAACATACGGGGAAAGAGATCATTAGAAAGACCCCCTGGAATATTGAAACTGTTATTTTCATAAACTGGAGCAAAACAGGCTATAGTAGCCCAATTCTTACAGATAGATGATGACTTTTGTGTACCAGTAAATGGTTTGCAACTTCTAAGCTTCTTCCTACCTTATATCACTGCTGAACCACAACTAGGTATACACATCCTACTAGCTTAAAACAAACTTATATGTAATTTGCATTGATCTGTAGTATATTCTGAGTAATTTGTTGGATAAATACAATTTTGGTTGAAGATATGAATTTAAGCAAACTAAAAAAAGTATTTTTTTTAAAAAAAAGTTTAATATTATAGCATTTCATGACTGTTGACTTACATGATAATTATATCTAGTGGTTTCATGGCATGTGTGGATAGCCGATTGGTAACACTAGCATCTAGATTTAATATGGTTTAAAAAGTCTCTGAAATCAGAAACTGAGACAGAATTGAGTATAGTCTTAAGGAAATTTTGATTATTGATGTTGTCGTATTGTTCTAAATTTTACTGGTTAGACACTTTATTAGATACATCTCTGTTTTCGATAACCATTGATTCTCTATGAAGTATAGTTACTACAATTATAATATTTATCTTTCGAACGTTTTTGCATTCATGGGACATCAGGCACAACTTCTTCCAGAAACTGTGATATTAGGTTTCATCTAATATTGGCTTGCAAGGCCTGTCTTAATTTGGAAGCAGGTGTGTGTGTGTGTGTGTGTGTGTGTGTGTGTGTGTGTGTGTGTGTGTGTGTGTGTGTAGTTTGAGGCAGAGAGTGGGTACTGTCCCCACATTGGCTTGGTACTCATAATCATTATTAGAGATTTCTGCTTTTGTGGGCACATCCTCTTCCAAGTTGGTCATTCGTTCCTTGTATTTTTATCCACCACATTTCTCCAAACAATTCTCTTAGCCTCTGCGTCTTTCTTGGTGATTGTGGAAAACTGGCTACAAACCGCAATCAGAACAACCACAAAATTGGATTTGAACATAGGCCTGTTGTACCTTCCTGATCTGTTTGTTGTGCTGCAATGAGTGAAGACACACTGGTGGGTAAATGGTTGCAATGAGGCATATAAATATGGTAGTGCAGCCTCATTTGTTCAATTTAAAGATGCAATCAACAAGAATATGAAGAGTAGTAATTGACACTCAATGTGAAATGAATCACAAATGCTAAGTTTTCTGTACTTTTCTTGTGCTGGAATATCAATAGTTTATTGAGAATGGTGCAATTAACAAAACATTCAGTTGCTGTTAGTTCCACATAAGAAAATTATTTAATAGTATTAAAAACTGTGGGTAGCATTATTGTCAGAGGTGAAAAAGAGTTACCCACTTTTATGCATGATGATGTCATGAAAAATCGTATGGGCTTTCTTTGCTGCACTAGCCTGTCCATTGCTTAAATCTGAATCTTAGACTTAAATTAGATAGGTCTGCTTCCATCTCAAGTGTGAACAGAATCATGGATGTAGTTCACCACACTCTTAACGGATACAAATTGCTTTATTTTTCTATATACAATCTCTGAAGTCCTGCCCTATGATAGAGATTTTTATGATCAACATTCAGTCCTTGGCCAGATCACTGATGGTTCCTAGAGAATTTATATTCTTATATATTGTTTCAAATACATTGTCTTTAGAACGAAAAAAAAAAAAATGCTGGCATGCTGTTTAAAATCACTCATTTTTATTCAATAATTATATAGCTGTGCATACCTTCTTTTCTTCATTGCTTTCTTAAAATCTTTGTAAATGCTGGTAGAAGTGCGAGCTATAAACCTTCTTATAAAAAAGTGTTAATACTGAAATCTTGAAATGTAATCACTTACAAAGAGTAATTATAAATGTGATTGATAAATCTACTAATGCTGATCATACAGTGCTTCAGGATATTGATAGAAACCACTTCATAATTGAAACATAATCCTGTTTTCACATTGCGTTTACTGCAAGATAAATGATAAAAGAAAGATAATTCAACTTGGTCACACGTGTCATTGAAAATGCATTCTGTTGTGTAGAGACTGTGGGATGTCATACAGAAAGCTGAATACCCTATATAAATAAAGTAATCCAAAGCCTATATGCAAATGTTGGAATAAAAAAATCTTCAGCAGAAGCTATATCTAAACCAAAGAGACTGATGAGGCTATAGTATTGGTCTATCATTATTTAATACCAGTGTAGACGATATGATTAGGAATTGGAAAGATGCTGAAGCTGCTGCAGCTATTAAAATTAGAAGCCAGATTTATGTAAGTACATTCGTGTATGGTGGTGACCAGATAATGTATCATTTGACAATATTCAGATGTAAACTTCACCAGCTAAGCTCCAACAATTTTAAAATATGAAAACAATGACAAAAAGCTAATATCTTATGAATAGACCAGTAAAACCTGAAATTGTGAACAATAATGTAACACTAGAGCAAGTTGCATGTTTCTAGCACCTTGAATGTGAAATTAAGTATGAAAGAAATAAATTTACAAAGGATAAAATTAACAGTTACAAAATGTGATGTAATAGTAAGAATGTGCATACAAGTCGGGATAGAGAAACAGATGAAATTCTAGAAATACCCTCTTTATTGTATGAATAAGAGTGCTAGGGCTAAATGAAAAGCACCAAGGACAATTCCAACAACTGAAATGATAGTTTTACTTTAGGCGTACAAGAGTCCGTAAAGTACATATCAGAGATCAACTTAATGCTGTGTTAAAGGCAGAATCACAAAGCTTGTGATAAACGAACACCAAGTTCATGCTGTATAAATTGCTACATTTTAGCCTACAGTTTTTAAAAATAATTAGCAAATTTGTATTTAGGGGTTGTTTAACAGAAGAGTCTTAATGCTTCTCTTTAATTTATTGTGAGGCAGGTGTATAACAGCTTTAGATAGTGTACTGAAGTATTTTATAGATAGTAGAAGTATTGTTTTTGAGTTTCCATTTAGCTATGTCTATAGATTATAAACCTGTATCATCCATATTTCTTGTGTGATAGTGTGAGACTTTCCTTGTCGATTGGGATTTTCTGTAATGTATAATAGGCATTAAGAAATGTAGAAGGTGGGTAGTCGTAAACCCCAGTCATGCACAGCTTCTTGTGCAGTGACAATGCCAAAGAAGGTTGAATATCCAGTCTCGCTGCTTTTCTGCCATTTTAATAATCAGTAGGCTTAAGGTTCTTGACCCTACAGCAGAGTATCATGTATCAGATACCTTTCTATATGAGGGAACTATGCAATCCATAAAATGTCTGAAACGCAAGATTTTAGGTTAATGTAGGTGAGTGACCTTACATTTGTGAGGATGCAGATATCCCCATTTGATCATCCAGATTTCATTTTTCCATGGTTTTCTGAAAATCACACTAGGTGAATGCTGGGATGGTTCCTTGAAGGAAAAGTACAAAGCCAATATTTTTTCCCCATTCCTTGCCCCAAGTCCTTTCATGCACATAATGACCTTAAAATTCATGAGGGGTAAAGCCATTAAAAAAGGAGATGATTTTAAACATTCACCCAGCCGCTACTACCAATTTCAATACTATCTCAGAGGAACCTCTTTTTAACCATTGGACATTTCACTTGCACAACTATACACCTCATTTACCAACTTGCCTAACTTCACATCATAACTCCATAAATAGGCCTTACCACTAACATCAGGATGAACAGCCACATACAAAAAGTTTATATTGGCAATGTAGATAATCCAGTTCTCACAGTTAAACCTCAGCAGCTGTTTCACAGTGAGATAAGTGCAGTAGGGCAGTGAAAGACACAAAAAGATGAACACACAAATGAAATATTTCAGTGTTTAACATTACACTTGCAGGTAAATGACACTTTGCAAGGAGACTGATATTTTCACATTAATGCCCACCATGTAGGCGAGTATTGTTGTGAGAACTTCTATATCCTTGCCAAAGGTCTCATTTACCAACAACAGAATATTTTTTGTTCATCTTTTAAATTCTTTTAGCATTTTCAGTAAATTATTCATAATTTCACTTGGTAATTTATTCCAATCCCTGATCCTCTTACCTACGAAGGAGATCTTCCAAACCCCTTATGCCTGAAAGTGAGTGCCAGTCTGTGATTATGGTCTTCTTTTCCCCTCTATGCACTGCTCCTAAATCTTCTACCAAAGTCTTTACATGCCTATCACCAATATATGCCTTGTACACTCCCATGACACTCTTCATACTCCTCCTGTCCTGCAGTGAATCCCTTTCCAGCTCCTTTGTCATATCACTAACTGATCGTGTTATGAGACAAATCTGGCATCCCTTTGTTATATGTCTATTATCTCACCTAAACCGTTCAGCAAGAGACGAGTTACATACAATGTGTAGCGAATAACTTTTATAATCACGTTCAATGGTAAAGCACTTTTCATCTCGGAACATAACCTGGTTATATGTCCATTATCTTGCTATAACCATTTTCTTACCAAGAAAACACTTTTTAAATCAATTCTAAAACATTTTTGTAAAAGATATAATACTCAGATAAGGTTGTTTTTCAGTCGTGATGAATTTTGTTGCATTCATTTCCACAGAAAGCAGAGAATGACGATCACTTTAAGGTGGTTTTTGTGTGTTTTTAAAATTTATGTAAGGAGATGTTGCAAATCAAAATAATTTGATATTTTTAGAAAAAAGAGCTAGAAAGGTAAAATTATGCTTAAATGAAAGAGAAAAATTTAGTTAGTAACAAACATATAACAGTTCAGAGGCAACTTGATGTTTAAAGTAAGAAAAACGAAGTTTTAGTGTTGACATATGATAGCATCCCCTTGTGTGACTTTCATAAATTAATAGCTCTTAAACGAGAATAATTATGATAAAAATTGTCATGGCCAAAAAGATTCGGAATAAATTGAACTATAACATAGTAAAATTTCGGGAAAATCGGGGTAAAATTAGTGTTCCACAGGAGTGGGGGCTTTTTATAACTCACTAAAGAATAGTTTTTCCCTGCAGGAATACACCGGTGTTCCACGGCTATTCAGCAATAGATAAGCCTAGCCTATAAAAGCAGACAAGCGCAGGCAGTCTAGGATAGTTTTCAAACAGTTTTTTCAAGCGGTCGGTCGAGGTGAGAACAGCTATGTGAGGGGCAATGAACTACAAGGCTGTGGACTTTGAAGATTTTTAGTAGTGGTGAAACGGGGAGCTTAGAAAATTTGAAGTTGTTATAAACTTTACATTAACGGTCAGGACAGTGGACTCCGATGCTATTCCGGGATGCCATAGGATGATCTTTCGAATTTTGGGGGAATTTTCTGAAAGATTTCCAATCAGTGAGTGTGAGTGATGTCAACCTGTAATCTAATTCAAGGAGATCATAGTTCTGATGCCTTATCTTTCTGGTACCTCAACTTTTACTATGTAAAATTCAAGAATATGAACTTTGTTTATGCAAGAACTGTTTTAATACATAAACCTTTATCTCTTGGGGTAATTACGAGGGATTGGCAACTATATAAAGAACCTATGCAAGCATCTGTAAAGGTACCAACCAGCACGATCAAGTTCGTATAGAAATGTTGCATAACCCCAATGCACGTTTTGTTATGACACCTTCTTTGCACCAGATCCATCTTCTGTATTTGATACCAAAAATGTGGGTCTCGTACTACACCATCATTTTCAAGCAGTGGTCTGACAAGCATTTTGTTGTTACCCAATTTCCTAACTTCTCTAGTACATCCCCTCATCACTCTCCAATAAGTGAAGGCTTTTGAAACATTTTCCTAATCCTGACCATTGTGTCCTGCCCAGATGAGTTTATGAAATGTAATGCCAAGGTATTTATATTTCAAGTCTTCAACAAGCAAATCATTCCACATGTTATAATTACAATCAATCTTCAGTTTTGTGTGTGTGTGTTTTTTAAATCGGTGTACCTAATCAGTTGACACGTCTATGTATTTATCTTCATCCCATGTTGATCTATATATATAGATATGCTGTCAGGTCACCCTGCAGTTGTTCGGTCTTCTACTGTTTTGATCCTGTTATATAGCATTATCTGCAAACAACTTACCTACTTCAGTACGCCGGGAAAGTCTTCACGCACACAACTTAACTACTGCTAATAATCCATCAACAGAATCATTCTTTAGAATGATGATTACACTACGGTGTGGCACTCACTCCTATTTTCACTTCTGCTTCTTTTGCTACTGTATTTTCGAACCTAACTTTTTGCTTTCTACCTTTTAAGAATTCTTCTACCCAGCAGATTACTTTTACATTCACTAAAATAGAGTTTGCATTATTTAGTACAATTTTATGGCTTACTCTGACAAAAGCCTTTGAAGGGTGTAGTGCTACACTATCAATTTAGCCTCCCTTGTCCATTACATAGCCTCACAGACTTTTGTGATGGGGTTGTGTAACAATCTCTCCATTAATTTATCACTGATTTCAAACTGATAGGCCTATAATTTTTTACTTTATTTGTCACCTCTTTTTCATGGACCACTATTACTATTGTAATTTTCCAGTCCTCTGGTAAGCAGCAAGTATCCAGACTCAATTTAAATAACGTTTCAAGATGAGGTACAATGTCACATCCTGTCATCTTTAAGAGTATCTTTCCTTAGTTTCATTGCCTTAAGCATTTTGCCGCTCATTATCATGATATATTTAAGGAAAAAATAATGTAAACCCAGCACTCGCCAAAATTGAAGGGGAAGGTCTACAGCAACCAAAACAGTCCACAAGAACAGAAAACAATATTTTTGTGCTATGCCCTTCTTTATGAAAATATAAACATGTGACTGAACTCATTCTAGCAACAGTGGCAACACAGCCACAAGTATTTTGTGTTTATGAAGTATTTTTCTTTTGCTGCTGTCCTTTTCCCTTCAACTTTGGTGAGTGATTGGTATATTTTTTTTCTTTCCCTTCCATTGATGCATATATATTCTGGTCCAAATTATTTTATATCTTGATTTTTTTCTGTGGCATTGCTATGCCTTTCTAGAGATTTTACTTTGACTTATTGATTAGCTACTTCTTCCCCCACCAGTGTCATCCCCACCCTTCTCACCTTGTTCATCATTGACTTGACTTATGTTGTACATCATGAGGTGCCCATATTTGATCCAAATTTCCATGTCTGTCCTCTAACATGATTGAGGTTTATACTCAAATATTGTGAAGGATGATTGTGTGGTTGAGCCATCCTACCTTCTTCTGTGTTTACTTTCTCTGTCCTTCCTTATTTCCATTGCATGACAGCATTTTCAGTTCAGTGTTTTACTTTTGAAATTGTCGGGCATAAAACCTAGAATGATACATTATTTTATATTGGGGGGGGGGGGGGAGTTAGCAGGGAAAAGGGAGGGTTTTAAAATCTGGTTGACATAGTGAAGGCCATTTTTACTGATATATGAATGACGGGACAATGCAGGTAGACACTGCTTGTATACCAACCATGGATTAATGTTTGTTTGCATCTTCTTCTTTAGTCATTATTAGGGTTCAGATCTTTAGGACAAGTCATATTTTTTTCCTGCCTTTGTTTTAAGCTGAAATGCTGAATTAAACACCGATTCAGTGTTTCTGATTGTATTTAAATGTATTTTATATAGCATATAAATGCATAGTTTTGGTCATATTTCTATAATACAGTAGAACTGCAGATATCTTTGGAATATCGTGGAAGCACATAATGCGCGAACGTGTGTATTTAAATTATAAATAAATATAGTTAATGGTTATTGTTATTAAGGTAATTTCAAACTCTAAATTCTATACATTCTACTATTGTGATTGTTAGTGAGTGTTTTTATTATTGCAAAAAATTTTGTGGTTTAGTGTTGTGATCTGTTCAGTGTTTATTTTCTGTGTTTGTTTACATTTTTGAACGCTAGGCTTAGGTTTAGATTTTTGTTATAGAGCATTAATAACATTTACATTGATTTTTGGTTTTCGTATTATCAGTGACCTTGTTAAAAATCCGCAAATTGTAGATTCAATGTTCTATGGCTTTTGTTTACACATATGTTTAACATCTAGTATCAATATTCGTGTTATGTCGCAACATAATTTCAAAGTAAGTTTGTTTTTGACTGCATTAGTTTTGTTTTGCAGTAAAATGTGAAGTTATTAAGTGATAGTGAACCATTTTTTTTAAAAGAAAATCTGTACAGTGTAAATAAGATTTATTTGTTTATATTTGAGGTTAGGTCGGAATTCGAGTTCTAGGGTGTCAGGTTTCATGTTTCATTGTAATTGTTTAAAAAGTTCTTTTGATATCATTTGTTTGTTTTTGTTGTAAGTCTTGTAGTTAGGTGTTTTTATTCACATTTCGGAAAAGTTTCAATTGATTTACATAGTATTCGTTTAGCATTTTTCTTAGAATCCTACTTTAACATTTCTTTGGTTACTGAAACACAAGTAGTTAATTAAAAGTAAACACTTTAAAGTTTTTTCTCGTAAGTTCTTAAGTTTTTTAAAGTAGTTTAAAAAGTAAACGTTTTAAATTTTTTATTCTCCTAAGTTATTAAGTTTTTCTGAAAGTATCATAATGGATACTAAGTGTGGAAATTGCCAAAGACCAGTAAGAGAGGTGTGCCGGGACTGCGGTGCTGGTTTCACTGGGGTTGCAGTTATGTTACTAACAGTGACTCTTCTGTTAGTATTGGCTGGAACTGTCACTCCTGGGGAATTAAGGATCAGGAGCAGCAGATTCTGAAGCTCCAGTCAGATATGGCATCTGAAGAGAGGGATTTAAAGGCCCTGAAGGCAGAAAACTCAGTTCTTAGGCTCAGGCAGAACAGTGAGTGGAGGGAAGTCAGCTCTGGCAGGAGAGGTAGGAGACGCTGTCTGTCTGATGGTTTCCAGCTGGAGACATCCAATGTGTTTTTTTCCATTGGAGGATCTAGATGGTGACTGAGGACCGTCAAATTGGACTGAACGATTTGGGATCTTGTAAAGTAAAAGGGAGAACTTTTCAGGGGGTATCTAAATGTAGGAACATACTGTTACTTGGAAGCAGTCATGGGAGGGGAATGAGTGAGATGGTTCAGTCTGACTTGGGGCCAGGTTATGAAGTCTGCAGTATTTTCAAACCAAATGCAGATTTTGGAAGTGTTGTAGCAAATGTGGAATTAGGGAAAGATTTCTCAGAGGACTGTATTGTAATTATAGGGGGACCAGAAGATGGTCTTGATAAGGACCTCAATTATTCAATGAGGAAGAAATTGTTCACATTTCCAGGAACACACGTCAGACCAGTGTGGGATTTGTTTGTGTTATGATAAACCCTGGATGTGGCATAACCGTAGTCGTACAAATGCGTCGTTGGAAAGGATTCTCTGGCAGCCATCAAATGCAAACATTGGTTTGATAGATGTGGCCTGCATTGGTAGGGACAGGTATACTCACCATGGACTCCATCTGAATTTCAGAGGTGAAAGGAAGCTTTCGCTTCTTATTGCTGATGAGATCAAGGTATGCCAGTTGAGTGAAAGAGGTATTCTTGTCATAAGCGGTGTTAAGTTGCGACCTTTTTTAGGGTAAATAAAATAAATGTATTGAAATGTCTAAAAGAAATTAACGTCTCTCCTGATCAAAACTTATTGACATTACAAATACCATCTGACCTAACTGTACGTACGAATAAAGAAAACAATTTAAATTCATTGCATCAAAGTGTTCAGACCACTATTCTCCATCGAAATATAAGGGGAATATTTAGTAAAACTGATGAAATTACCTTATGCCTAGAAGAGATTCAAAATTCCAGAATTTCAATGCATATCTGAACATCATTTGTCTGACACAGGAATATCTCAGCTGTCCATCCCAAATTATAAACTAAGTTCTCATTTTTGTAGATGAAAAATGGAGAAAGGGGGAGTTGCCATTTTTGTTAAAAATAATATTCAATGCAACAGCTTAGGTGTAAGTAAGTATTCTGTAGAAAACTTTGAAATGCTGTTACTAAACTAAAATATGGTAAGGAAGAGCTCATAGTAATAACAATTTACAGGGTCCCATCAGGAAATTTTAGACAGTTTTTATCTCAATTAGTCTTTGCTTCTATATTTCAAAAATAACAAACAAATTATTTTATGTGTTGATTTTAATTTTAACTTTGTCACAGCAATGAGAGGCTAGATATGGAAGCCTTGATGTTGTCTTTAACATAATGGCACTTATAAATTTCCTTACTAGAATACAAAATAATAGCAGGACTGCAATTAATAATTTTTTAATGGATATTTCTCAGTACAGAAATTAAAACATACTTACAGTAATAAATGGTATCTCAGATCATGATGCCCAGCTGTTTATATCAAGTCCAGTAACACTATTAAACAGATAAAGCAAAACTTGGCATATAGAGGAAATATTAATGAAAACAATATAAAATATTTCATAGATTCCTTAAATAATGACCAATGGTTAGAAGTGTACAATGTACAGGGTGTTAATGAAAAATATGATACCTTTCTCAATATATTTTAACACTTTTCGAAGGAAGTTTCAAAAACAGGAAAGTTGTCAATACTCCAAACAATGAACTGGGTAAGGGATGGATAGCAAAGGGTATTAGAGTACCTTGTAAAACAAAAAGGGACCTGTACTTAAAAGTAAGAGAATCAGATAACTATACACTGAAAGCTCATTATAAACATTATTCTAAAATACTATGAAATGTAATGAGAGGCCAAGAACAGTTATATATCAGAGAAAATAGAGAATTCAGGTAATAAGATGAAAACTATATGGAATATAATAAAAACTGAAACAGGAAAATCTGTAAATCACTTGAAAGACATGAAAATAGAACAAAATGGATCTGTTCATAGTGAAGTAGGGGAAGTTTGTAAAATATTTAATAAACATTATACTTCAGTTGTAGATAAATTAGGCATAGAAAAGCAATCCCCACATAGTGCCCTAAGGCTTCTTCAGACTGCTTTCCCAAATAGATTTGTGGAAATGCAATTTCCACCAGTAACAGTCTCAGAAATAAATAAACTCGTGAAACAATTAAAACCTAAAAATTCTTCCAGCAATGACAATATTTCAAGTAAATTTCTGAAAAGATATTCAGATTGTATCAATCATGTACTTGCACCCATTTGTAATGAATCCTTAATGCAAGGTGTGTTTCCAAATAGACTAAAATATTCAGTTGTAAAACCCGTTGTTTAAAAAAGGAGAAGCAACATGTGTAGATAACTATCGTCCTACTTCATTACTTTCAGGATTCTCAAAGATTTTTTAAAAATTCATGTAGAGTACCGGTAATAAAACAGACTACACAAAATAATATCCTCACTAAATCACAATTTGGGTTCCGAAAAGAATCATCTAAAGAAATGGCTATATATTCATTTTTAAATAACACATTTGAGAAACTGAATAATAAAATGAGCCCTGTAGGAATATTTTGTGGTCTGACTGTGTAAATCGTGAATTAATTTTTAAGAAAATGGAATACTATGGTATATATGGAGCCACAAGTAAATGGTTTAAATCATACATGGAAATTCAAATGCAAAAAGTTTCCAGTTTCGATTCTAAAATAAGTGAAGATGCTTTATCAGACTGGGGGAAAATAAAACATGGAATGCACAAGGTTCTGCCCTAGGACCCCCCCCCCCCTCTTTTTGTTGTACATCAATGACCTACCTGGAAACTGATCTGACAACATTAACCCTTTGACTGCTGTTGACGTGTATACACGTCATGCTGCCTGCTGGCCCTGAGTGCTAATGACGAGTTTAGACGCAGCCGCCGGTTTTCCCCTGACTGCTGTTGACGAGTTAAGTCGCACCCGCCTGCCGCTACCTGAGTGCTGATGACGAATATAGACGCGCCACTACCCGAGTCATACAGCGGACTTCACGACCCATTTCTCAATAGCCTTTTGCAGTTCTGGTCGCTAGCTTATCGTCCGAATGTTTGTCTGTAGGGAGCCTAGGCGTTGCTCTACAGTTCACTATTCAACAGAAATTACATCAGTCTTCTTTGTGTCCTGTATTTTATGAAGAAAATGGCAAGATGTCATGGAGATTCTTATGAGGAGTGACACCGAGGATGAACTACTTGATTTTGATGGAAGTGATAGCTTTTCAACAGAATCGGAAGGCTGTAGTCATAAACCATACTCGTCAGCAGGGGTGACAATGCTGTCTCATGTTCCAACAAGAGATGTTAGTTGTTCTGAATCAGAGGAATCGGATAGTGATAGTGAAACGCTTATGAAGAAATTACATGTTAGTGATAAATCTGATTGGAAAGAAAATGATTTTCGTCCAGTTAGTCACGCATTTGATGATACGCTGTCGGGGCGTGTGTCAAATAAGGAATGTGCCAAATATTCTGTCAGTTTTCATGTTATTTTTTACAGAAGAACTGATGAAATATATAGCTAATGAAAAGAATCGGTTTTATATAACCACTATGGAGAATATTCCAGAATCAGTGCATTGTTGAATATCAAAATGGAAAGATACTGAATATGATGAAATTTTTTGTTTCATAGCTATTTGTCTTCTGATGCATCGCGTGAAAAAAATTGAAAATTAGCTAATATTGGACCAGAGATGTTCTTCTAAATACCGCAATTCTTGGTGAACTTATGTCCATATACCGCTTTTTGTTACTTCGGTGAGGTTTCGTGAGATTTATCCGAATACCCCTCCCCCACTTTTTCAACTCGCGTAATAATGGACAGACACTTCACAGATTTGAAATGTTGAGTACTTACGCGGAACAAATTTCATCAAAGAAACAAAATTATGTATAATCGGGTAGTTAAAAAGCGCAGCAAACATTCAGTCAACATCGAGATATTTTGGGAATCTTCATCTACAAAGATATTCGGCAAGCCAAATTTCGGTGTGTTTGGGAGGATGCTTGTGCAATCATCATTTTCAGGTGTCTTTTTATATTCGTGAATAGCACGAGGAAAAATCGGATGCCTTTAACACTCTGTATAAGTTCGAATATCTCTAATTTAACAGTCGTGGTCTGAACGCGGTATGTAAGTGTGGAAGTAAAATATTTCTAGCATCTTCTTTGAATCTACGCTCTTTAAAATTCAACAGAAACCCTCTGATACAGTAAGGAACATATAGAAAATTGCAGTTGTTATAAACGGGTATGCAGGAAAAAACAGTAAACTATTAAGGTAAATTTAAGAATCACGATGCTTTCGACATAAGCTGCGAAAATCTAGTAAAAACTACAAGCAGGATGTAATTATTAGTGACGAAAAATAGGGTTAATGATTGTTTGATTCTGCAGTAATTTATTTGCAGAGAAACTATGTAGTGAGAGTATTTATTGTGTGTCAGCCGTGAGAAGTAACGCTAGGAACATCCAGCACTGGGCGTGTGAGACAGCGCGGGCCGCTCCGTCCCCAGGAACAATCACTTAGCACAGGTAGCTGGCCTCAGCGTGGCAGGTAGACGATCCGCTGTCAGCAATCAAAGGGTTAAGATTGTTTTATTTGCAGAGGACACTAACTTGACTGAGAGAAAAACACCAAACAGCAATCTAGAATTTAATGTAAATGAAATACTTAGTGAAGTAGCAAATTGGTTAAAGGCAAATTCATTAAAATTAAATTTTGTAAAAACACATTATATTAGGTTTAAAACAAAAAATTATCCACACCCAGATTTACAAGTAAGCTATAAAAATAACACAAATTAAATCAAAGAATATAAAATTCCTTGGTATTAAAATAGATGAGAAACTCTGTTTGCATGGACATATCACTTCACTACTGAAGAAGTTAAGTAGTGTCACCTTTGCAATAGGAACACTTTCTCTAACAGCAGATATAGAATTAACAAATAGGTGTACTACTCATATTTTCATCCACGTATATCATATGGCATATTTTTTGGGGAAACTCTTCACAAAGTAAAAAAGTTTTCAAAGCACAAAAAGAGCTATTAGGATGTTGTGTAGGGTAAAACTAATAACTTCTTGCAGACAGCATTTAAAAAAACTCAATATTCTTACAATGACTTCTCATTATGTATATTCTCTCATGTGCTTCGTCATAGATCATTTTAACCTGTTTATTTTTAATTCACAGGTACACAATTTCGATACAAGAAACAGAAATAACTTGGACAAATTAATACAATACAATACAATACAATACATTCATTTTCCATTGATCCCAATATAAGAGACTGGCTCTTTGGGATGTGGAAAATTGTCAATTTACAGAAAAACAGTTGCATTAACAATAATACATACACCAGAAAATGTACAGTCATAGCATACATGGAACATTAAAAAAATTCCATAACTAAATAATTAGTACACCACAAGATGTACAGTCACAGCATACATGGTACTGTAAACAATTGCGTAGCAGAATAAATACATACACCAGGAGATGTACAGTCATAGCATACGTGGTAAATTAATTATGTAATCTACATTTACACAAGCTACTGACAGTTATTTTTTTAGATACCTTAGAAATAAATTCTTCGACAGAGTCGAAGGAATTGTCAATTAACAAGTCTTTCAATTTTTTCCTGAATTTATTCTTATCATCTGCTAGACATTTGATATGTGTTGGGAGTTTATTGAAGATATGTATCCCTGAATATCGGACCCCTTTTTGAACAAATGACAATGACTTGTAATCCTTGTGAAGATCATTTTTCTTGTAGTGCCATAATTGTGTATTTTACTATTTGTTTCAAACAAAGTATTATTTGTGACTACAAAGGACATTAATGTATATATATACTCAGATGCTAATGTTAAAATCCCTAACTTCTTGAACAGCTCTCTACATGAAGTTCTATTGCTAACCCCACATATAATTCTTGTTACACACTTTTGGGCCCTGAACACTTTGTCTCTATGGATAGAATTGCCCCAGAATATTATTCCATATGACAGTAAGGAGTGAAAATGAGCAAAATAATCTAGCTGCCTCATACGGAGATCACCTATAGCTGAAATTGTACGAATTGCAAACGTGGCTGCTCCCGATCGCTTTAGTAGGTCAGAAACATGTACTTAACAATTTAAATCATGATCAATATACAAACCTAGAAATTTCACACTCTCTACCTCTCGAATGGACTGGCCTGCAAATTTTATGTCTATATCTGGTGTTAATCTGTGTGATGTACTGAATTGCATAAACTGAGTTTTATCAAAGTTTAAAGACAAGCCATTAGCTGTAAAACATTTATTAATCAGTTCAAAGACATAATTTGAAATGTCATTAGTAAAAATAGGAGTTAATTATTCTGGTATACACATGTTTAATAAACTTGCCAAGAGTATAAAACAGTTTGCAGATAATAAAGAAATATTTAAAGAAAAATTGAGGGATTATCTTATTGGCAACTCCTTCTACTCGATTCAAGAATTTGAACAAAATAATTAATTGTTTTCAATATGACTTTTGCAAGATTCAGTTGTAAAAATTAATGTTTATTGTTACTCTCTTTATTTGTCTTTGTAACATTTAATTGTTTTTACTATGATTCGTATTGTATGTATGTGTATGACATGTTTCACATCCCAGAGGTCCTTCCTCAGCAGGGATCCATGAAACAAGATTGATAAATAACAAATAAAATCCAGTTACCCGAATCAATAGAGACCGGACCCCATTCTGATAATCAAAAATTCAGATAATTGTTTTTTTCCAGAAAAATGTGTATTTTAATTAAATACTGTATGTATCTACATCTACATCTATACTCTGCAAATCACAAATACTGTGGGTGGCAGAGGGTGCTAAGCACCAATCCTAATTCTGCGCATTCCAATCCCGAACAGATCGAGGAAAGAAGGAATACATAAATGAATCAGTATGGCATCTTATTTCTCTAATCTTATCCCTCCTGTCATTGCGACCTAAATAGGTTGGCGGAAGAAGTATTTCATTGCACTCGTAACTTAGAGATTTTCGCATATTATCCAGCAAATTCAAACGAAAACGATGTCGTCTGTCTGCCAAACAATCCCAGCCCAACCCACGAATCAGCTCTGTGACACTTACGTAATGACTGTAACTAGCAGTCATGAATCGAGCGGCTCTTCTCTGTACTTTCTGTAACGTGTCAATCAATCCCTTGCGATACGGATCCTAAATTCCACAACAGTATTCCAAATGCAGACGCACTAGTGTTTTGTACGCTATTTCCTTTGTATGAGCATTACAACTTCTCAAAATACGTCCTATGAATCGTAGTTTGTAATTAGCTTTGCCTACAACGGAAGTTATGTGCAAGTCCCATTTCATGTTGCTTTGTAATGTTACGCCTAGATACTTCATGGAATCCACAGTGTCAACAACTGAATTGTTAACTTTGTACTCCTGAGCAAGCGGGGTCTTTTTATTACTTATGTGCATTGCCTTGCACTTTTTACAGTTAAGTGTAAGCTGCCATTCACGGCACCATTCCGAAATAACATCCGGATCGCACTGAATTTCTATGCAATCGCCGGAGCACCTCACTTCCCTATAAATCCGATCTCCTTTCTTGAAAACGGGAATCACCTGCGCATTTTTCCAGTCAGAAGGTACTTTTATTTCCTCTAAAGATTTACGAAATATATCTGACAGAAATGGTTCTACTTCTTCTGCGTATTCCGAAAATAATCTTACTGGTATACCATCGGGAGCCGGCGCTTTCCCCCACTTCAGGAGCTTTAATTGTTTTATGATACCTACACTATCAATTTGTACTGTATCCATCTCAAATTCAACACGCTGTGGAAACACGGGAATGTTTTCCATGTTTTCGTCAGTGAAGGAGTTTTTAAATTCGGCGTTAAATGCGGTAGCCTTGTCGCAGCTGTCATCAACTTCCCGTTCGTCTTGTAGTAGAACTGGCATATTGTTGTCACAACAACTTATTTTTTTTACATAAGACCAAAATTTCTTAGGATTTTCAATGAGGCTCTTGGAAAGTGAGTTGCATCGAAAGTTATTAAAGGCCTCGCGCATCGCAATTTTGACCTGTCCTCTTGTCTCAGCTAGCTTTTCTAAATCACTCCTATACATCGTCCTTCTTGAGCGTGCATGAATCTTCCTTTGCTTTTTAAGTAACCTTTTAACTTCACACGTATACCACGGGGGATCGTTCCCGTCCCTGATTGTCCTTTTCGGTATATGTAAGTTCATACCTTCCCTAACTATATTTATGAATCGAAGCCACATCTCTTCAACCGAGCCTCTTACTTCTATAAAGGTAATGTATTTATCCCTCAAAAACGTTCTTAAATTCTCCTTAGGGGTCTCTTCGAACCTGTAAACGACCCTTTCTTTTTTCTTTTTGCGCTCGACTGTTAATTTTACTGTAGCAATTACAGCTTTATGATCACTTATTCCCGTGGTGGTAGAAATTTCCGTAAATAATTCAGGCCTATTTGTAACGATAATATCTGAAATGTTTTCGTTATCGTTGTCGCACCGCGTTGGTTCAGTGACGAGCTGCTCAAGATTAAGGTCTGAGAAAAGGCCGAGAATAATCTCGCAGGATATTTTATCCCTGCCACCAGTAACGTGGGCGTTATTACTCCAGTCAATATACGGCAAGTTGAAGTCGCCTCCTAGTATTATTCCATGATCCGGAAATTGACGAGCTATATTACTTACGTTATTTCTTAAGCAACAACTACATCTGCATCTGGTGGACGATAGAAAGACCCTATTACAAGTTTTGTCCTAGCTACTTTTAGTCTAATCCATAGGATTTCACAGACCGTATCAATATTTATTTCATTACACGACAGGTGTTTACGAACAGCTATAAATACACCACCTCCATTTGAATGTAACCTATCCTTACGGAAAACGTTCATGCTACGGTTAAAAATTTCTGCTGAACTTTTATCCAGGTTTAACCAGCTTTCAGTACCTAATACAATATCAGCTTCTGTGCTACTAATAATGCTTTCAAGCTCAGGCTACTTATTACAAACACTTCTACAGTTTATAACGAGTACTTTGAACGGTCGAGATTGATTTTTGCTACTCTTAACATATGGTGCTGAATTTAATTGGGCTGCCCGTGACTGTAATCCCAGTTTCGGGTCTTCCTCCCTCAGCCTAAAAAATCCCCCAATGCACTCCACACGGCCCCTGCCACCCATGTAGCCGATTCACGTGTGTAGTGCACACCTGATCTATCCAAGGGAACCCTACACGACTCGACCCCAGGGCGAAGATCAATTAATCTGCAGCCATGATTATTGCAGAAACGATGCAGTCTCTGGTTCGGACCCGTGACTCGGCTCTGAACCAGAGGTCCATAGTCAGTTCTATTGACCATGCTGCAGATGGTTAGCTCAGCCGAAATCTTGCAGTCATCAACCACAGAGCTCACCGTATGAGCAAGCCGCCAGAAGGAAGATAGGATACCCTCCGACCCAAGGCAGCAAGCATCATTGGTGCCGACAAGAGCTACAATCCGCAGCTGGCTACACCTCATCCACTCAATGGCATCCGGGATGGCCTGTTCCACATCATGGATCAGACCTCCCGGAATGCACAATGAATGGACATTGGACTTCATCCCAGACCTGTTCAGCATGTCCCTAAGGGGCTCAATGAAACGCCTAACGTATGTTGAAAATGGGAGGAAAACTATTTTTAAATAAATAGTGCTTTTTATTAACCAAAGGAAAAAGCAACACTTTTAGATGTTAGGCGTATTTGCAAGTGCTATACATTAGTATAGTATGTACGTGACCTACTGTAAATAAGTCATTGCTTGCTGAACATTTCGGTCAAAGGAAGTTGTTTGACTGTATTCATTCATTTTCGGGCAGCCAAGTCCATCTTGACAGTGAGAAGTTGAATGTGGTGTGTAGGCAGAATCATTATTTTATGAGTCGCAGTACATTTCCTTCTTAATCAAAAGAGCTATTCGGATATTCAGCAATTCGGATAGTCAGAGTTTGGATGACTGGAGTTCTACTGTATTTGAGGTCATATGGTCATATTTTGAGAAAAAATCTGGTAGTTTTTTTAATAGTACCAGGAATTCACTAGATATAGATGAGAAGAAATTAAGATAATTATTCACAGAACTGCACTTGTATATACAGGAGGGTGAAAAAATATTTTTTGACTGTTGTCAGAATTCATCAGTCAAGAATTAAAGTTATATATTATCATCACTCTAAACATAATGTTCCACCTGCCATTGAATCTTGACAATGCAAGAGAAGCATGCCTGTGTCGATCTATATCAACATCTCAATGAAATATCCTCACTCATCATTTAATCTGCAGTGGATCAGTGAGTAGATCTAGAGCCATGCTGAAAATAAAATTTTCTGAAAGTGTGAAGTTACAAAAGGGAATTTAGATAGGAATATTTTAGTACAGATGAAAGAGTTCCATTCTGTAAATTGTCTGAATTTAAAGTACCTTCAACCAAATGATTTAAAATTTAGTTTCCCAATGGTGCAGAGAGTGCACAGAAGCAAATTATGCTGTCTATATGAAAGCAACACTACTAGATAAAATAAATGATGTAAAATTTAGCATGTTTTGAAGTATGGTAAATTTGAATGATTGGTCATATTTTGCCATTTTTAGGTCATATGTACCCATTTTTAAGGTAATATTTGACTGCATATGTGTCTGGTATTTTGGTCATAAAGACCTGAACCCTAGTTGTCATTGTTTCAAAGCTTCTCATCCCTGATCAGTTAGTTTAGATAGTTGTTTGTTCAATTCAGTACATGTTCATGTGACATTGTAACGTACTTGAAAATTGACAATTTCTTGGTATTCTTACAAACTGCCACATTACTTGTAGAAAATAATAGCTATTATGAATTCAAATCCAGCACTAGCTATAATTTTTAATGTTTTAACCCTTTGACTGCTCTAGACGTGTATACACGCGCACCCTCGCCGCCCTGCCTGTGCTCCAGACGTGTATACAAGCGCCGCCTTGCCACCCTGTCTGTGCTCCAGACGTGTATACACGTCCAGCCGCTCGGGTTCCTGTGTGCTCCGCGTGTGTTCACGCGCCAGCCTATTAGAGGCCTCGTCATGAAGCTATATTTCCACCCAGGGTGGTTAGTTGTTTTCCTTATTCGACTCTTGAGCGTTGGCAGCTGCGATCTAATTTGTTTCTCTTTTCCTTTTAGTTTTCGCTGAGAAAATGGCACGCCGTCGTGTTTGTACAATGGAAGAAATCGTGGAGATTCTTACTAGAAGCGACAGGGAATATGATGTCATTGATATGGATCACAGTGATGACCCTTCGACAGGATCTCGAAGTAATAGTACTAAGCCGTGTACATCAGCTAGTGGAAAATGACCATTTGTCTCCACAAGTGAAAATTCTTCAGAATTTGAAGCTATAGATAGTGAGAGCGAAATGTGTGGGATAAGAGAATGCTTTAATGACACGTTTGACCGCATGCACTTGACGATTAAGCTGCGGGATACAAGTGTGGATTAGGTTAACATTCCAGCAGTTTGTCATTTTTCCTGATATTTCTAACAGAAGTTCATATGATATCTATTGATGATGAGACCTACAGATACGCGAGAATCAGTTCACACTATATTTTCGGTATGAAGTGGTATAAAAAGTTATTTTTCCTCATTCTCGAATACTTAATTTTAAATGCTCATGCTCTTCGCCGAGTAGTAACCGGACGAAAAATGCCAGTTGCAGAGTTTCATCTGTCTCTGGTAAGGGGCATCCATACAATACGTGAGGTGTTTTTCTGGACCCCCCCCCCCTCTTGTGAGACCTTGTTCTCGTGAGACCACCACCCTCCCCCCCCTCCCGCCCCTAGAAATAGCCCTCACAACTTTTTGAGACCTTTATTTTTTTTTGTCTCAACCTTCCAAAGCTGCACTTTTCGAGGAAATACCCCTCTAAAATCTACTTTCGCATAATTTGAAAACCTTTTTTTTTTAGCTCTACAGTCCAACAAGACTGCCCTCTCCCCCTTGGTAAGATTTCGCCGGAACCCCCCCTCCCCATTTCACCTCACGTAATTTATGGATGCCCCTTGTTGAAGCATATACCAAGAACAAACCTAGCAATGGAAGACGTTCTGATAAGAATATCGTCAAGGATTTACTGGGAGACATTTTCCAAATGTCATTCATATTGAAAATTCAAAAAAGTGCACGCCAATGCGTATATGCACTGTATGTTCGAAACAGAAAGTGCGTCGAGAAACCAATGCAGAACATGTAATGTACCAATGTGTGTTATACCATTTTTCAAGGCTTATCACACAAAAAGAATAAATAACCATGGGTAACTGCAGAGTAATAATTATATTACATTTATACGCCTCTAAAACTAAACAAAATATAAAAACATATTTTTAACTTGCCAGTGGCAGTCCATAGCCGGGTCAAAAAGGTTGGAAAATATGTGCAGATTTTGTGAAAGGTATCCGGAAAGGTATTCTCTCCAGATAAATTACTACACTCACAAACAAAAAAACATTTCAGTTGCTGTAATATCTATTCAGTATATGAGGTATCGCATGTTTTCTTACGCAGACATTCACTTTTAGAGGAGCTTTAAACTGAAAAACTTTAGATGTTATATTAATAGCATTTATTTTGTATCTGGCGTCTCAAATCGCAGAGCGAAAGCAGAAGAACGTCACACACAACGCTCCAGACGTATTCAGTACACAGCTGTCTGGTTGAACGCGGCATTCCAGCGCAGGTAAACAGCTTAGGCGTAAACAAAGCAGCACTCAGCGAGAGCTCGGCCAGGCGAACCGTAGCAGTTAAAGGGTTAATATAATTAATGGTAATTATCTCTGTGTATACCGAGCTTATCGACCATTTATGACTCTGAATTATACCTTTTATATATTACAGGTGATTGCTACTTCATGCGTACACATTTTTCAAACAGTATGCAACAAGCTGCACGTTTCTGTGCACATCAGATTTGTTTTGTAATGAACTAAGAGTATGTAAAAAAATAACAATATCCCGTAACCCGAAACAGAATATTAGTTTTTCTCTATAGTTTAGATTTGACTACTTCTCCCTTGTTATCTTTTATATGTAGGATATTTAAGTGAAATTAAGAATTTCAGCCTCTTTAACATATGAGATTACATTCTCCTAGTCATATTAATGATTAAGAAATGACAGCTACTAATGTAAGGAAATGTTGACATTATAATCCACATGACTCAGTTGTGGAGCACTGTTTGTGGTGGAAGAGTACTATCGCTTTGGCATCACATTGTGGAGAGCATATGATGTTTTTATGGCTTCCCAGGGCACTCCAGGCAAATGCTGGGATGGTTCCTTCAAAGATCGCATGTCTGAATTCATTGCCACTTGTAAGACAACAAGCTTATGGTGGGGTTCTGCATAAAGCTTGAATCTTAACTCTGACTGTGTGTAGCCTTGGATGTAACAGTTTTGGCTTAAATAGAATAATATGGTCGCCACACAGATTTTAACCTAAAATCTATGAAAAGGTTAAGTTCAATAAATAGTTCAATGTCATTTAAATAACTATATTCTTCAATTTCACAAAACCAAAACTGTACAGGCAATCAGACGACTTTTACAAAGAAATGTTTTACAAGTTCGATTAACCGGGCAAGGCAGACCACACCCCAATAGTTCAAACTTCTAGTTGTAATAATTAAATCAAACTTTTAGTTGCAGAAATTATACCAAAGTGAATCATACGCTCCCATTGTTCAAAAGTTTAATTAATTTAGACGATCCCGAGGCCTCGTTTGGAGAAATACTATATTAACATGACATTATGGTTAACTTGAATAAAACAAGTGGCATCCTTCCAAAATAAAACTTTCACTGATGTGCTAGATATAAAACTTTCCGGCCTACTGAGCTACATGTTACTGCACCGACTGCTTCCGTACGACTGGGGCCGAACAACTGCACGCACGGGTGTAAATTAGGTAGCACTTCTCGAAGATTTCTAGCAACTGTTCTCACATGAAGCGTGGGAACGTATTCACTTCCTCTTTCACAGGGGTGGCTGATCAGATATGAAATCACACGTCTGAAGTCCTTACATCAGCTAATTTGACCTTGACAATAAAAATAATTCAATCTCCTTGAAACTTAACAATTCAGTAGGTCTTTAAATAAATGTTAACTTTAGTTATCATGAAAATTATCCTAACTTTAATGCTTTGGCAGAAAATAACTAATTTAAATATGAACTTTCGCAATCCCACTCCAGGTGAATGCTGAAGAATGTTGAAATTTAAAAAATTGAAAATCCTATCTTAAAAACTTTAAAACTTCTTTCTAACTTGAATAAACATAAAAACTAACTTTGAAAATGAAATGCAATAATATTCTATCCAATCTAACTCGTGGTTCTAAGAACAAAATTTTGTTACGCAGTTACAAAATTTAACAGATAGCTTACACACTCCTTCCCCCAATCCTTTCCCACTGTTATAAGAAAGTAATCCAACAAGCAAAAATTGTCACAAATGATAATTATATAAACATCTAACAAAATAAATGCAATGTGGCATGTTATCAACAACAAACTGAAAGAAATATCAAACTATGTACACATAATTCGACAGTTACTGACCCCAAAGTTATAGCTGAAGAATTTAACAAATATTTTATTTCCTTGACAGAAAAATTAATTAAAACAAACTGCAGTAAGCAAAATAACATGTTTCTACTCTATCCACAACTTCTAGTAATGACTTTAAATAATTGTTACTCATGTGAACTGGATGAGGCCCCGGATTTCATTTTGAAAACCTGTGCTAACTGTGTAGCTGAACCTCTAGCAAAAATGTGATTCACAAAGATTGTTTTAGAAATCCCTTGGCAACTGTAACATTTAATTGTTAATCATTTTTAGAAAAAGATGTGGTATTACTCCTCAGTCTGATCCTGCCAATTTATTCATCTAAACCTCACACAAAATTTCTAAGACATTTCCTAAAGTTCACCAATCATCTTCAAGATCTCGCAGAATGTTGCCCTCATTTTTGTTACATACCACTTTTAGGAATTCCAAATATCTTAGCCACTATATAACTTTAAAATTTCAACCCCTGTGCAAAAATACTCTGAACTCCTAAGTGTTTTAGTGAATCGCAGAGTAATAATAGTAGTTTACCCTTAAATTTCATGGAAAAAATAAACCAAAATTATAGTAATATTTGCTATGCCTTCTGCTAATGTTAACTAATGACCACTTTTTTTAACTGTTATTGAATGTGAAACTACAAGAAATATCTTATTTCTTCTGCCATAGTTCTTCCTCCTGACAGCTATGGCGTCAAAATGTATAAAATTAAAGATTAGTTATTGCCCCATAACTTTTCAATTTAAAAACATCACCGTTTTCTTTTTGACTCTACTTTATTATTCTAAACTGTTTAAATCTCTTAATGAAAGAACAATTTTTCTTTGTCCTGTATTTCACTTTTTTTTTATCACTTTACTAAAACATCACTTTACTAAAGAATCATTTTTCTCAATCAAATCGTAACTCTTTCCAAAAACCAATGTCATAACAATATTACTCCCAGTTTTTTCTAGCACTACCCCCTTTCCTTTAATATCTTAAATAAAGAACTATTAATAATTTCCAAATTGTCCCATAACTCTTAGCTATATCTATATCATAATATATTAATTTCATTTTTTTGGTTAAACTATTTCATTTATTCCCATTTTCACCCTTTTAATGTTATTACTCTATTATTCTTTATCTAGCTAAATTAAACTTTTCTGTAACCCAATGAACACTTTCTTTATTTTGGGATCAGCAGTTCCCATTCTACAAAGTGAGATCTTCTCTCCAAAAATTCCCCAGGCATGAATTATGTATCAAAATGTTCCTCTACTTCCGTAGCATCTGTGACATTAGTAGGAAGGTGAAGTGTGATGTCTTTGGCTGTAGTTGAGAAAACTATATCTAATACTATTTCTTCCTCTTTCATGATTGCCATGAAAGCTTGCAAAGTTATGACAAGCATTCATGAAGACTGCCCTGTTTACTTCTTATTCCTTGTCTTCCACCCGTTCATTGCTTTAATGACCTGAATTTTAATGAGATATAAAGCACTTAAGAAAAAAGTAAAATAAATTGAAATAGGCATGTTTTACACACATTAGATTGATGTGCTCTTACTCATTTGACCAAAAAAGAAAGGCATGGGTAAGTGGAGTATACATATTAGTCTCATTATTTTTTCATAAAGCTAGGAAGCTGATAATACTGCTGTATTCTCATAACTTTGAATAATAGTAGCAACTGTACTGTAAATTTTGAGAGCCAGTGCATCTGTATTAAGTTCTTTGTCATGTAGTTAAAATTTATTTACTTCTTACTTTTAGGATTGGTATATTTATATGGATTAATGTTTCATTATAAAAAAATACAAGGGTTGGGGAAAAAACTACTGCTTACATCAGATGACAGCAAGCTGATGATAAAACACTTAAGTACACAAATACACGGAAAACAAAGAAATTTGTGTATCCATTTGCAACACAAAAATATGGCAACTATGAGGCAGGTGTTAGGTCTGCATGTTCTTGTGTTGAGAAAGGGTGTGCGTCAAAAATTTCATTGTTTCCAAATATATTTTTGTTTTAATGATGCTCTACCATTGTTTGTGGCAAGCAGCGGTTGACTTTCATTAGTTTATTTTAATTTTCTATCCAATATCTTATAATTGCTCGCAAATAATGGTAAATTTAACATTTTGATATTTCCAGGTTGCTTTATGTGTCTATTGATTCAAACAAGGAAGATCATGGACCTATCCACAACTTCAGACCAATTGTTGCTGCATACTATATTATTTATATAATTATCATTGCATTCTTCATGGTGAATATTTTTGTAGGTTTTGTTATTGTTACATTTCAAAATGAAGGTGAGCAAGAATACAAGAACTGCGAGCTCGATAAAAATCAGGTAAATGCATATTTGCTGATGCTGTTACCTTTTTTAACAATTAATATAACTCTTTATTTACTAATGAACAAATATATCTCAATCATTTAATTGAATAATGAATAATGCCCTCAGCTAATACTGGTGTAAAATAGTTTTTACCTGCAGGATTTTATTTTATTCTTGCAATATGTGGGAGGCCTTGTAAGTTTCTTGCGTTGATTATACACAGTGTGGAATAATCTATGTTTTGATATTACATAATTTTATAGAATGGTGTAAAATCTATTTTTTCACCGAGCATGGTGGGTGAACAATATCATTTTGAACTCGCATTAGGGAGGACACTGGTTGAAATCCCCTTCCGGACATCCAGAATTTTTTTCCCATGGTTTTCCCAAATCACTCCAGGCGAATGCTGGGATGGTTTCTTTAAAAAGTCCCTAGCTGAATTCCTTCCTGTTGCTTGCTCTCTATCCTTTTCTGCTTCTAATGACCATAATCATAGATGTTTTTTTTTTTAAATAATCATTATGACAGAAGGAAATAAAATTGTAGTTAAAATATGTCCTTAACTTAGTCTTCTGTTGATATAAATAATGAAAATTTTGTGTGAATAAACTGCAAACTAATTTCTTTTTCCCAGAAGAGAGTTAAAAGTAATAGTAAGTTCAATGTCAAGAAGTGGTTTTTACTTTCTTGTTCCATATAGTATATCAACTTGTTACTTGGATAAAACAAATAGGGATATTTAATTATGTATGGGTTATATATATTATATATTTTTTTTTTTTCCAGCGCAACTGTATTGAATTTGCGCTAAAAGCAAAACCTGTTCGTAGATACATTCCTAAACACAGGATCCAGTACAAAGTATGGTGGTTTGTAACATCACAGCCCTTTGAATATGCCATATTTATTCTTATAATGATGAACACAATTACCTTAGCAATGAAGTTTCACAAACAACCTGAAATATATACAAAAGCTTTGGATAATCTTAATATAATATTCACCTCTGTATTTGCTATGGAATTTGTGTTCAAATTGGCAGCCTTCAGATTCAAGGTAGGTTTTGATGTGTAAGCATGAATAAATTAGTATCTTCTGCTAAGCTTGTATGTTTTGAATCATGTCTGTATTGTTGTTATTGTAACTTTGATTATTGTATCTTTTTCAGAATTATTTTGGAGATGCATGGAACGTGTTTGATTTTATCATTGTACTTGGAAGCTTCATTGATATCGTCTATGATGAGGTGAACGTGAGTAAATGTTATAGTGAATGCTGTGTTTTTTCCCTAACAGTAACATTTAACATAAACAGCATTTTTCTGAGATGAGTTATTTAGTTTCAGCATACAGTTTTACAGGCATAAGAGTAATTCGGTGAATTAGAAATTAATAATTACTTTTTACATTATTACAACCTCATTTTAAATTTTAGCAGTGAAAAGGGAATTAGCAATTATTTTCTATATTGTGACCATTTCACATAAAGTTACATAATACTTGACGAAAGATGCATATTGTTATTCTGATTCGGTGCAGTGCATTATAAGCATTTTAGAGAAGCCGTTAATAATTATAATTACAGTTTTAATAAAAAATATAAAGTTTTGTCTTAGTCTACTGTATACGTTTGCAAAACAAATCCTCCCCTATAATGAAATATATGACTAAAAAAATTGGAACGTCCATTGGATGCAATAATTCTTTTTACATAAGCATTTGAAGATACATGGAGGCTGCAGTGAATGCCCAGCCTCAGAATGAAGACATGAGATGAGTCAAACAGATGTGCTACAGTTTCTGTAAGAAGATGAAAAGAACGTTTTAAAGTTTTTATGAAGTTAAGATCTATCACTAACAAAACTAACACTGTGCTAATAGGTACACAAACTTCACTTGAATGTGCATGTGTGTGCTTACTTTGTGTGTGCCTCATTAAATCATATGCTGGATTGTACCTTATACTAGAATAACACAGCAATAGCTTAATACTGGGGTAAACAATGGGGTTTTAATGACACATTGATGGAATACAGTGTCAGTAGGTTTCTACCAGATGCTGGTGTAAAAAATTGATGCTATTTAAGTTCATCCCTAATGAAATTAGTTGTTGCTTATATATCATATAGTGAAATTTATGTTTGAAGTGCCTATGAATGTAAAACCTTCCACATATTTTAAAAATTAGTACTAGGAAAAAAAGTTGCAGTTTTTGCCTCGTCATTAAAATTCATAGTATTGGTTGCCTCATTTGTTGAATGTGTGGAATAAGTTTTAGTTAGCTAAGAAATTTCAAAGTTTTGCTGTACTGACTTCCTATGATAACTTATCCCAGTTTCCAAGAAACATATTCTTTTTTAATGTTAGTTTTAAAGTCAGGGCAGTAGAAGTGGAATCTATTCTTAAGAAATATTTTGTAGGAATATGTAATTTGGTCTCAAGTATTAATGATACTAATATGTTGGGGGAAAAACTCTGGGTTAAGTACCGTATCCGACATTACTCTTCTTATTTAATCGCTCCATATAATTTTGTAATGTTCTCAGTCCAGTTCTGCTATCTAGACCTTGGAGACAACCTGAAAATGTCAGCTCAAAACTGTGCAATATTTGCTCTAAAATTAGGCCACCATTCACTCTAATATGTATCATTTTTTTAACAGTAAGAGTACTTCTTTAGCTGAGACGTCCATACTACAGTAGCAATGTGACTATGGAATTACCTTATCACCTGCTTTTTTTGTGAGTGTGCTGTATGCATCATTCCTATGAGGGTTTTTCTTTTACCTGTATCATTGCATATTACACTAGACAGATTTAAATGGCAATCACAACCAGACAGAATTATAAAGTCATAAAAGATGAGAAGTATTAACTAATTACTTTGTATGAATTGTACCACAATTCAGGAAATGGCCCATAACATCTATTTTTAAAATTGACTGGTGTATTTTGTGCAGCTAAGAAATGGGTTTAACCATTGTTACTTCTAGTACCACTTATTTCAGTGTTTGTCCTTGTATCAAGTTGAACCATGTCCCGTCTATAAAAATTTCCATAATGAATAATTGGAAAGAAACTGACCACTGACTAAAGAAACATTCAAACATTTTCAGGAAGCTATTTGGAATTTAACTTAAAAAAAAAAAAACGCACTATAATTTATATCATTTGCACCTTCTACGTATTCGTATACTTTGAGAGGTGAATGTGGGAAGGGGGGGTATTTAGTATATACCTTAATATGTCGAGTAGAACAAGAAAGTAGCCATCACATTGGACAGTTGATTACATTACAGTGACAGAAGATAGGTGTCGGTAATTTATAATGCAGTAGAAATCTGCACATTTTTGTATTGAATTGTTTTTGAAATTGGAAGATTGGATTTTTTAGGGGGGGTGTAAAACATTCATAACATAGCTTGATAATGATTTTTTTTGTGACTGTACAATGTTAAATAAATTTCTCAGCATTTCTATTTTTTATCATTTGTTCTCGAAGAGTTCATGGTAATCAGGTTTCACTGGCGCCCAAACACGAACCTCTCCTAATATTTTCAGGCCACTGCTTAAGTACTTTATACATTTATTATACTACAAAGCCCACAAAACTTACTTAAGAGGAATGAGTAGCTATTGTGCCTTAAACATTCACACAGAAATGGGTATAGTATGGAAGTATAATTTATGTGGCTAAGATGTGACAATGCTGGTAGGCCTAGTAACCTTCTAGTTGTTGCTTTGCAGCCAAACATCTTAGTTCATCCAACTTAAGAGTTGAGCATACGAGGTACAAAATTCATTAGAATCCAACTCCAATGATAATTTTTAATAGTTTTTATTGAAAAAAAACAGGAGCGGGTGATTTCTTATAGAGAACAGTGAATTCATTTCATTTATACAAATATCAGACACAGTACATGGAAGTAAGGCATCATTTTCTTTCTGATTTTTTGCAGACGCATTTTGTGAAAATAATGGTGATAGTAAATAATGTGATATATTTTGACCCTAAGATCCACTATTTGCATTAAAGTATCGATTATTTTTTAAAAATATATCAAGGCTTTGCACTGGCTAACCTACACCCCATTTCCATAACTTTGAAGGTAAGAGCTACAGCATGGGTGGTCACACTGCAAACTTCATTTTGTACTTGGGTGGAATATGTATATTTCCCTTAGTTCCAAAATTTTGAGATAGCTGAAGATCAAATTTTATCTTTTGCTCATTTCCAGTTAACCATCTAGAAAGATCTTCAGATGGTAAAGGTACAGCATAATTTGGTTTACAGGATATAAATACTGGGTGTAAACAACAGCAAATCAAACACAACACACTGTTCATGGTTTGTTTCAGTAAGGATAAAGAGCGGTTACTGAAGATTTCGAGTGCTATAATATTTTTATTTTTTCAGTAAAAAATGATGAAAAATCTGTAATTATAATTTCTCTCTCTCTCTCTCTCTCTCTCAAAATGCCACTATTTCCCAAATGAGGTTAACATTTCTGTACTGAAGTATTTCATTACTTTTCTGACTTCAAGTGGAATATAATGTGATGCTTGAAGTCCTGCTCCTTCTGTATGAGTTCGTAATAAAGGAGCTATGAATCAATAATACTCTATATACAGGCAGCACCTGGGAACATAAGAAATCTCCTGTAATACTGTGTGAGAGTTCTTCTGAGATACAAAAATCATATCACTTAAATCTATTAAAGACAGAAAGTAGCTGGGTGTTAAAGCACTATTAATAAAAGAAATTATGATCTTTATTTTTTATCCCCAGAATTTATCAGTAATTCCAATTAGCAGTGGTCAGTCAGTACCTATTGTGTATCTCTTCTTCATTGTTACCAGCATAGGTTACATTTAACTTAAAAGAAACAGTTAAGTGCAATGAAGTTTTAAAAGATTAAAATCCACTATAGATGCATAGATATTGCATAACTAATTCAGGTATTTCCTTCCATGTCTCGTCAGACTGCAACCAGGTTTAAGGTTTGTGATACATTCATATCCATGCTACATTTGCCTGAGCAATGTAATGAGAAGCATCCAAGGAATAATATTCAGTGTTCTTGTTCAGCAGATGAGAAAACTATTAGTAACATAACTGGGACAATAAATTGTCATGAGGTTTTTTTCTTTTCATAAAAAAGAAATTGAATCGTTTATTCTGTATGATAATGTTCCGCATTACACTAAAATGAAAAGGTAGCTATTTTCAGTGTTTTTGGCATTAACAAAACTCTTCTCTCTTAATTTTTAAAATAATTTTTATTTAATGATGTATTTCTCTTCAGAAATTTGCCAAAATTTATCTTTAAGGTCTCACTGTTTATTTAACTTAATTTGTCAGTAATTCCTTAAATGATACTTGGTAGTATCACTACTCTAATAAGTTTTAGAGGACACAGATATTCAACTGTGTCACTAATAAAAGAAGAAAACGCAGTCTTCCGAATCATGTTGATATCCTCGGAAGAATTGTTTTGATGACCCGTTTTCTGATGAATTAATCATAAGTTCTCTGAATGTACCAAAAATTATTTTTTCCAAAAACATTTGATAGTCTTGAATTTAAATGGAGTCATGAGAGGAGAACATTTGAAAAGTTACTGAAGATTAGTCACTTGGATGAAAAATGCCACATGAATAGGGTACACATAATAGTAGTGCCTTAAAGTGCATCATGAGCATGATGAGCTAAACTAAATAATTGTGGCTTTTACATAAAGCTCAATAGAGCTCATTCTGCATGAGTTTTTAACTAAATAAAATATTTAAAAGATGACTAGAGTTAAATAAAAACTTTCACCTGTATCATATTAAATATAAGTTCACTTGTATATTTGTATATTCTGCAGCACAAGTATGCTTAGATGCAATGCTGAAAGTAGCATACTGGTTTATTAAAATTTTACAACCCCACAAAGTTAAACTTTCCAGGCTTTTTAACAAGTTGATCACTTGTATGTATATGAGGTTATTAGTCCTTTATTTACCTTCAAAACTAATCCTGGGTAGTACTGAAGTTTCAGATGTGGCATCTCAATTATTTATGATCACTCAGACTTATTTTTATGGTATTTTGATGATGGCGAGATTAAGTAATAATAAACAGTTAAGTGATTTTATTTATTGTAAATAGGTTAAAATTCTACTATTAACTACAATTTGTTGTAATTTTTTTTGTATCATAGGAAGTTACGTGATTACTTTGGCATTTTCATAAAAACAGTATAGACAATAGATTAGAAATATGAAATCGGTTTCAAACGAGTTATGGAAGTGTTTTCATCATTGCCAATTTGTTTCTTTGATTAAGTGTTGATTATCTGGTTGTATATACTTGTTGCACCATCAGCATGAGCTTACTTTAAAACACTTCACTTGCATAATGTTTCAGAGACTTATTCAACGGTAATATGTTTTAGCCTCTGACATCCTCTATATTAAAGAAACATGCAATTTCCAAGTTTGATATTACTCCTCTATATTTCTGTCAGCACACTTTACCACTGCAAGTATGACATTATAATTATCTCAGTGAGTCAGCTTAATGAACATTCATGACTGGCATTCTTTTCAGCAGTATTTACAATTACAATCATTTGCTAAGTAAAACAGCATACTGCCTGAATTAATTTGATTTTATTATGTGCTTATAATTTTTGCATTATCACATGTTATTAATGTTTATTGCGAGTTGTTTTGGCAAGCAGTTTATTTTTTTATCTGATCAAATTATAAATTTCAAAGCATTACTAACTAAATAAAGAAAAATAAATATTGACCAAATTTTGTTAGTTACATTGAAAAGAACAAACAAATTTTGTCTAAAAAAAGTGTTTGTTTGTACAGAGTGACCTGTCTGTAAAATGTGGGGAAATTAAGCAGTAGCAATATTATTAATATGAAGGTAAATGATATTCTTTTAGTAAAATAAGAGTCTGAACTTTTGGTTATGAAAGATGGCTGCATAATGTGTAGGCACTCCAAACTGCTATCAGCAGTATGATAGTTTCTTTATGTATCCATATTTTCATTTTCTAACCCTTTATCAATTCATTTTTTAACCAAAGGTAATAAATATAGTAACTCAAACACTATTATAACAATTGGGATTGCACTGGAACAGGGAAAATATATGAAGTTAAATAAAGAACAGTAAACTTTGAGTTGAAGTATAATAGAAGATTAATAACCATGTCAAGCAAAGAAGAGAACAGTTAAATGTATATTTCTATGGCCAACAAGCAAATGTTATGTTTCTGGATTTGTTTTTGATGTTTGGCAGAGGCAGTGGCTGGAAGTAGAGCAAAATAAGCTCCAGTTGGTCAAAATGACTGTTCAGTCGTGGAGCAGCTCCTTCCATCAGGCGAGGAGGGATGAGGTTCTCCTTACTCGCCTACGTATAGGGCACTGTCCTCTGACACATGGTTTCCTTCTTCACCGAGAGGACCCTCCGGAATGTGATGCTTGTGCCTTGCCTTTGACGGTGTGTCACATTTGAATTGACTGTGTGATATTTTTAGACTTAAGGGCGGATGTTGGCTTAGCCAATGATCTGTCCCTTATTTTAAACAATGACAGTCACAATGTGGCCAACGTTTTAAGGTTTTGTAGCTTGGCCGGCCATGTCCCAAAAATTTTGGGCAGATCGGCCTAGGTTTTAGATTGAATTGATGGCCTTTAACAACCATCAATTCATGAACTGTCATTATTTAATATGAATTCATGTGTACATTTTTATGTTTGTCATTTTATCACTGGCTGGTCCTTCTACAGGCAACCAGTTAGTTCGTCATTTTCATCTGGTAGGCCCTTTGGCAGCCAACCAGTTAATGTTTGTGTTTTTTTAATCATTTAGGGCCATTCTACAGCCATTGATTCTGTTTTATATTTTGCTCTGCATCTGTGTGGCCGACCTCATTACAGTCGGCCACAGGGATGGTAATCAAGTTTTATGGCGCAATGTCATGCCAGGCATTAGTTAGGGCGCTAATAACCCCGACGTTGACTTATCCTAAAACCCCAATAACAACAACAGTTATGTTTCTGTCCATAACTGATATCTGCAACTTTATACACTTTGATACTTTGCTCATCAGGAGATCTGGAACAGGACCATTTCACATCAGAATGACAGGCATGAATGATTGCTTTCTATAAGAATTAACCTGAGACTTGTTTTTGAACAATTTCCAATACTTGAAGACCAGTATCAGCTTTTGTTTTTCATTAGTGGCTCATATGTACCATATTAAATAAAGAGAGGTTTATGAAGAATATTACTGGTGCAAGGGGACTGCTGAATGATGCATCTAGAAATTTCTATCACTTTGTTGGAAAACTGAGTGGAGGGGAAGATATTTAGACAATAACAGAGAAGGCTGGAGAAGTTATTAAGGATTTGAAAAGGGCAGAGATATTAAGTAACTGGTTTGATGCAACCATTACATAATAAGATTCTGGATTGGGAGGGTGTAAAAGATAGAACGAGTTTATTTGCTCATTTAGAGATGAGCAGACTAGAAGATTGGCAATTCATGCTGAGGATATTATGAAGGAACTTATCAAGCTAAAAAATCATATAGAGGATGGTGTAGATAATATTACTAAACTTAAAGATAGCAGGATAAAACACTGTGCCTTAACTTGAAATGTTATTTTAGATTGAACTGAATACTTGCTGCTTACCAGAGGCCTGGAAAAGTGTGATACTGGTACTAGTCCATAAATGGGTGACAAATTGGGTTGAAAATTACAAACCAATCCGTTTATCAGTAATAGGTAAATAATTGGAGAGATTGATATACAACTGCATCAGAAATGTCGGTAAGAAAGAAACTGGTTTTCATATAAACAGAATGGCTATAGCAGGGATATTCATGTGAATCTCAGCTATTGGACTATACACAAGATATTTCAGATGAAATGAATAAGGGAGATTGATAGTGTAACACGTAGATCTTTCTAAGGCATTTGATAGTGAGCTGTAAAATGGTGGTAAATAAGGTGAAAACAATTGGAGTAGATAAAAAAGCGATTTGCTGTGTAGAAGAATTCTTAAAATGTAGAACACAAAAAGTTACAGTAGAAAATTCAATATCAAAAGAAGTAGAAGTGAAAATGGGAGTGACACAGGTCAGGGTATTGGGACCATTGCTGTTCATTATTCTAATAAATGATTGTGCTGATAGTTTACTGCCAGAAGTTAGGTTATTTGCAGATAACATAATGTTATATAATAGGAACAAAACTGGAGAAGACTAAACAGTGCAGGGTGATCTGGACAGGATATCTAGCTGGTTAGGTCAACATGGGATGATGTTAAATGCAAAGAGGAGTCAGCTTATTAGGTACACAGATGAAGAACTAAAGGTTGGTTATGTTCTTAGGGTGGGGAAGGAATTGTTTGTTGAAGATTTGAAATGTAAATATGTTGGAATATCATTTGATAATATACTGAACTGGGAAGGTGTAAGGAAAAGGTTTCAAAATCCTTAATTTATTGGAGAGAGTGATGAGAGGATGCAACAGAAATGAAGGAATTTGGTTACAAAACTTCTGTCAGTCGATTGTTTGAATATGATAGTATGGGACACACATTTTTGTGTCAGATACAGAAGTTGGAGGAGTTGCAAGGAAGGGCTGCTAGATTGAACACTTGGAACACTGCAGAACAGTCAGTAACAGTCAGTAAAAGCTGGAATGGAGTTCATTGGAAGATAGTTGGAGGGTGAAGAGAGTGGTGGGGGTGTAAAAGGCATACAGTGGTTGAGGTGTGGATAGATTTTGGTGGAAGAATTAAGAATGGTGATTGGAGGGGAAAAGATGGCTGACTACAATCTGGCACTCATTTCAGGCATAAGGGTGTGGGGAAATTTTCTTTCATAGGTAAGGGAGTTTCAGATTGAAATAAATTACAAAGCAAAGCGATGGATAATGTACCAAAAATGCCGAAAGAATTGAAAATTCAAATTCATAGAGGGAAAAATAGGTAGGTACATGAAAGGGGAAATGGGTGTGTAGGGAAATTGCCACTTGAGTGTGCACTCCATCACAATTAAATTGATAAAAGTATTAGTAGTAGTACTGGTGGGAGAGGAATAGATGAGGACCATGAGTATGAATATCTTGGCAAAACATTTGACAGTAAATGCAGTTGGGCAGGTCATAGGAATAAGTTTCAAAATCCTTCATTTATTGCATGGGGTGAAGAGGGGTTATACCAGAGAAGTTATGAAATTGGGTTACCAAACCTTGGTTGGACTATTGCATGAATGTGTTGGTGATATGGAACCCACATTTTTGGTGTCAAATATAGGAGTTGGTAGAGGTGCAATGGAAGGCAGCTATATTCGGTTATGCAGATTACTGCAGAACACAAACTGTAATTGTTATGATACAGGTGCTTAGGTTGGCAGTCATTGAAAGATGGGGGACAAGTGAAGATAGTGCTGGGACTGCATAAGGCATTGATGCTTGGATATATATTGACAGTAAAATTTTGAATATTACATGGAGGGGAGAGACGAGTATGATCACAAGCTGATGCTTCATTTCAGACATATAGGAGTGGGAAAGTTTTTTTGTGAGTGGGGTTGTCTGGGATTTGAATAAATTACCAAAGTAGAGGATGAACAATTTAGCACCCCTGAAAAAATTTAAGATGAAAATTTTTAAAGGACAAAAGCACTCGAAGAACTTTACAGTTTCTTTATTATTATAATAATGATTATTATTCTTTTTTCCTTGTTAATCAAAAAAAGTAACATATGAAATGGAAAAGCTGGTATGTGGATATATTCCCATAAGGGCTTATGCCCCATTACAATTAAAGTAAATAAAGTGTCGTGTTCACCCTGAGACATGTCAAAGATTCTTATGGTACTTATACTAGGCCATGTAGAGAGGTAGGGTGGCTAGTTTGTGTGCTTTAAAGTTAGTTTTGTGTAGCGAGTTGTTTGTGTTTGGATGTATGAAGCTGAAGAAATGGAGAGGGTGAAACCTGTTACAGGCGTATTGAGGCTTACTTTTCCAAAAAAACGCCCAGGGGGCCACTAAGTTCGAAATCCCCAGCTGATTGTCATATTGCCACCTACAGTATTGTGTGCCTACACTCTATAATCCCTGTAAAGAAGTTAGAGATTTTGGACAGGTATCGTGTCCTATTGTGCAGGCCATGTTCTGAAGGATGAAAATTTGTTCAACTACTTAGCCTCAAACCAGCTAATCTTGTGGGCAGGCAGTATCGTGCTGCAACAGTGGCCAAATAAATGCACAGTATATGTACATAATAGATATATAAGTAATATCATAGTGTTAGGATTGTGTGAAAATGTTTTTGAATGTGCTATTGCACTGCTAAATGAATCCAGCTGAAGGGGACATTAAGAGCCATCAAATGTTTCCCAGTCTTCTAGCCACCAGTTCTGAGTATGTGACAAGCCAACAGAATGAGATTTAAGAGTGTCATAGTATTGAGTTGAACGTTCTGGTAGCTCAGTGCCTAAGCGCTTGCTTTCAAAACCTTCGCTGCTCCTGCCCCGGGCACGAATCCCGGCAGGCGCAGGAATTTTGAGAGTTGTGTTTAATCATATGAGCTATGCCAGAACGCTCCGTGGTTCGGATTCCACGTTAAACTGTAGGTCCTAGAGGAAAGGAACTGGCCGTCCTACCTCTGACACAATGGCTTAGTATGCCTCCTTCGGGAGGATCCAACCAACCTTCGGGTTGTGGACTAAGTTAAGTTTAAAGTATTGAGTTATATCTTGTTGCACATTTTTGTACAAGAAAAAATAGTAAAAAAAAAAATCCTTAAAATAAAGTGAAAAAAAGAGTTTATTTGTTATAAATTTTGATTCCCCCCCCCCCTTCTCCAATTTTTGCTGTTGTTCATTACAGGCAACTGAAATTTAAATTGTTTTTTTGTTACTTTTAAGTTTCTAATTATCTGCCAATCTTCATTTCTTATTCAAATTGGTTAGTTTAAAAAAAATTAAGCAGGTATATATATCATTTAAAAGTTCATGATATAAAAGACAGGATAACTATTAAGACAAAATGAATAAATAAATCCAACTTATGCTTTGATTGTATGAGAGACTAATGAGAATAATAGGAAGATTTTTGTGGGTGCATATGACAGGCTGCCTTAATGGGTACTATGGAGAAGAGAACAAGACAGATTGAGGGAAATTATATTGAATTTGACGATTATATTATAATAAACATTTTGGCTGTATGGGTGATAAAATATGATGGAAGAAATAAATACAACAAATTAATTCTTCTAAGAATACAGCACTATTGAATAAGTAAAAATAATATTATAAATAAATTTTAGTTAATTTATCTGTAAAATGCTAGTGACAGCAAGAGATTGAAGTTTGAGATTGATGCTGGCTTACAAGTGTTTACACCAACAGAGTTCAAATCAAATAGTATGAAGACATGAATACCCTTTAAAGTGAATCAGTTATTCATTATTCCCATATTTAAGATGGCTAGATAAACAATTGTTTAAGTACTTTCAGTATGACACTGCTGACAAAAAGTTTCCCCTCCAATGCCACTCTCACATATACACAATGTAATGGTAGTTAAACCTTGTATGGAAGCTGATCTGCTGCTTGATGGTATCTTATTGGGTGGTAATAAACCCTATATTAATTTGTTGCCAGAGCTGATTTACTGCAACATACTCGTAAAGATACTGTCGATGATATCAACCAACCGTATCCCATGTAAAGTTGATCAGGTTGAAATTTGTGACTCGGCTGGCTGCAGGAGTAAATCAGGTATGTCCCGAGTGAGGAAGCCTTAAACTAGTGCTGCAATGTTTTGATGAATGCTGTTTTCTTGAAATGTGGTAGCTGTGAGTCTACACATTGGAGATGGCATTTAGGGCACCAGGACTTTTGCAATATACTGATGGTCTGGCATCTGGCATATTATTCTGTATGCACAGAAGGAAGAAATATTCCTAATTTGCAATAGCTCCCCAAAACATTACTGCTCACTGATGGTGGCAGTGTGATTACTAGAGTTCGCATCTTTATGACAAAAAAACAAATCAGAAATATGCAGGAAATTGTGACCTTAAAAATGGGTAAATATGACCTAAAAATGACAAAATATTATCAAACATTTAAATTTACTAGACATCAAAACATGCTCAATTATACATCATTTATTTTATCTGGTAGTGTCGCTTTCATGTAGACAGCATAATTTGCTTCTGTGCACTCCCTGCACCATAGGGAAAATAATTTTTAAATCGTTTTGTTGAAGTCAATTTAATTTCAGATAATATACAGGAGAGAACTCTTTCTTCTGTACTAAAATACTCCTCCCTAAACTCCCTTGTGTAACTTCGCACTTCCAGAAAATTTTCCTTTCGGCGTGGTGGTAGGTCTACTCACTGATCCACTGCGGATTTAACAATGACTAATGATATTTCATTGAGATTATGATTGATTCGGATCACCACAGGCATGTTTCTGCTGTATTGTAGAGATTAAAAGGTGGTCGGAACATTATGTTTAGAGAGTGACAATAATGTATAACTTTGACTGGTGAATTCTGACCACAGTGAAAGTTAATTTTTTTCTTCCACCTGTACAGCAGCAGTACAATTCTGTGAATAATTAATTATCTTAATTTCTTCTCATCTATATCTAGTGAATTCCCAGTATTATTAAAAAAAAAA
The DNA here is from genome assembly GCA_031002005.1 of Vandiemenella viatica. Classification (NCBI taxonomy): domain Eukaryota; kingdom Metazoa; phylum Arthropoda; class Insecta; order Orthoptera; family Morabidae; genus Vandiemenella; species Vandiemenella viatica. Next base: position 80,803,360 of record CM061921.1, on the reverse strand, counting down.
AAAAAAAAAAAAAAAACTACCAGATTTTTCCTAAAAATATGATCATATGACAATAAATATCGTCAAAATATGACCAAAACTAGCAAAATTGTTTGAATATGCAGTGGTGGAACCAGGGAGGGGGGCTAGGGGGCTCAAGGACCCCCTCCCCCAAAAAGTATCTAGGTTCACCCCCAACATAGTAATTTTGGACACCTTTCTTTCTTTTTCCTACTTTCTTTTTTCCTTCTTTCTTTTTTCCTTCTTTCTTTTTTCCTTCTTTCTTTTTTCCTTTGCTACTGATCTTTTAAAGGTGTCAATCTGTCATCGATCCGCCCCCTCCTATTCAGCCCTACCCTTGCCCAACTCAGCCCCCTCCCCCAACCAAAATCCGCTCAAACCCCTTCCAAACCAAAATCCTGGGTCCATCATTGTGAATATGCATTTATGTTCCACATAAAATACATTTAAATACAATCAGAAATGTTGAATTGGTATTTAATTCAGCATTTCAGCTCAAGGACACAGGGAAAAATATGACTTGTCCTAGAGATCTGAACCCTGGTGATGGCTAGATACAGTGATATCCAGGAATTCAAATATGGTTGTTTCCAATCTTTAGACAGGATCCTGACTGACCACAGATTACCTACTGGATTCAGCTCTCCAATACCACTGTACATGACACCAAGGTACACATGGAGGATGATGATCACAGGTAGCCAGTGGCAGCTTTATCTGCCTATCAGTCCTGCTATTTTAAATTGATGATTCACAGTTTGGAAAGACTCATCTAGCTACTACTGGACCCCATTACAGTGTGGAAAATGTAGAGGGAGATGTGCAACTAGAAATTTATAGATGGGGTCAACTAAAGCTATAGGGCGCTAATGACCTAGGTGATGACGCACCCTAAAACACTAAAAACAACAACAACAACAACAACAAAAACAACTAAAGCTCAGATGTAATTTGGTAGTGAACAGAGCATGGCTGTGCAGTGGTATATCATTATACAATGGAAATATGATGTGCAGTTTATATAGTGTGAGAATTGTCTTTTACACAGTGTTATCTTATTCCACAAATAAAATTTAAATAAACTATACATAACACATCAATGGTGTAACAATAGGGTGGAAGGACCAGCAAAATGCCACAGGCGCGCTGCTGGAGGATGCCTCCTTGGCCTGCCCCTTCAATCAGATTATGCCCATTGTTCCTGTGCAGGATAGTAGTGGAGGTAAAGTAAATAAGGTCACTGCAGATCTGGCACTGAGGGAGGGCCATATCTGATTAATTTGCTGGGCCTCAACAGTATGATTATGCCACTGTAAAATATACCAAACTCCAATAATTATTGATATGACACTGTGGAATATTGCTTCTTAATGGTACATACTTACGTATTTGCCGGTAAGTCGCTGAAAGCCTGAACCAGCCCCGGTTACAATATCCATGGCATTTGTTCTAAGTGCTGTTTACAACACAATTTAAATTGTTGTTTTTTTTCACAAATGCACAGTTTATTATACCTGTTTATGTAAACAGTTTCATAAGTCCAGTACACTAGATTTATAGTTTTGTGGGGAAGGGAGAAATTTTGGGTGCTGATATATTAAACATTTTGAATTTGGTAAACATAATGTATCAGTGATTTTAGCAGTGCTATTTAAATTGTATTGTATTTCTTAATAGAAAAATATATTTGTGGAGCAGACTAGTTGTTGACCTGATAATTTGTAGCAACAGATAATATTTTGATATTAGACAAACTGCTGATGGAAGATGAAAGTAATATTTTTATGTTTAAAAACTTGCTATCAAAAACAGTAGTTTAGATCTGTCTGGTGCTTATGGAGTCTTTAACTTATTCAGATCTCTGACTTAATTCTATGACAATAATGAGAGAAAAAAGCTTTAAGGCAGTATAGATAAGAAATGATTGAGAAAATAAACCCAACAATTACTATAGATAGTAGCAGCAGGGCAGCAGTGAAGACAAAAGAAAGATGAACATGTATAAAACAATATTTCAGTGGTGAATCTTTGTCCTGCAAGTAAATGAGACAAATAGTGAGAAGAGCAGATGTCACTTCAACATCCATCATGCCTTTGGGTCCATCCATGTGGTGGGTGTCAATCGCCTCTTCTTGCCATCTCATCTACTTGCAAGACCAAAGTTTGGCACCGAAATATTGTTTTGTGTTAATTTTTTTTTAATTAATAACTGCCTTACTGCCTCCACCTATTTTAAGGGTTTGGTTTGGTTTACTTTCCTTGTCCTTCCTGTTTTTTTAATTCATACAACATAACAGAAATTCAACGCCATATTTTAAAAAAAGTAAGTTTGTATTGCTCATTAAAAAAAATAGAAATCTGATTAGAACTGTAACTGGCTTTAAAAGTTTCCAATCTGTCTAAAGCCGAGAGGTGTCATACATTGTGTTAGATCGGACACAGGGCTGTGCTTGTATTGATTATACTGAAATATGAAAATCTCAAATTCTCTCGCTTGTCAGATTTGTTAAAGAAATTGTTTCATTTCAAACCAGTTTAATGATGCAATTAATATTTGACATTATTTATAAAGAAATCGTGTGGTCTTAAATCTCATGAATCGATGAAGTACTCTGTAATAACATTTAATACTCGTAAGGTTACTCTCTCTCTCTCTCTCTTTCTCTCTGTGCGTGTTGCTAAAACCAGTACTCGGTAGTGTGTTTTTGGGAAAAAATGATAAGTTTTATTTTGATGTATATATTTGAAAGCTTTACATTAAAATGTTGTTCCTAATCATCAAATAGTTTTGACTTCTTTCAGTTCAAAAATACAGAGTTCCCCTTGTTAAAATCTAATCTTCTGGTGTTTTATATACATATTCAGTTTAAAGTAAAATTGTGCAGCAAAATAAAATAAAAAAATAACAAAATCTTCAGTAAATGGGGAAGAAGGATGTACCATGTAACACTAGGCACTGATATGCTCTAAACCTCTTGCAAATTAACCTAAAACTGCAATCACACATTTATATTGATGTAGCTCTGCTATTGTCATCGTCTTTCCTATTAGATATAATGATTTAACTTTAAACATTATATGTGGCAAACAGTTCCGTAAATTATTATCTGCAACATTCTTGCACTTAGTCAACTACCTCATGCCTGCTTTGCTTCTGCCAGCCTCTTTTTACTGAAGCCTTCATAAATGCTCATCTAGTGCAATACTGTTGCATATATTTGCTTTTAATGTGACATTGATGCTTAATACATCATATATTTCTTTAAACAAAAGGTGATTATGTATATAATTTCGTAAATTCACTAGTTGCTTTTGCTGTATCATGTTAATAGCAGTAAGCTGTTGATTTAAAATCTGCTTTTATATATGCAAAGAAATTGTTTTCTACTTGTGGGGAAAACAAACCTCAGTCTTTAACAAATCGGTACTTGAAATTGGCTAAAGTTTTAATGTTTCTGACAAAGCATATTAAAAGATAAACTCATGATAAAAGTAATTTTATAGAAATAAATATGTTTGTAAATCTCTTTAATTTAGAATGGAGAGTTCACATTCTAAAAAGTAAACTACTTTTAATTTTGACTCTAATCAGCTCAATTTATTTTTTCCAAGTTTTACTTCAAACAATGCTGGGACATTATCTTGGTTCACCAGGTGGAGCCATATGGATTTATTAAAACCTGATGTTTCAGCCATTGTGCTGTGGCTTTTATCAGAGAACCGCCGTTTCAATTGCTGCTATTGCCTATATATAGCAGCAGGAAATGCGTGAGCATGCCTAATCATCCATGATCATGTCTTGGAAGTTGCCACACCCAGCTTAGGCTCTATGATGGAGTCATTCATATTGTGTTCTTCTAAACTGGTATGACCAAATATGGTCAAGTTGTATTCCACTATCAGTATTTATGTTGTTAGGTATTTTCTGTATTTTTAGTGCTTCTCTTATATGCCCGGATCATTATCTGCTCTCTTGATCACAATGCTGGTCTCGTCTAATAAAATTGAATGTCCACTTTTGGCTGAAGAACTAAAGAAGAGTTGCTAACATCGTTATTTTTTAAATGGCTTATGTGCTCATTGAACCTCTACTTTATGGTACATCCTGTTTCACCGCTGTATTCCAGGCACTAACTACAGGGAATATTATACACTCCTGGTATTTTCAAATTATCCCTCTTATTTTTGATGCTAGTAAGGATGCTGGATATCTTCCTGAGAGCCCTGTATATGGGACAGATGTTCTTCTTTTTAAACAGGTGGTCAATCTTATCCATCACTCGCCAGATGTACGGCAAGAAGGCCACTACCTAGTCAGATGGTTTGTTGTTCTCCGCCAATGATGCTGCAGTGCAAGACAAGGTGGACTGTTCAAGAGATGCCAAGGCTTTATTATCAGCAGCAATGCTGTATCCATTGGCTGGAAATGTTTTCTTTAAATTTCTTCCTTCAGCTGCTTGTAGTAAAGCCTTGGCATACCTGGACCGCTCCACCTACTCTCACACTACAGCATCATCGGCAGAGAACAACAAGGCAGGGGTTACCTTGCTGTATATCCAGGGAGTGATGGATAAGATTGGTCACCCACTTAAAAAGAACATCTGTTCCATATACAGGACTCTCAGGAAGATAACCAGCATCCTCGTTAGCCTCAAAGATGAAAGGAATAATTAGCAACAGGAGTGTGAAATTCCCAGTAATTGTGACCAAGTATACATGGGTGAAACTGGAGATACCATAAAGGAGTGGCTCAATGAGCATATCAGGCATTTAAAAAATAAACACGCAAGCTAGTCCGCTGTAGTTCAACATTCAGCCAGCAGTGGATATTCAATTTTATTTGACAAGACCAGCGTTGTAGCCATAGTGAACAGATGTGGCCCAGGCATATAAGAAATGCATTAGATGTACAGAAAAGACCTAACAACATGAATGTTATGTTGAATAGTATGTTGCAATTTGACCATATTTGGTCATACCTGTTTAGAAGAATACAATACGGATGACCCCATCACTTGAGCTGGGCATGACTACTTCTGTGACATCATGTCACCATGGACGATTATTCCGCATGTGTGCTTTCTGCTGCTATATATAGGCGATAGCAGCAACTGACGTGGAAGTCCTCTGATGAAAGCCACAGCACGATGGCTGAAATGTTGGGTTTTAATAAATATATGTGGTTTGACATGGATAACCAAGATGATACGTGCAATGACAGTGGCAGTCTATGCAATCATTTGAATAATGTGGTAGTCTGTTCTAAAAGCCAAGTCTGAATTCCTTCCAATTCCTCATCTCCTATCTTTTCCCACCTCTAATGACCTTGATATTGCCGAGCAGAAAAAATAATTAGCTACATGAGAAATGCATATAGATAAATAAGACATTACAGAGTTAATAAGATGCAGAGCACTTCAAAGCTCAAATAATCATGGAAATCTAAAATATTCCATAAATGATTTTCTTTACCAAAAGAGAACTCTGTTGCAGAATTTTTGGTTTAATTTAAATTGTTTGCAGTTGCAAACTATTGACTGTGTGGCTGAGATAACTTCTACATTTTTTACTTTTGCAGATAGTTTTTTTTTCTCCCCCATAGCGGTCACCAACCAAAAGACTGGGATTTACTAAATAGCTTACTTGTACATGTGACCAAAGTTCAAATAACAAAGCTGGCGAAATGTTTAAGACACTATTTATTATTCAAAACATTATCACATTTCTATGAAACAGCGAATACTTTAAAATTACAACAGTAATTCCATCTAAATGTTCCAAAATAGCCACCCTTTGAATTTAATCTATCACTTGACAAAAGTTCTCTGCACCGGTAAAAACTTCTGTAAATCTCAGATATCATTTAAATTTTTGTGGCTCATAAACTGTTTCTGAAGAAAGTTTATAAACCCTGAAGCTACCCAAATAAATATCCTAGGTCACCACTTGCAATGTGTCCATCTTCTTGTCGAAAATTATACTGCCTCGGCATTATTCTATTGGTATAATTTATACCCTCTCGTGATTTGGCCCATTGCTGTCACAGGTCTAGCTTTGCACCAGGGTACTGCCGCCCCTTATTGCATCTTAAAATCTGGTTCAACACCTCAATTATTTCAAAAATTTCCTCCAATTATTCCCAGATTTTAGTATGCAATAGATTCTTATTTTAAACATTTATATGTTACTACTAGCTGATACCTGCGACTTCGTACACGTGGATTAAGAATTTTGTTGCCAGAATTGAATGTAGATAGCTGTTGGTAACATAGGATTGCTCCCAAACAACACCGAGTCAGCATAATATGACAGGACAGCCATCACTATACCATTCTACCATTGAACCTGTCTCTTGAAGAGATTCAATTTCCAAACATATTTAAAAACAAACGATGGTGCAAGGATGTAGGGGGGGGGGGGGGTTGGAGGGTTAACTAAGGGCAACTTTATTTCAGCTTGGTCTTTTCTTCTTTCTTCAGCATGCGCATCCAATTCTTGGGTTCTAATAACTTTAGCTGCTCTTGCTCTTCCAGTTTACGCCCGCAAGACATGTCAAAAAAGAATAAAAAATAAACTGGTGCCAGGAACATTTAAGTAGACATAAAGTAATAGTACAGAGAAATCGACTTCTATACTAAAAATGTTTTTTGTCTCTAAACTAAATTTATTAAAAAAAGCATACACTAAAATAATGCCCGAGAAGCACAGCTTGAACAACGGATGCAACACTACAGACTAACAGATACGTCCATCTCTCTGTCAACATTCAATATGTTCTCAAAATTTTGTGACAGCAACTGTTATTCATACAAAAAAAATAAAAAAAAAATCCTGTGCTCTTCCTACAGATACAAAGTATTTCCTTGTCAAATTCCATCAATATCGGTATAGCCACTTATTCGTCAAAACGTAACAAAAAGACAGAGACTTACTTCCACATTTATAGTATTACTAGCCGATACCCACAACTTCGCACGTGAGGACTTAGAATTTCGTTGCCAGAATTGAACATAGAAAGCTGTTAGTAACTTAGGATTGGTCCTAAACAACACAGAGTCAGCATAAAATGACAGGAAAGCCATCACTATATCTTCTACCGTCGAACCTGTCTTATAAAGAGAATCAGTTATCAACAGATATACAAACAGAAAAACAAACTATGGCGCAGGGATGCGTGTGGGGGGAGGGGCAAAGGGTTAACTAAGGTCATCTTTATTTCAGCTTGGTATTTCATTTTCAGCATGAGTATCAGATTCTTGGATTTTCTGATAACTTTAGCTGTTCGGACACTGCTAGAGCTATCTCTTAAGCCAGATTTACGCCCGCAAGGCATATCAAAAATAGAAGACAAACTGGTCCCAGAAACACTTACCCAGATACAAAGTAATGGTACAGTGCAGAGAAAATCGACATCTATACCAAAATAGAATTTGTCTCTAAACGAAATTTACTAACAAATCGTACATCAACAGACTGAGCAAGAAACACAGCTTGAGCAACCGACATAACATTACAAACCAACTCACACATCCATCCATCTGACACAATTCTATAAGTTACAAAACATAGTGACTAAAACTGTTGTTTATACCAAAAAAATGTTGTGTGTCCTTCCTACAGATACAAAGTATTTCCTTGTCAAATGCCTTCAATATCGGTATAGCCATTTAGATGACTAAACATAACAAAAAAGACCGAGACTTACTTTCGCATATATATTATATTAGTGCAGATCACACACACACACACACACACACACACACACACACACACACACTGACTGTGAGAGAAACAATAGCAGAGTAATCAATACACTGTAAAAAAGTGTACACCTACAGCATTGTTAGACTGTGTATGATTTGCCAAGCATTTCATCCCTAAACTTGTGATATCTACAGTTCTGAAAAACTGGCCGTCTAGGCATGGTTCATACGATCAAAATAATAAAAAAATAATTATTAAAAATATTTGCCTGCATCAGGATTTGAACTGGGAACTACGGCCCAGATGTTATCAAGCAAGTGCGTTAACCACTGAGCTACCAGGGTTCGATACTATAACATACTATAGAGTTTTACAGATCCTATGCATTGGTCTATGTTCGTTTCGGTAATTTTTCGAAATTACATGACCATATGTACTATTTATACAGAAAAAGTATCCTATGTCCTTTCTAATGCCAAATTCCATGTCCTTGTGAAATTTCATCATGATCAGATTAGCTATTTAGCCCAAGAAACGTAACAAACAGACAGACAGAGTTAGTTTCGCATTTATTATATTAGTATAGATATCGAACATAATGGTTTGGTAATGAGAATAAATTGAAGTGAATTTTTTGGAAAAGTTCTATTTACTTCCAAAACACTAAACTCCTGGTAAGTCTTGTCATGTTGAAAAATTAGTTTTAAATATTATTTTACTTTGGAGTACAATTTTCCTCCATATTTATGAGACATTGATCAAAATTCTGATTTACATTCACCATGTGCTTATCAGTTTGAAATTATGTATCTTCTTTTCCCTTTTATATTTTAAAATGAACCTTGCACCATTATTCATATTTTATCGTTTAGTTAACAATCCACTATTAAGATTTTTTAAATTTTGAATCATGTATTTTGGACTTAATAGTTGTTACTACTACTACTACTACTACTGTTACTGACTGTTAACATCACCTTTTCTTTATGAGAATTTTAAAACCATGAACTTTTAAGATTTTACTATTCCCTGAAATTTTGTCTTTATTTACTTTTTAAACTTCTCATTTCATATTATTACAAATTATTCAATTTTAAGTTCTGGCTGTTACACAATTGTTTTCCTCCGCTGCTAATATCTTTATTTACATACAAAATTCTGAGGTCTCCGTGGGAGGAGTGTATCAAAGTGATGAGACCTTTCACTGAAAGATGAAGTCTGATAGTAGCTTCCAAACATCATAACATATTAATGTGCTCTCCTGGTGGGAAGCCCTGAGAACTTTTTATACAGTTGATACAACGGAAAATACTTCATTCTTCCATCTTTATTTATAGTATGTTTAATGCTGAATGTTTTTTTAAATGCTGAGAACATTAGAACATTGCGTGTTTACTATTTATTCATTATTTATCTAAATGAAGGTCATTTTATTCAATATTGTGAAATCCAATGTTACCATTCTCTCATGACATCACAAACATCTGTAGCTTCCCGCCTTGAACATCATATAACCATTCCCTTCCACTTAAGAATTTCTTTCTTGGGAAACCCTATATAAAAATAATTTTAAACACACTTCAAAGTTGTCGACATATTATCTATTATCAGCATCTACTCTTTGGCTTTCCCACAACACACAATGCCGGCCTGACATTAAATGGTGTATAATGTGAAGCAAAACTAACAATTTATGTTTGAACAGATGGTTTAAAACCTTACTGCTTTACAACATGCAGCATTTTCATTCGAATAGTGCTTCCAGTAAGTGACTTAAAAATTAAGCCATTTTTAAGTGTAAAAAAGTTACTACAGTGTCATATTCGCTCTTGTGGTCTGATGTTTCAGCTGTAAGGTGTCTGGGGATTTAAAGGTCGTCTGTTTGAATCAAGTTCTGGCTGGAATTTTTAAAAGCTGGTAATCTGTCCATTATCCTTGATTTAGATTGCTTTGTGCAAGGGAAGTATGGTTAACTGCGTCCATGTTTCAGATTCTGTTTAAAGCAGTGGAGTCTCCTTACATATTACAAGTTGTTCACTCTGAAGTGGTAGCTCAAGGTCACATTCATCTGGCTCTGCTCCTCACCATACCAACCTTTCCTACATCACAGAGCTGACCACTGTGTCCATGCAAATTTATGGAAAATTTCCCCTTCGTGTGTAGGGGTAATGGCAGTGAAGTGGGGATAGAGTAGACTGACCTTCAGCTGCCTCTGTTAGTTTAATGGTCTTTAGGAGTGCTAGGTTAGAACAGTTGAGTCTGACAGAGGCAGATTGCACTATTAATTTGAATTTTAGATTTTTTTTTTTTTGGATATACGTATCATTATTGTTACAGTATCTTATAACATAAATAAATATATAAAAGAAAATTTATTGAAGGTGATTTAAAGACAAAAATGAAAGGTTAGGGAAAGTCAAACCATCATTTGCCAAAGTTGAAGGCAGGATGGCTGAAAGGAGATACAAAAAATAAGACTAATACAGTTAACATTATTTTGGGGTCAACTTTTTGTGACAGCCATGGAGAGGCAAAAATGTATTATCTCACTCTCTTCCATAAGCCAACCTTTATAAATATTTATATGTATGGTATAACCCTGGTATCTTCTCTTTTCTGAGCCACTTGAAAGTCTGTGCAGTTAAAATGTGTATGTTGTTTTTTTTTTTTTTTTTTTTAATGAAAAGTATGTTATAAGATTTCATATTAATGTGTAGAACTCAAATTCTGTGTTTCTGTACCAGCCTGCAATCAGTTCTGGGTAATTATTGATTTGACACCTGTAACAGTTAATTTATTGTAACTATTTTGAAAAATTTGATTAAAAAAAGAAAATGTTTTGTAGATCTTATTGCTTCCTCTTAAGATGAAGTAATATGTTTTTCTGGATGGAGGGGGGATGAAATAGAGCATAATGGTTGTGTATCATCTTTACTTCTAACTGGATAAATCTTTTGACACTGTTGACTATATTACAATTGTACAGAGCTATAAAAATTGTATTTCAATCTGAGGAGAATGTTGCAGAAACTAATCAATGTTTGACGTTGCATAAAAATACTAGACCTGTTGCTAATTTGATGTGGTCTTGTGTGTTGGCTTCTGTGTGGATCTTTGTATATACAATGCAATCAATAATAATTAAAAATCTGTAAATAGCCTGCTGTTGTTTGAAAATGTTGTAGAATGCATGTTGTGTCAACAATTTTCCAGATGATATAAATATGTTTCTCTCTTACACAGTTTACGAATTTTGTTTTATGTGTTATGCTTAATGCTGAGAGCATCTAGTTTTTATGAGTGATGCAGACATTGTATTTTACCACACTATGTTTTTTAACTTTTGGAAATAATTGGTTCAGCCCAACAACATTTACTGTATAACTGTACATTGTGGTAGTTTATACATATGATTGTAAGCACTTGAATGCAGTAAGTAATTTTATAAATTTTAAGTTAACTTTAAACTTTTAAGTCTATACTTTTTCTATTTTTGTACAGTATCTGATATTTTTTTCTCTTAAAACAGCCTGGTTCTACTATGATATCAATCAATTTTTTTCGGCTCTTCAGAGTAATGAGGCTAGTAAAGCTCTTGAGCAGAGGTGAAGGAATTCGAACGTTACTTTGGACATTTATAAAATCCTTTCAGGCTTTGCCGTATGTTGCTCTCCTGATTGTGATGCTGTTTTTCATTTATGCTGTTATTGGAATGCAGGTTAGTACACATGATCTTTACCACTTTCTGTAAAAAGAAAAATGAGGTACATGTAAATGTTGAGCAAAATTAAAAAAAAAAAAAATAAATCTTTCTGTGAAGCTATCACATGAGCTGAAATTATTTTATGTACTGCTTAAATTATTGATTTGAATTAGCTAATCTAAGGAGGGATGAAGTTTTCATCAAAGTACCACTGGATTGGGTTATAAAAATGTGATATTTTGATGGCTAGCCCCACAGTATTCCTTGAGTGTGAAACCTGTACTGTGTAAGACTTAGATTGCACTGGGGTGAGTACATAACTTTGTCTCAACTATGACCATGGATAATCATGGATATTTCAGTTGTAGCCTTACAAATATAACTTGGTCGCCACTTAAGTCTATTGATGGTAGATATACAATATATTCTTGAAGATTTTGCAAAGACATGAACTGAAATGGCATCAGACAAATTCTCTGAAGATATAGTTGCAAGTCCGATTAACCGATTTGAGCCAGACCACACCCCATAGTTTAAAATACAATTAGCTAATTTGTGAAAGCAAACAAAAGTTCAACACACACTTCTACTGTTTGGTTTGTTTGTCCACTGCCGACACTTAGGTTATACAGACACACCGCATGGCGTAAAATACTACTTCAAAACTGCCTTGCAATAAAACTAACTGAATAAGCGAACCTACATTGTGCCAACACGGTAGCATCATGATGCTCGATATGAAACTTGCTGGCCGACTGAGCTACATAGTGCCGTGCTTATTGTATCTGGAAGACTGGGCTACTGCGACTGAGAACAAGGAAAATTCTGGGTGGATATTTATGCTCACTGACCGTGGGAAGCTGCAAGACTTCCGCCTCACGTGAGAATCTTCAGAAAACTGATCAGATTCGTGTCTCACGCTCAAAGGTTTCATCAGATCTCTTGACCTTGAACGTTAAAAATGTTTGTCATTTTGAAATATTGAGAATTTCTAGATATTCTAAAAAGTGTCAACTTTTGTTCTTATGGAAAACTTTGTAAATTTAATAGTTTCACCGTAAAAATTATTTTAATGTGATTACTAAGACCTGTTAATACCTTTCACAATTTTGCTATTACTAAAATAAAATACATTTTATTTTATTCTTAAAGAGCTACTCTTTCATTTATTATCAAGCAAAACATGTTTACTAATGTCAAAAGGTGTAATAAAAATCATAATCCAAAAACAGAATCTAACTAATTAATATTTCAGAAGTTAGCTAAGCTATTGACTTGAAAATAACTTTAAACAAATTTACATATTTAAATGGTTACTGTTTAAATTTAAAGTCTCTAATTTCTTTCTTTGATTTATTACGAATTTTCAAAATAATACTCCAGACGAATACTTAAGGCTGATGCAACACACAATACCATCTTAAAAGCTGTAAAACTCTGATTTCTCGCTTGAATTAACATAGTAACTGGCTTTAAAAATGATATGCAGTACTATTCAATCTAACTTGTGGTTCTAAGATCAAATTTTGTCACACAGTTCAAAATTTATGAGATACCTGACATGCCTTTCCAAAATTGAAGTTATTTTCTAAAGAAAACTAACTGAAATTTTCAAAAAAAAAAAAAAAACCTCCCTCATAACTACCTACTGGTGGGGCTGGTCTGCCATTCATTCTTCCTTTACTCTCTCTCTCTCTCACTTATTAAACAACAATTTATGAAATATTATAGCCAATATATCATCACTATTATCAAATTTCAATTGTTTCAAAGGTCTTGGTATTTCACAAAAATGTTCATCACTTGTAAAATGTTTATTTCAAATGTTTTTGTTTCCTGCAATCATGAAAGAAAAAACACAAACACTCTTACTAAATGTTAATAAACTGGTAAAATGTTCATTTGAAATGTTTATCACCTGCAATTATAACAGGAAAATTTTTTTTTTCACACAACCCCATAATGGGTCAATTTTGCTATAATTTCACTTATGGCATCTTGTAAGGGATGAAATATACCAGTCTCCTCTCGGTTGTGACCTTAACCAGGGCGAAAAGGAGAAAATGCAATGCCCCACAGGTTTGGGTGCTGAGTAACAGTTCTGTCCCTGGCGCCTGTCGCAACAGTCCTGCCTTGAGACCTCAAGTTGGCCACCTGTCAAAGAACCAAAAGGAAGGAAGGAATTAGTTTCCATCCTTATTATAAGAATACAGTCTAAGAAATTAATATAAATACACAAAGAAATGAAAAGTTCACACCGAATATGGTGGGTGAACGGTTAACGTTCTGGCCTCGCATTCGGGAGGATGCGGGTTCGAATCCCCTTCCGGGCACCTAGATTTGGGTTTTCGATGGTTTCCTCAACTCACTCCAGGCGAATGCCGGGATGCTTCCTTGAAAAAGGCCATGGCCAAATTCATTCCCGTTCCTTGCCCCCAGTCTCTACTGATCTTAGCCGTCGACGAGGCGTAAAGTAATAAGTAAAAAGAAAAGTTCACTAACATAAGTATAAAATGGTTAAAAGAGACGTGCACAAATGAAATTAAAATCTCATTAACAAATCAAAATCTTAAAAGAGTAAGTGCTACAAAGTATAAGTTTTACAAATAGCAAAGAAAGCATGAAGAGCTTTCATAAATTAAATGAGTAGCAAAACTCAATATATAAGTTGAATCACTAATATGAAAGTATAAACCAAGTAGATTACAAATACAAATTCTTTCAAATATATATCGTATGGTATTATTCCCTAGAGCATTTTGATTAATATGTCTGGCGTTGCAATAGCATATGAATTCACAAAGTCACTTAGTTATGCAGAACATATTGGTGAATGTCTCTGATCTTAATATCACATAAACAACAAAACTTAAAATTAATCAAAAAGGTTATATACTCTTTCTTGAAAATGGTAGAGCTCATACTACACAAAATACTATCTTAAAAACTGTAAAAATCTGATTTATCGCTTGATGTAACATAGTAACTGGATTTAAAAATGATATGCAATACTATTCAATCTAACTTGTGGTTCTAACAACAAATTTTGTCACACAGTTACAAAATTCATGATATACCTGACAACTGGTATGATAACCAGCATATTGACCACTACAGACGATCTCACACTTGAGGAAGTCACCAGAGTTAGCCATTGAAATATTGTGTTTTTATAACACGAACCAATTTTACACATGGGAAGACTCGTTGCAATCATAAACCAACAAAGTTTGTTCTTATCTAAAGAGTTTTACTTGGAAATTCTGTTTCTGAAAAATGCAGTCAAATGTTCAAAAGTGTTCAAGGCCTCTGAAATGAATGTAAAAAAAGCTAAATGGAAAAATTTTATACCAAATATACTTCTCCCACCCAATAGCCATCAATGAACTTCCTTATAATGTTATCTAACTACAAAGACTTGTTAAATACATTAGGTGAATTCATGTAACAAGCTTCTAGTGACTTTGAGAAAGAATGGAGTGAACCTATGGTTATGTGATGAAATGTGGTAACAATAATTTTATATTGACTTATACAATTACCTGCCTGGATATCATGGTGATGAAAAGTTGTAGAAATGGCAGATTTCTCTGAAGTTAATTTATCTTTCACATGTGTTGGGAATCTGTGAAGCTGAGTATTTTGATGCATCCAAAAATGTACACTTTTCAGCATTAACCTTAGTTTTTATTAATGCCTGATATTACTAAGTTTGATATATACATTATCAGTTTTTACCACAAACACTTTTAATTTGGGTAGTTAGTGCACATTTGAATGATATTTTTAACTGGGTGCCCGTGGCACAGTGAAATTTTGTATGAGGCATTGCATGTGAATGATAATTCCCTAGCCTCATATTTGTGAGGATGAAGGTTCGAATCCCCATCCAGCCATCCAGATTTTGGTATTCTGAGTTTTACTGAAATCACTCGGTAAATTCCGAAATGGTTCCTGAAAAAGACCATTGTCAGATTCATTCCTATTCTTTGCCCACCAGCCTTTGCTGCCTCTAATGACATTGATAGGTTGTAAAGCCATAAGCAAAAAAGGGGAAGGATTGTATAGTCTATTACTGAATTCTCGTCTCATAAAATTCTGCTCCCAGTAATATCAGTAATTAAAAGTGTTTTACTCCTTTTTCCATAGTAATTGTTCAGTTAAATGGACTTGCAGCTTTTGACCATATGTTTACTGATGATTGCTTATTTAAATATAGAGTATCTTTAAAATTGATACAAAATTATTTTTATTTTACATGGAAAAAATAATACTTGTTTATTGACAGTTGTTTGGGAAGATCGCTCTAGATCCAGAAGGCGCAATTCACCGGAACAATAATTTTCAGACATTTCCTCAAGCAGTATTAGTTTTATTTCGTTCTGCTACAGGTATGAATTTCAGCCACTAAAGTTTTTAAAAGTGTACATATTATTTTTATATTCTGAATAATTGTCTAAAGCCAAATATTTTTCATCAACTTAGGTGAAGCTTGGCAAGAAATCATGCTGGCCTGTAAATCGAATGTAAAATGTGATCCAAAATCTGATGAAAAAGGAGATACATGTGGCTCAGATATGGCATTTCCATATTTCATATCATTTTATGTTCTTTGTTCATTCCTTGTAAGTTGTAGCTTCTTGTTAATATTTTGTAACACCTTAATAGTTTTACCGTATGAAATTCATTTTGAATTTTTTTTTCAGATCATTAATTTATTTGTTGCTGTAATTATGGACAATTTTGATTACCTTACTAGAGACTGGTCTATCTTGGGTCCACATCATTTAGATGAATTTATACGTTTGTGGAGTGAGTATGATCCAGATGCCAAAGGGCGAATTAAGCATCTAGATGTTGTTACACTTCTCAGAAAAATATCACCACCTTTGGGCTTTGGTAAACTGTGTCCACATAGGGTTGCATGTAAGGTATGCATATGTAATGTGTTTGATAGTTAAAATATTTATTCTTGTGTTATAACTTGTAATGTTCATCAGTCCAACATAAATGCTACTTCCAGAGACTAGTTTCTATGAACATGCCTCTAAATAGTGATGGCACAGTTCTTTTCAATGCAACATTGTTTGCTGTTGTACGCACTTCATTAAGAATAAAGACAGAAGGTAATATAGATGATGCTAATGCTGAACTCAGAGCTGTTATAAAAAAAATTTGGAAGCGTACAAGTCCAAAATTACTGGATCAAGTTGTTCCACCACCAGGAGGTGAGAGATAAAACCTAAAATAAGTTGCTACACTGTAATTGATTGTAATACCTGAAGATATATCCCTTGAATTGTTTTTATTTACAGTTGAAGATGAAGTAACAGTTGGAAAATTTTATGCAACATTCCTAATTCAAGATTACTTCGACGATTTAAGAAGCGGAAAGAACAAGAACTCAAGGATGGTGATAAGGAGTCTCACAATACTGTTACATTACAGGTATTGATGTTTAAAACCTGCCTGAGAATTTTATTTATACTTTGGTTTCTTAGAATCATTATGTTATTACTTCAGATTTTTTAAAATAATAAAATTTTATCAAAAAAAAACAACAAAAAACAACTCAGTGCTGCAAATGTTACTGGAAATATTAAAATGATGTGGGAACAAAAGAAAGACCACCTTCTAGATTTCCTCATTTCCTCAGTTCCAATAACAATAACCACTCCAAATTCACATGGTCATATTCCCACACCTTTCTTTATGCGGACATGTCTGTACAACAAGGCGCTCTCCACACCTCTGAGCACATCAATCCAACATATTTAAATAAGTACCCACATTTCAACAATTGCCATTCCTTCCGTACTAAACATTTCCTTCCATACATTCTCTCAATCCACGGCATATATCACGAATCACGGCCAGGCATTCCCAAAAAACTATTACAAGCCTTTATTTTCGGCTGGTACTGTCATAATCTTTTTCAAAAGCAAATCTCTTGTGCTACACCCCACAACTCCTGTTCTGCCCCTCAAAAAGCTGACCGCAGATCAATACCCATAACCCAGTTCTCTCCTGGCCTAGAATCCATTAACCACATACTATGTTCCTTCCCTAACATGCACATCCCACTTCCCAAAATCCTACCCACTGCCCCACGCCCATTCTTCAGCAGACCTCCCAATCTGAAAAACATCATTTTCTACTCTCCTAGACTTCCAAATCGATCTTTACCCATGCAATACACCGCACTGCAAAACATGCAACATGCAGGATAAATCCAGCCACCACTCCATATTCCCATCCTATCACAGGCGAATCTTTTCCTACTTTTGGACATACCACTTGTACTATTACTCGCCTCATTTATAACCTTTCCTGCCTTCACTGCACTGCTGCTTACATCGGTCTCACCACTAAACAACTGTTTGTCAGGATGAGAGGCCACAAGAAAACAGTTTATACCACCATCCATACCATCCTGTGGCAATCCTTGCCAGCTGACAAGATTCCAACAATCTCATCACCTGTTTTACAGTTATGGCTGTCAGTGTTTTCCAGCCACTGCTACCTTTCTAGAACTCTGTAGACGGGAACTGGCCTATCAACACATTGTAGACACCAGATAACCTTCTGGCCTCACCTTTGCTAAGACCCCTCACCAGCAAACCTGTCACTTACATTTTTACAAATATACAATCAATTTACATGTGTTTTTGTTTTTAAACAGATCGAAAATGTATTTTTAGAAAATTTGTCAGAGAGAATAATTTCCCAAAATTATTGATGGTCAACTTTCTACCCACCACCACACTTCTCTTTGGTTCATTTATCTGGTAGGTCTAGATGTGTATAAATCTTTCCATATTTCTCACCTCCAACATGAGTAAGGTTATTCACTGATATATTGTAAAGTGTGCATGCTTTTGTGTACATCCTAGTCCATCTGTTATTGTATGTGATAAGTGGTGGGTTATTTTTCCTACCCTTCCTTATTTTGATATCACAATACAAGCAAGTATTAGTGATAGCACAATCCCAGCAATAAAATACCAGTAATACTTGAATAAAAACCTTGAAGAAAATCAAATTTAGCTCTTAGGCAAGAAAGTTATATGGCCTAGTAATTCACAATTACACAGGTATTCTAAATTTCTTAGAAGAAATTTGTGTTAGTTTGACTAAGTGACATAGCTGTATGCAGAAATATGTTTTGACTTCAACACTAGTAAAATTTAGATTTTAAAGCTGAAGTTAAAATACAAAGACTAATTGCATAGTTTTCCTGACTGCATTCTGTAAACACATCAGAAAGTTCTATTATGATGTGAAAATAGAGATAGATCGCAGAATAAAAAGTAATATTTAATTGAAACTATTGTTTTCGAAGACAGAACAACAAAATTCATATTATTTCTGCACGTTCAATAATCTCAAACATTTATGAAGCCAGACAAAATGTCATGAGGTGATATTAATGTGGAAAGTAATGATAAAACACTCATCACTTACCACATACATTGCAGCAACAAAAAACACTACACAATAAACATAATACTTCAGGCTATGCCCTCACTCATGAAGTTAGAAGTTGGTGCATGTACAGACCTAGCTTTGTGCATAAATTTTTATCTTTCAAGCAAATACATGACCCCGAATGTTGTTTTTCATGTGCTTGTTTAATAATTTTTGTTACTGCAACATGTCTTTGATAACATTTGTAAGTGATAGTACCATACATAGAATTTTGTTGAATGACTAGAAAATAGTTTAGTATGACAATAAGGGCTGAACAAATTTCAGGGAAAATTTAATGGACAGTTGAAAACGCAGATTGGTTACACTATTGCAAGGTTTTCCTTGGTTCTCTATCCACAGACATGGCCGTGAACGAAATTTAAAAATATAATGTTGGAAATAAATGAAAAAAAATTTCAGCTTTGACTAAATTTAAAGAATGTGTTTAAATTTTCTTATTTATGACAAGAATTGGATAACAAAAGATTGAGAGAAATAGAAGATAGGTGAGGTAAGATAAACCTGCTGCCAGGCTGAAGCTTGAATTGCTTTAGTGTTTTAAAATTGAAGTAAAAATAAGAAACCACAAATTTTTTTTTTAGTTATTGTATTTTGCTTCTTAGTTTTATGTAAATATTTGTTTGATATTTTTAGGCTGGACTTCGCACACTCCATGATGCTGGCCCTGAGCTGAAGCGGGCAATTTCTGGTAATTTGGAAGAGCTGATAGATGATAACCCAGAACCCATGCACAGGGTACGTGCAGTATTTTGTAGAGTTGTTCCTGTTTATAATTACAGAATAATTTGGCAATAATGAGCTAATAATGAATAGCTGATATTTGACTTTGTTAGCTATATTACATGAATCATTTCTGGCCATCTTTTAATTTGGACACCACATGTATGTGGCAAAGGGCTGATAATATTCATAACAATGCCTTGGGAGTACATATAACTTTTCAATATCATTGCAGTTATCTGCATGCATTCCTTGTTTATCTTAAAATAGATTTGCATATATATTCATATTTCGTTTGTCACTCACTTATACTGATTCTAACAATTTAAACTGTTTGTTTATTCTTAGTCACAGTTTGTATATTCTCTCTGTGTTCTTGTGATTGTTACTTTTATGAAAAATGTAAGATGAAGATAAGCTATTCAAGCCATAATTTGCCTCACACTCTCAACCCAGTGTTTTCATCAATATCACTGAAGTTTATTTTGCTAGATCCATTATTGATGCTGAGTATACTTGACTTTGGGACCAAATTTATTATCAGACAGTAAATTGGTTGCTGCATCTGAATGAATCAAATTGCTGAAATCTAAACATCTTACACTGTCTTTATAAAAGTTAAGGGGCACAAATCACTCGGTTTAGAACCAAAAAGTCATTTATATTCCATGAAATTTTTAATGTAAATCTTTGACTTTAGTAATTCTATTAGTTATGGAGATGTGATTCTTCATGTTGGATCAGTGAGGAACTCTGAGGGGTTTGTAACACAAGTCTATACAGCATATTTATTTCTAACAGTCATTTTAATGCTACCTTGGTTTAGTATCCACAAAACATCTGCAAGATAAACTGATAGGTTAGAGCTCACCCATGTTGTATGTTTTGTTCAGTTGCACTATTTTACGATTTAACCTTGGTGCAGTTTAACACTATTCTATATGTACTTCACATATTGTGTTAAGTACGAAGGCTGTAAGGAAATGAAGTTTCCTTACTTTGTATGTACATTTATATTTTTTAAAAATATGATCTGTGCCCGTGATACAGTTTTAATTTGAGAAGAGTTATATAGCAGCTCTGACGTGGATGTTGGGGAGACGGAACATCTTTGGTTGTTTGGTTGCCGAGAAGGTTTTTTTTATGGCAGAGAGAAGAAATATACTGTCATAAGAGAATACCGTTGTATTATTTTTTTGAGTCCGTTTAATGTATTCAGTATGAAGATATGGAAAATAAACATTGTTACTGAATATTTAAATTTATTAATATAACAAAAGATCTTATAAGGCGAATCAAAAAGTAGGTTACACTTCCAAGTTATGGCCATTTATGAAACCACCTACACGTAGGTAATAGGGCTATTACAACAAACTGTGTAAGTTCACTTTTCCACATAGTCCCCAAGAGACTGTAAACATTTATTGAAATTATTATTATTTATCATATGATTATTTAACAAGGTACACAATAAGAAATGTACATATCACAAGCTTGTACAATTTCATATCTCTAGATCTAATGTTTTAATCCAGTCAACTGCACTGATCGACGCATCATGTATTTGCACTTTTGTTCCCTTGTAAGCGCGAAGAGGACAGTTGGAAACGATGTGATTGTCTGTAAGGTGGCTCCACAGTCACAATTTGCAGAATCTACCCAGCCCCATTTGTGTAATAAGTAGGCGCATCTGCCTTGTCCTGTTAGAATCCGATTAATTATTCTCCTCTGCCGCCTAGGGAGATTGAAACCTTGTAACCGTACTGAGGGGTCCTCAACTAAATTTTTATTGGCTGCTGATGACTGCTCCCATTGAGTTGTCCACAGTTGTTGGTGTTGGAAGAGGACTCTGTAAGGTTGATTGCTGTATGCCATGATGGTTTTCTTGATTTCAAATGTCGGTGTTTTGCTTGAATAATGTCTTGATGTATAGGCAGCTGAGGGATCTTCAGGATCTTTTTCCAAAATTTTAAGAGAGCTTCTGATCTTCTTAGTGCTGGGGATGAGATGTTGCATAGCACTGGAAGCAATATGATGATCGTACTCTGAATGCATCCCGTAATTATCCTCATTGCCTGATTGAGTTGCACATCTATCTTCTTTGTGTGGGTACTATTGATCTAGAATGGGCAGCAGTATTCAGCAACAGAGTAAAACATAGCTAAGGCTGTGTATCTCAGAACGTGAGCATTGGCTCCCCATGAAGTACCTGCAAGCTTTTGAAGAATATTATTTCTCGTTTTGACTTCGGCAGCCACGTTTGAGATATACTGCTTGAATGGTAGAGTTCTGTCGAGTGCTATACCCAGATATTTTGGTGTGCTGCAATATGGCAAGAGTTGGCCTCTGAGTTTGACTTCTGATTTAGTAGTTTGATTGTCTGTTGCATAAATGAAATGTTGAAATAACTGTTTTCTGAGGACTTAGATGGTGGCATTATTTCTTGAAGTATACATCTAACATTTTCAGATCAGCTGATAGTTGTTTCTGCATCAGAAAAGTTGGGGTTCTGGTTCACCAAACAAATGTCATCAGCGTAAGTAAATTTTCTTAAAGATGTTTCTGGTAAATCGTGAGTATACAAATTGATAGGGAGGGGTGCTTAAACAGATCCTTGGGGTAGGCCATCAATTAGTATAAATATTCTACTTCTGTCATTGTCAGAGTATATCTGAAAGTATCTATTGCTCAACATGTTGTTAAGTAGTTCTGCAAGTTTTCAACATGGTTTAATACTCAAAATTTCAGAAGAAGTCCTTCTCGCCAAACAGTGTCATAGGCAGCTGACAGATCCAAAAAGGCAGCCACACTTACTGATTAATTCTCAAACCCATTTTCAATATGAGAGGGGAGAGTGAAAACCTGGTCATTACAACTTCTCCCTGGCCTAAATCCTACTTATTCTATGGGAATGTGGTTATTGATCACTTCAAAAATTCTCTTGTAGATCAGGCACTCAAGGAGTTTGTATGTGACACTTAAAAGTGCTATTGGTTTATAGTTTACCACTTTTGTAGGATCCTTATTTGGTTTCAATATAGCTAATATTTTTGATTTCTTCATTAATGGTGGGAGCTTTCCACCTTGTACAATATTTGAATAGAAGTTGGTAAGTCATCTTACTGTAGCTGGTCCACAGTGGGCCAAAAGTTCAGGATCTATACCATCAAATTCAGCTGCTTTTCCCAGTTTCAATTGTTTGATTGCATCTTTGGTTTACCGTTCTCTGTATGGATTGGATAATTGAGAAGATTGTGGGGCTGCTTTTTTCTTATTGCATAATTTTAATCTGATATCTCTTTTGGTTTGCTTATCCTTTGTGTTCTTAGAAACCAATACTAGGTGTTTGGCAAAATCATTCAAATTGATGGCAATTTTTTATATTCTGATCACAGGATTTGAGCAGTCTAATTTTCTAATGGCAGACCAGGCTTTTCTGCTAGTATGGGTGTAATCCAAGGATTCTACTGTGCGATGCCAGATATTTCTACGACCCTCGTCTAGTGATTGAAGGAGACGTGTTGCATTGTCAGGGGTTGGATGTTCCTCATGTTTCATTAATAAATTCTTACTTTCTGGGCTCCAACCAGAGATGTACTCTTTGCGATATTCTCTAGGAATAAATCGTCAAGCTACACCTTTAATGACCCTAACAAATCTGCTATAATTATTGTAGGTTGGTTTAATCCATCTGATATTGCAGTCTGTATGCTTTGCAAATTCAGTCCAATTGGCTTTCATTAAGTTCCATCTAGGTGTAGGGTGTGATCACATAACAGGTATAAACAATCGTTCCTACCTCTAGGATAACAGGTCTGTGTTGACTGGGGGGAAAATCCTTGACCACTGATCTACAAACTTGACTGAGTGAACTCTGGAGCTGGGTTGTAAAACATAGGTCTGGAGTGTATCCTTAGGACCATCGAGCTGAATGAAAGGTTGTCAGATCTTTAGCATCATAAATTAATTCCATATTATCAGTTTCGATCCAGCTTTCAAGTATTTCACCATTAAGCCCCAGAGGTGATGTTTACTGATGTGTGAGTGGAGACTTTCCTGGCGTATCGATGCAACAAAATCTTCACGGGTGTCCAGCCGGATGGTGGTGTAAAAACACGATGTTTCGACTGCTGACTCTGCTGTCTTCATCAGGTATCTGTAGTTGTTCTCAGCTGACAGTTGAGGCAGAGACAGTCAGCTGAGAACAACTACAGATACCTGATGAAGACAGCAGAGTCAGCTGTCAAAACATCGTGTTTTTACACCACCATCTGGTTGGACACCCGTGAAGATTTTGTTGGTGATGTTTACTGTTGAAGTCACCAAGTACTATAGTTGGGTGTTGTTGAGGAGGAAAAGGAGGGTTAGGCCAATTAGTTTCAGGTGGCTTGTATACATTGACTATTGTCAGGTTTTCAACTTTTGCCATAGTGTTATAAATGTCATTATCAGAGTTTACTGACAAGAGTTGGTAATTTGGCAAATCATTCTTGACATAAGTTGCGAGGCCGTACTTGGGATGAAAATTAGAGGCTATTAATTTAAAACCTGGTATATTCCCTCTGTGTTGTATCTGTTGTTCGTCTGCTATGTGAGTTCCTAGGGGCATAATTACATCGACTGCATATTTCTGTGCAAGTCTGGAAAGATATTCACATTTTGCTTGACTTATTCCTTCGATATTCAGTTGACAAATGCGTAGAGATGGTCAAATTCTACGAGCTTGTGGATCCTGAAAAGGACCTTCTGGCTCCTTTTTGTGTATCCTTTGACCAAGAGGTCTATTCAAACAGTTGGGTCTCATCTAATAGCTGTTGCTTTCTTAGCACCACCCAGGTGTCGTGTGTAGGGCAATTGAGGTGATACCTATGGACGTGAAGCAACTTAGTCCCCAATTTCTTGAAATGGTCAACTACCTTTTCGATTCTGGATGCATAGAAATATCCTCTAGCGTTATGTAACCACCTGGAGACAGGTTCTTTCACCTCCTCAACGTTTCAGAATCATCATCCACAGAGATCCTTTTTATCTTACCGAACACACGCTAGTGATTTTGTTGCTTGGTAATGCAACACCTCACCCGGCCAACCAAATGACTTAACTGCTGCAGCAATTCAAGTGGGAGGTATGGCAACATCCTCCTCCATACAGTTCACACTTAGTGCCATGTGATTATCACATTTGGCCCCTTGAAAAATGCTCTCCATGGGACACACATTGAATCTCTTGACGTTCTTCAGACTTTGAAGTGGTGGTTACATAACCAGAAACCGGCATGGTGCCAACAGGGCTTACATGCTCTTTCGAAATGCTGGTGTAAAATGCAAATGGACAAAGGCTTTTCGAAAAATAGTTAGTATACATGATCAATGTAGCAATGCACTCACAGAGTTGCAAAATTGTATCTCCCATATTTTCAGATAAATAAATTTTGGTGCAATACTATTTGAACACCCTTATATGTTGAGCAGTGGTATATGGATATTGTGAACACATACAGGTACACAGCACTAGATGCAAATTGGTGTTAACAGCATTAATATATACTTTCACAAGAAACTCATTCATTAGTGAAGTATTACTTTGGTAGGCAAAACAATGCTAGTCTTAGGAAATAAAACAGCAATGAAGAAAGAATTCAAGTCACTTTGCACCCAGTTACTCCCACCTTTTTTGGTGTTAGTTGTTCAGTCTGTAAAATCAGTGTTTTTAAATCTTTAGAAGTTATCAAATGATTTAATTTCATGTGGTATCCTATTCTAAGTTTTTTTTTCCCCAAAATGTAAAATTGTACGTTTGAAAAAGAAAAAACTGGTTCTTTCTTGTTTTACACAGATGTCTATTTTCAGTCTTGTATTGATTTATACTGAAAGGGGGGAGCGGAGCCTTTCCAGTTGAATACTTTCTGATAGACAAAGATATTTTGTATATTTAGTTACAAGGAAGAGTTAATTATTTTATTTTATTGTGTGGAAGGTTTTTATGGTACATACTGGTAGTAGCTCCTTCCATGATTCTTATGACTCTCTCTGCATTCTAAAGAGCTTTTAACTATATGTTCTCCTACCCCCGGAATCTGATGACATTTTTAACACTGAATGTACCTAAGCAGCAGTTTTTCAGGATGATAATTATGTAACAAGTTGTACTTGATCTTTCTGAACCATCATTTTAGAGCCAAACATGTAGAAATTTTGATTTGTGTACACTTTCAACAATTCTATTTGACAATTGTATTCCCATATTAGGATCATCTTTCATTTTTGTAATGTAGAAATTTAAAACTTTTGTTTTGTCCTCATTTTCAACTAGACTGAAAAAAGCATGCCAAGCTTGATCCAGTGTCAAGGTTTTGCTCACTGTTTTCTTCAATTACTGCAGCATAGTGCATCAGGATTTTTTGCAATGAGGTGATACAGTCAATAAAGAGTATCACCTTGAAGTTATGTGCCGTTTGCGAGAAGCAATATGACATAAGTCCGGATTTGTGGGAACAGAATTCGTGGCTTTTGAATCACGACAATGCACCTGCTCCCTCATCGTTGCTTGTGAGTGATATTTTTGGCCAAAAACAACAAAAGAATCATGTCTCATAAACCATATTCACCGGATTTTGCCCCCCTGTGAATCCATCCTGTTCCCAAAACTGAAGATACCAATGAAAGGACGAACCCACTCGTTGATGCGTCCTAAAGCAACAATGAAAGGACGAAGATTTGCAATGACTGAGGAGATAAAGACTGCATCACTGAAAGAGCTCAAGGCTATACCAAAAACTGCTTATCAGAAGTGCTTTGAGGATTGGGAAAAACGTTGGCACAAGTGCCTTATATCTGAGGGGGATTACTTTAAAAGGGACAACATAAATACTGATGAATATATAAATATTTTTTGATAAAAATAAAAAGTCAGCTTACTTTTTGAACAAACCTCATACATTTAACAGAAATATGATCATTTCCAGTAATTAGCTTTGCCTCTTATGACTAAGCTTGAAAAAATATGTAGTAATGTACTGTGTTCTGTGATATCAAACATCTTGGTTTAGTCAAGACATCTAACAGTGAATTTTTTATCACTGCTTTTTGATGTATTTCAGTTACAAATTAAAAAATTTCAGTTTTTGGTGACCTAATTTTCTTAATACAATATCGTACAGTTGATAGATGTTCACATTTTCTGATATAATCTGAAAGGCTTTTTGACCCTAGATTTTTTTTAAAGAATTCCAAAAATCCAGATAGCATGGGAATTGGTCTGTAATTTGCTACCTGTTTTTGCTCCCCTTCTAGTTTTTCAATCTTAAAAGGATTCAGCAGATGAACTATGGCACAGATAGAAAGTAGCTGAGCAATACGATTACTAAGAAAACGCACACACACAAAATTAGTTGGATCTGTAGTTACCATTAATTACATATTTCCAAAGGTTATGTGAGATGGCTGTGACGAACACACAAAACATATGACCAACACAACTATAGCAGTTTCTTTTTCCTTAGTATGAAAGGTTATATTGGTATATTTCCTCTGTAGTTACTGAAAAGCCGTCACTTCTTTGTGGGATATGTCTGTTTCTGGCTGATTATCATTTTATTACATGTTACAGTGACTAGCTACACTTCCCACAGATATAGGATTGTTAGTAAGATCTTCCTGTTACGTTTTATGGTGAACCTGAACTGCACTTTGACTTCCGCTGTGTTTGTGTCTGCCATTGTTATAACATCTATTTCTGGTGTTTGATCTACTGACACATTTATTGTCTCTCGCTGTAATGATAATTTTTCCTGTCACTCCATCAGCAGGTAATTAATGTCTGGGTTGCTGACTAGAACCTCAATCACTGTTGTCTTCTGCATGGGTTTCTAGTATATCTGTCATTTCATCATATGTCATTCTTCCAGTTATAACTGCTCTGGACCATGCCACTTTATTAATTTCATCCTTTCTAGATTAGATGCCTTCACTGTGTAAGACTTAGATGTGCACTGGGGTGGGTGCACAAACTGCATCTTAACTTTGATCGTGCAAACCTAATGAATTGCAGTACTAAGTTCTTCACACAGTCGCCACCATAGTTTTGACCAGAAACTAAGGAAAAGGTTCAAGTTCAATGATAAAAGTTCACTTCTGATATGATGAGTATATTCTTCAAAACATTACAAAGTTAAAGTACTGCATAGGCATTCAGACAACTTTTCCAAATTTAATTTTACAGATTCGACTGACCACTCGAGCACGACCGAAACCCCACGTTACTATTACTTCTCAATTACATGAATCTGCAGAATAAAACTTCCCTAAGCTGACAAAATTTCTACTTGATGTTGAACAAACTAAAAGTTTGCCGTGCCACGAGCCAAGAGCTAGCCACCCGACATAACGCGCTTACATCGTCTCACTGCTGCTTCTAGAAGTCTCTTCACGAATGCGTCTTTACGAATGGTTCTTCACGAACTGCTTCACGAATGGGCGCGCTTAGGCTAAGGGGGAGGTATATATAGAATCGGACCGTGAGAACTTCCTTGTTTCGACTTTCCCAAGGATTTGATGCGATAGCTGATCAGTTTCTGACAACTGTTGCGAAATCCAATTTGATCATGACAGTAAAATTAATCCTAGCTCTCTGAAATTTTGATAGTAGCAAGATATTATTACAAACGTCAAATTAAGTTATTATAAAAAATGTTGTTACTTTAATAGTTTAGCCAGAAAAGAGTCGTAAAGATGTGATTGCCATAACTACCGAAATATTGCTTCTATCGAGCTGAAACAAATTTAATTCTATTCTCCTATTGCTCATCTATTACCTGATTTCAAATAAAGAATTTTACCTATTTTTTAAAATGGTCTAAAACTCAAAAATAAAATTTAATGTCTTGAAATATTTCGAATATTGACTTGAAAATACCTCTAAACAAATTTCTTTATTGAAAAACTATTACTGTAAAAATTTGGAATCTCTAAGTTAATTCCCTGATTTATTACGAATTTTTGTAGATATCACCCTCGGCGAATGTCGAGCGATTGCATCATTGCTTACTCGCGCCAAAACCCATTTTATTTTATTACTATAAAATGCTTTAATATTTTGAAATGAATCTTTTACAGAAGTCTTTAATTTTAAATAAACTTTACTCTGAATATAATTTCTTTTCATGAATCCCCGAAAAAGACTGAAATATCGAACTTTTACCTAAATCACCTGTCTGGCTATATCAAATTATATTCAAAAACGATCTTTAGGTTACATGAATCTTTCTAAAACTTTAATATGTTATCTAAACCGAAATTACGATACTTTATCTCTATCACTTGACTTCTTAACTGTTTTCCTGATAGCTAAATGCTTCGTGTTTAGAGTGGAAAAATTACGTGATAAAATTCAAAACCGGCAAATCACTTTCAAACATATTCAGACTCTAAGTAAGATCTTTTAATAACAAAACTAATTATCTACTGGCTATATCTACCTAAACATCTTTTAAACTAACGAAATATCTTGGTTTATTGAAACTAAATGAAAGTCAAACACTACCTATACAAATCTGAGGTTAAGTTTCTGATCAGCTGTATAAATGAATTTAACTATTGAATTTACTGCTTATACTTGAACAAATACTTATTTAGGACATATTACTGGGAAATATTATCAAAAATTAACTATAAAAATGTCTTTAAAAGGGTGTTCCCATATACTTCAACTGAACCTGCTATCTCAGCAACTAATTTCGTTATGCGAAATTCTAAGATGTGTTACAACTGGTCATGTTGGAGGCTGAATCAAATTGTGGTTGTTGATATGACCAAGCCTGTGTGATTTCATTAAGTACCACATTTAATAGACTGCCGAGATATATTTGACATTACTATATAATTGGCATGCCATTTCCTTTTTTTTCTTGTTGGACCTGGTCTCCAAGTTAATACAAGATGAAGTTATTAGACTGTAATTTTTGTGTACCTAGTACCAGGGCACTTATATGTGAGACTGGTGCCAAAGTTCCTCTTGATGCCTTGATGGCCTTTTTGACTTTATTGTTGTAAACATTATTTGCTGCTCCAATTCTGATGCAGATATCTGCGACATGTAGTTCCCTATACACTTTTTTGCACAGATTATTGTGCGCTTCCTCGTGGGTTATTCCATAATCAAGAGGACTTAAAGGAGTATGATTCCAGTGATATACATTTTTGGAATATAACATTGTAGTTGATTTTAAAGTGTGTGCTTTGGCTTAGCTGATGATCTCTAAGGTATTGTAAATTATGATTGCAGTGATATGCCCAGTATTTTACATTTTTCTTTTGTCTGGCATTGTTCCAAAAATAGTGAGCAAGTTTCTGTTTCATTTTATGTTTAGTGATAAAATGCATTTTATCTGCCTTTTTACAGCTAACCAAACAAAGTGTTTTAGATGTCCGACTTCCCACTGTAGTAATGATTTTGATTCTGCCTGAGTAGGTATAAAGACTTGAGCAAAAAAAAAATATTTTCTGTTAAGACAATAAATTGATTGATCCTCAAAACTACACATTATGGAGGGCATAGTAGTTCTTCTGTGTAGAGTATAATTTGCTAAAGCACATAAATGGTAAAATTTTGGACTTGTGATGAAAAATTTGAGAAATTTGCGGTTTTTCATAGATGCTACCAATTCACTGTCCTGCTTCATCATCAGAATAAGTGTACCTATGACAATGTGGACACATTATCAAATGTTTCCTGAAAATTTTTATGTGCATGCCTGCCATAATTTTCTAAGCTAGTAACTCTTCATGTTGCAGTAGTATCCCTTAAGTAATTGAAATTAAACAAGACTCAATGTTTTGTGTGAAATTGCAGCTGTGAACAGCTAAAAATGGAAGATCTGTACCCATCAGATGGTAATGTGGTGAAGGACATTGTTTTGACTGATTAAGTAGACATACAAGGTAAACTATACCCATACAAGAAATTATCACCTGGGCAATACAAAGTACATCAACTTAATGCATATTTACAGTTCTGTTACTGTGCATTATTCTGGTTAAGGCTGGTTTTCTGTCTTTGCTACTGAAATCTTCTCGGTGGATAACAACTTTTTATTTTTCCATTACTCATTAAAACTATGTGGAACACAAAAGTCGACCCTCGTATATACTTTCCGTT
This sequence comes from Vandiemenella viatica, assembly GCA_031002005.1. Lineage (NCBI taxonomy): Eukaryota > Metazoa > Arthropoda > Insecta > Orthoptera > Morabidae > Vandiemenella > Vandiemenella viatica. The sequence goes on along the minus strand of CM061921.1, from coordinate 80,772,588 downwards.
TACAGATAACCAATAGATTGTATTATTGAGATGTTATCTTTCTGTTGTTGTAAAATTCAACATTTTTTATTGTTAAAACAATGACAGATTAGAAATTGACATAGTAGTTTGTTTATAGCGAGTATTTAAAAAAATAAATTGAAAAAATGGAAGTTTCACATAAAGGTTTTCATTGGATGATTTTCCATTGAATCGCTTCATTAAACTTTTGGTAGTCAATCGCCATTATAAAAAGTCTGTTTACAGTTTGTTTGCCTAATTTTGTGGTGATAAAGCTTCTGTCAGATTGAACAGAATAGGATGTTGTTCCAAAATAAATTGATGGATGCTGTGTGCAACATGATTGAAAAGGATTGTCATGTAACTTACCATAAGACAGAGATATCCATAGACATATTGAAGACTGCAGTACATTCAATTTCTTATGAACACTTAGCTGTGAAAAAGATCTGTTCCAGATGGATTCCACACAATTTGACTGAAACTAAATGACAGGCTTGTGACAATTGGTGTAAGGAAGTTATCAGAAATTCATCTGAGGAAATGTAAAATCTGTGTACGATATTGTAAAAGGATACAAATTTTTAATTTATTCATACAAGCTTCAAATTAAGTAACAAGCATCTGTCTGGGTTTCCCAAGAAGAACTAAATCCAACAGAAGTGATTCGCTTGTAAGGCACTTCCAAAAAAATCATCGCTTGTTTCTTTGGTTATATTCGACATATTGTGACCATTGGTTTAGAGGACCAAACTACAGTTAATGCTGAATGGTATACAATGGGTTTGCCAGAACTCGTCAATGGAATTGGGGAAAAAAAAAAAACACACACACACACACACACACACACACACACATTGCATTATTCTTTGTGGCGATGCCAGCTCTTGCATAGCATGTGAAATAGTTGATCATTTGATGGAGAAAAACATCAAATTAATGTTCATTGCCTGTATTAACATGATTTATTGCCTAATCATTTCTTCTTGTTGCTGAATGTCAAACAAAAAATGGGGGACACCAATTTTCTTCACCAAGGAGCTGTTGAATCCTACCCAAACCATGTTTTTGAATTGTCAAAAACTGAGTGGCAAAAATGTTTCGAGAATTGCTTCAAATTCATGGAAAAATGTGTGAATCTGATGGCAACTAATTTCAGAAACAATACATTGACTTATTTCAAAAATATGTTTTTCTTTCATTTTTTTGTAAAATCTTTAAAGGTGAACATAGTTTAAGTGAAATGTTAATCATTTCTTTGGAACTGCCTAACAATTCCAAATCAGGATCTTAAAAAAGATAAGATTGAAGAAAGCACATAAATGTCTGTAAAAAAAAAAAATGTCAAATTCCAGTTACTCTTGTGCCTAAGTTTTATGTGTCCAGATTTTATGTTAATTTTACCGAAAAGAATATATTCATGATACTTACTATTTCACATAGGCATGTCTGCTTTTTTTTAAAAAAAAAAATTGCGAAAACTGCTAACTCCAAACTGATTGCAATAGTTTCTGGCAATCTTTAGGATATTGTACGTGAAATAATTATGAAATGAATCAGAAGCTTTGAAAATCATAGGCAGTGAGAGGGATAGGAATAGATTTTTTGTAGCTTTTCAAAGTGCAGTGAGGGGATTGGGTGTTTTAATGGTTCCTCACCAGGAACATGACCAAATCGTGGAATAATAAAAAAAACTTTTAGCCTTACACCCTACAATTGTTACAAATTCTGTAAGTTAAATGGTGTAACAAAAAGTAAAATAAATCTGTGATAAAAATCTATCTTCATAAATTGTAACCAAGTTGATAAATTGGGAAATATTAACTGAACATGCTGAAATGCAAATATAATTTCAGAAATGCATGGAAGAAAATGTATAATTGCATGTGCAAGTATAAACAAGAATTAATAGCCCAAACAACTATCAACAAAGTTGTCTAAAACTGTTATATCAAGTTTTTGGCACATGTAAGAATTTCGGTTATCTAAAATTTATGTTGCTACTTTGTAGGTGAATTTAGAATACTGGAAAGTATGAAATTACTCCAGCAAACTTAAGTTGTATTTGGATTGGTCAGAGTTGTCCATCTTTCAAATAGTTAAACATATTGTCTCAGGGCAGTGTGAGTAAGCACCTACAGAAGTTATTGAATACTGTAAAGAAGCATTGATTTGGTTACAGAAGACCAAATTGTGCTTTTATTCAATTCACTGGTAGCTGATTTCCTGCTGTTAAACAATGTAGAGGAAATTACTTACAAAAAAAATTCTAAACTGTACAATTCACGAATGGTAAAGGCCAAAGCGATTGAACACCTACATCAAATATATATAATCCAGTAGATTTAAAACAGTTACAGAACTAATTTTCAAGCACTGTATTTTATTTGTTCAATATTATATTGTTTAACCATTATGGTATCGAGTAACAGTTCTGAAATAGTACTGAAAATAAATGAATTCTTATCTGAAAAGTGGCAGGTTAATACTGAGATTAAACAAGTAAATGCCACTTTCACTCCAAGAAAATTGTCTTCAGCGGAAACCCCCTTCCACAGTTAAAATTCTCATAACTAATAAATATAGTTCTGAAATAAAATTTGTTTACAAAAGTTTTGTTACAGAATAGACTGACCCTGGCAGAAATTTTCAAAAGTTAAATTCCACATGATCAGCTAACAGCTTCCCACTGCTCCTACCCCATCATGTACATACTCACATGTCTTTTCCTGAACAGTCCACTGAAATATGCCACCTGAGAGCTGCCCCATGTTTCTAATATAGAGGACGCCAAGGCCAGTGGAATTTTCCACTGTCTTACCCTGACTTTGATACTCGCAATTTTCTCTGTTTCTAAAGCTTTTCCCAAAATTTTATTGATCTTCCTGAAACTTCGTAATAATGTAGCCCTTATTGTTTTAAGCACTTTGCTTGTATCTGCCTTAGTTTCCTTTCTACAAATTTTTGAAGCCTGCAAAATTACCCTTAGGTTTACTGTCCAAACTATTTGTCCTTTCGTGTCGGTTCTAGCCTTAGAGAACCGTATATATTATTAAGATCATTTTCATATACCCTACTCCCTTCTAAATCCCTTCATTTCTGGAGATATAGTCTATAGAAATTTTTCTCTCGTCCATTACTAATCTCTGTTCTTATTCTTCATAATTAAATATTATATATTAGCAGGGAATTCTTTTAATCAAAACTGATACCAAATTTCTTTAAAAAAAAAAATTTGCTTTAATTAAAAATGAGTTACTCTCTAAAAATCTGTCTAGTTTAGTTTTGACTTGTGTTGTCTCTTACTTTATTAGCTTCACCTTGCATCTTGTGCCCTTCAAGCCCTTGCAGTTAAAAAAAAAAACTTTTGTTTTGAAATTTTAAATACTTCCTGTTAACCTAATGATCTCAAACTACTGTCCTGTCATCTTGTTTCAAAACAATCTTCTTATTTCAATGTAGTATTTTTTATGCATCATTTTTATTTGAGGTTTGTAATTTTTTCTTTAATGAAGGACTATCATGAAACTCATTATATTTACTTGAAATTCTGTTTGTAACTGTCTTCTGGACTTCTAAACCCTCCGTCTCTAAAGACCTCGCTGTTAAAAGAGGTTAAACAGTTAAAAAAAATCTAAAGCCTGATTCATTACTTTAGTCTCTGAATACATTAACTGCCTTTCTTTCACATTTCTGTACGTTCATTGTCTTACTCTGTGATGTCACTTGACTCTCCAACCTTCCTTTGTCTCGATCCTGAGATTCCACATAATTCCCTTTGGAAAACTCTTATGGCTTTGAGACTATTACCAATATGAGATGAAGTCTTCACGGGTGTACCACCGGATAGTGTTTTCATAGCACTATCTGGTGGTACACCCATGAAGACTTAATTTCAAGTATACACCGGGAAAGTCTCCGTTCTTATATTACCAATATAATTGTTACATTTTCTTCTACTCCTGTTAGTGTATTCTTCATGGGTGGTATCATTTTTTAGGCTTTCCTTCACAAACTGATACTGATCATTCTCTCTTGATGTTGGTTCCTTGTAAAGTGAAAAACTTTTTTTTTTTTTGGCCTAGGTATGATCAAGGATAACTTGCTTAAATCTGAAACAGAATGTGTAACAAAGGGGGGAAAATACTGGCTTATTGTTAATTACTGATTTGGAGAGGTGAAAGGTGGGAGAGAAGTAGGTAGCTTACAGTTTTCACATATTTTGTTTTGGATGATGATTGAAGCTATTTCATTTTTTATATCAATGTCTTCATATTTCAGCGTAATCATTCCTTATTTGGAAGTGTTTGGTCGTCCATGAGAAGAGGACATGGAGGATTCCATAGAGCTCGTTCATTAAAAGTAAATGCAACACAGATAAAAGTAAGTGTGTTGTAAACAACATATTTAAAAAAATACCAATTCTTAGCATTTTTATTATTATTACTACATAAATTAACATCTAAAATAAATAAAGATATGAGAGATGTTTCCAGTTTAAAATTTTCTTACGTATAGGCTTTCTTGATGTGGAAACAGCTGGGTGTATGATGTAACTATATTTTCAGAAATTTTGTGTATAGGAAACCATGTAATAAATTGCTAAAAACTGTTATTTAGAAAACTTGTTACAATTTGCATGATGTTGTACCTTAGCAAGAATGAGAACAGGCAGCTTGTATTCATGTGATACTCAAGAATAAAAATGACAATGATATGTCTTGATACATGTATCACAAAAACACTTGTAGACCTTGATTGTCTATAAAGGAAATGTTACAGAAAGATCTGCACACTTCAGCATTAATGGCTTACATACTTATTATACTATGAAATTTCTGACTGACAGCTATTTTTCAATATTTTAATATAATCTCAAACGAAGTTAAACTTTAAGTATACTAGGTAGAATAGTTTTTTCCCTAATAGCTTCATGCATCTTGGACATCAAGGTCATGAGAGGCAGTAAAGGATTGGGCAAAGAATGGGAAGCAATTTGGCCATGCCTTTGATGGAACCATCGTGGTATTCGCCTGGAGTGACTTGGGGAAACCTTGGAAAACCCAAATTTGGATGGTCGGATGGGGATTCAAACCCATATCCTCTCAAATGTGAGGCCAGACCGTTACTGCTCACCCACCATGCTTGATGGTAGCAAACAATTTTCTGTTATGCTCAGTACAATCAGGGACATCATATTTTTGTTTCTTGCACTAGGAATATATACGTATATATTTATCAGTGCTCTCAGCACTACTCCTGACATACCTCTTTCACTCTAGGGTTTTAATGCCATATGGGGATTCACTAGAAGATAAATAATTTTATAAAACATACCAACAATGCCCAGTGCCATTTCTTGTTCTTCCCCTATCACCTAGTTTTAATACATACCTCATGATATGAAAGTATTTTATCAGGTGATTAATCATCACAATGAAGGTACTATGGCACTGTTCGGATAGCTGGAGAAATTTGAACACCGGACTTGCACAGACAAGTAGTAGTCTCAGAATATTTTGTAACATCAACTGTTCCTCACTTTATTAATTCACCTCCCTGGAATTTTCATTGTTCACTTTTAAAATAAAACTTTAACTCTCCCAAACTTCTGTTTTGCCTTTTTTCTAAAGAGATTTCAACTTTTTAATAAATACTCTAGAACCTATTTCCCATGGCACTCCAAGACAACAAGTTCAGACAGGAGAAATCTGTGTAGTTATACAGTGATAAATAAGAGCATGCTTGTCTAATTCACTCTTAGTTCATTAAATTTTACTGTCATATATTTTTCTTTAGAAATAAGTAAGTTAATTCACAGCATTAACAATTATATTTCACAGCAGAAAAATAAAGTAGGCACAAAATATGTATACCAGTTATAACTTAGTTTTGCTTCTTTTGAGAGAAAGTTATTTTATCCAATCTTCAGATTTCTTCAAATACAGTTTTCCCTACTGTACATGGGTGTAAACCATAACAGCCAGAGAACAACAACACAGTCTTCACAGGTTTGCATTCAAATATTTTCATGAAACAATGACAATGTTTCAACATCATCCTCTGTTGTCTTCATTAGGTAATTTCTTGGTATCAAGAATCTGCAAGATCACAACGAAACTGCCGGACACCAGGTGAGCTGGAGTTCTCTGTCTACTCGTGGTTGTGGAACTGCCCCGTAAGCAGGACTTCAACCACTGGAGGTTGCAGGACTGACCAATCAATCGTTGTACTTCGAAACCAGCATTGGTAGTCAAGACCCCAACCAGAGAAGATTGCTAGGCCGCCCAATTATTGCGTCAAGGAACAGGTAGCGCAACAGGTGGCAGCATAGCAAGGTCCGAGACCCCATTCAGAAGCGGTTGCCAGGCCACCCAATTGGTGTGTAGTGGTACTCGACGGTGGCATACCAGGTGGGAGGAGGGCCAAGCTATGTGCAAAGACAAAGAGGAAAGAGAAAAGAAATAGGCACTCTCTCTCAGCACAGAGGTTTCTTGCACTGTTGAGGCCGTTATTATAATGACATATGCCAGCAGACAGCCCATTTGCATTGTGGCTCTATACGCAGTCTGTTCCATTATGCACCTGTTTTAGGATTGTAAGTGCCGGTTTCCATGTATCACTCGGAAAGAAACCTGTATCTCTGTTAAAAGTGTTGTCATTGAGTCTTATTTCAATAGCTTCCCAAGGCCACTCTCAATGACATGTTCTGTGACCATGGACTTGGCTAGTTGCAACAGTGAAGTTTGCACTTTTTGTCGGAACAGCTGGTTTCAGTGGTGCGGGTGGTTTGTGCGATGTAGAATTTCCCACAATCACAGGGTATGCTGTACATTCCTGGGATCTTCAAACCTAAGTCATCCTTCACCTGTCAGAGCCAATAAAATAGACTTTTCAAACCTGAAAGTTCTTGCCCATAGCCCTTATTTTTGGGAGTAAGTGGTAAAATAAGCTATCTAAATAAGACTTGATGACAACATGTTTAACGGTCCTACGGGATTCTATCTGAGTGATGCATGGAAACCAGCATGTAAAATCCTAAAATTGGAGCACAATTGAGCAGACCGTGTATAGAGCCACGACACAAATGGGCTGTATGCTGGCATATGTCATTACAATAACGGTCTCAACAGTGCAAGAAACCTCTGTGCTGAGAGACAGTGCCTTTTTCTTTTCTTTCTTTTCCTCTTCATCTTTGCGCATAGCTTGGCCTCCCTCCCACCTGTTACACCACAGTTTACTACCACTGAGCTCCGACTGGGCTGCCTGGCTATGGCTTCTAAACAGTGTTCAACCCTGCTACTCTGCCACTCATTGACCAATGATTGGGCAGCCTAGCAATCATGTCTGGATGGGTTCTAAACTACTAATGCTGCTCTTGAAGTGCTGCAATTGATTGGTCAGCCCTGTGGACTCCAGTGGACATGGTCCTGTAGAATGACAGCCCTGCAATGTCCAGATTGTGCTGTGCGCTTATTGGGTAGTTCTGCAACCACGAGTAGACGACTTCAGGTCGACATTGCAGATGTCTGGCACTTACACAGTGATCTTGCAGGTTCTCGATAGCAAGATACTACTACCTGATGAAGACAACAGAGGACGTTGTTCAAACATTATCATTGTTTCATGAAAATATCTGGCTGCAAAACCTTGAAATCTATGTTGCCAGGAAAATCTACGTTCACATATCAGTTAGAGAACTTTTTGCACATGAGATTAAGTGATCATTTAAGGTATTATCATTGATTCTTCCAGGGATGATACTTGGACTAATTACTAATTCTCGTAGTTTAAGTTCTTTCTCATAGATAGTGACCAGTAAAGATGGCCATTAATGCTATACTTTCCTGGTATTTTTTCTGCATTGGAAATTTTTAAAAATTGGTTTTCCTCTAGCGTCAAAGTTTGCCTTTCTTGAATGAGCATGATGGGTGAGCGGTAATGCTCTGGCCTCACGCGTAGGACGCTGGTTCAAATTCCCATCTAGCCGTCCAGATTTGGGTGTTTCATGGTTTCCCCAAATCAATTCCTTTCATTCCTTGTCACCAATCCTTTCCTGCCTCTAATGATCTAGACCTCAATGCTGAAGAGGCATACAACCAAAAAAGTTAATCTTGTATGTTAAAAGCTATGCAAAACACAGAAACTAAACAAAATATTGTTTACTTATCATGGTTATTCTTGTTACTCTAAATTGATGCATTTTTTGCACTAGGAAAGTTTTACACCAAATAATTAGTTGTGTGATCATTATGCTATGTTGCTCAAATTGGGATGGACATACATTGAGCAGCCAAATAAGATATAATGATCCATTTTATCAGTGAAGAGTGTGTGTGTGTGTGTGTGTGTTTTTTTTCAGTCCATGGAATTATATCCTTAGCTCAAATGTTTAAAATACTGCATGAAATTTATATTTAAAATATGCTTTTATTTTATCATTTAAATGATCTATTTTTGAAAAATTACTGTGTTACAATTTTTGTTGTTGTTGAAAAACTCGCTTTCTTTCACAGATGAATCACTTGGATGTACCTGGCAGAAATCTTAGAAAGGTAGCAGTCATATATTGGCATGTTGTAGACTGAAATGTTTCAAAGTAGACAATTTTATTTATTTTTGTTGAGTATTTCTTTAAATGATCAGTAGTTCAGGTTTAGACTAGGTACAGAAATCTATCCCAACCATGTAAATTCCACATCTTTGAAATTATTAAGTTATATTTAATTTTGAATTTTAAACTAAATGCTCCAGAATTACACCTTTTCTGCAAATTTCAAACTTAATTAATTTTGCTGTGTATAAAATAAAGCCTCCATTCATTTTTACTCTCGTTCTTAGAACTTTCTGAAAAATTTAAGACGGGCAGTCAAATTTTTAGATTCCTAATATAGTATATGTGAGCAGATTCTATTATCTGGACAACTTCCTTTTCATGCTGTGTATGCTCTGTATAACCTGTATTTGAACTAACTTTTGTGTAATATTAATAAAGCTGACACAACAGGGACCTTGATAGTATCTTCAGTATGTCAATACATTTCTCTTGAAGAGGTGCATCAGTCTATTATATCTATAAGTTGGTAATATCATTGTCAGTATTTATTTCAGACAAAAGGAATGTCCATAAAGATTGGAGCATGAATATAAAATCTGTAATACATGCTTACTAAAAGTAAATTAGCATTCATTGTTGCATCAATAGTCTTTTCTTTCTCTTTCTTTTTCTTTTAAAAATCATGTTTTAATCCATTAAAAGTGTTGTTAAAAAACATAATACTTCTTGTTCATGTGTTGCTACAGATGGATATTTGAGGAATAATAGCTGTTGTAACACTATTGTAGTCAATTTTTTGTATCATTTTTATAGCAAATGAAATTAACATTTGGATTAGGATATTGGCCTGAGGTACATGTCTCCAAAATAAGTTTGTTAGGCAATATATACTGAAGTACCAAAAGTTATGGGATACCTCTTAATGTTATGTGTGATCCCCTTTTTCCTTACAAAGTGCAGCAACTGGACATCGCTACAACTGGACATTGCTTTGATTCGACAAGTTGTTGAAAGTCCCCTGATGATTTATTCACCTATGCTTCTTCAACGGCTGTCTATAATTGTGAAAGTGTTGCCAGTGAAGGATGTTGTTCATGTAGTGACCATTGAGTCAAGTCCCACATTTGTTTGATTATATTCATGTCTGGCAATCAAGGTGGCCAAATCATTCAGTGGAAATGTCCACAATTTCCCTCAGACCAATGGTGAATGATTTTGGCCCAGCGGCATAGCAGATTGTTGTCCTCGAAAAGTATATCATTGTTTGGGAGCATAAAGGTCATAAATGGCTGCAAAGAAGCTGAACATAACCATTTCCAGTCAATGGTTGGTTCAGTTTAAGCAGGGATTGCAGTATATGCCATGTAAATAGAGACTATACTAGGATGGAACCACCATCAGATGGTACAGTGCCTTCATGACAACCTGGTTCTATGATATCACAGGATTTGCACCACACTTAATAATAATAATAATAATAATAATAATAATTGATAAAATTGCAATAAAGCCCACACTCTGGTGGCAATCTCCCTACACACTCATCCTTCCCCATTTATACTCATCCTTCCCCCTTTCTCCTCCAGCCCACTTTTGCCCTCAAACAATTTTTACTTTAAATTCTTTCAGTGTTTTCAGTAAATTATTAATCACTTCTCTGCTCAATTTATTCCGATCCCTTACACCCTTTCCTACAAAAGAAAATTTTCCCACACCCTTATGCTTGAAATCAAGTGCCAGATTGTGGTCATGGTCATCTTTACACTTCCAAGTACCTCCCTTAATTTTCCCACTAATATCTTTCCACGCTTCATCACCAATATATACCTTGTTCATTCCCATTACTCTCTTAACCCTCCTCCTATCCTCCAATGAATCCCACTCCAGCTCCTTTATCATATTAGTTACCGATTGTGTTTTGTGGTAATTTCCAAAGACAAATCTGCCAGCCCTTCCCTTCACTCCCTCCAACTCCTGTAGTTGATACCCAAAATGTGGGTCCCATACTATACCACCATATTCCAGCAGTGGTCTGACCAGAATTTTGTACCCCAATTCCTTTACTTCTCTAGAGCATCCCCTGAGCACTCTTTCCAAAAGGTGAAAGATTTTGAGCCCTTTCCCTACTACCTGTCCAATCTTTCCTTCCCAGTTAAGTTTGCTATCAAATGTTATGCCAAGGAATTTGCATTTCGAGTCTTCAAAAAGTAGATCCTTCCCCACTTTATAATCATAATCAATCTTTAGATTTTTATCTGTGTACCTAATAAGCTGACTCTTCTTTGCATTTATCTTCATCCCATGTTGACTCGCCCAGCTAGTTATCCTACCTGGATCACCCTGCTTCTATTGTTTTGATCCTTTTATATAACATTGTCATCTGCAAACAATCTAACCTCTGACAGTAAACCATTCATTAGAATAATGGATAGCAATGGTCCCAATACATTTATCACTCCTTCTTCTTTTGATACTGCATTTCCTACCCTGACTTATTGCTTTCTGCCTTTTAGGAATTCTTCTACCCAGCAAATCATTTTTTATCAACTCCAATAGTTTTTACCTTGCTTATCACCATTTTATTTCTCACTCTGTCAAGGGCCATTGAAAGATTTGGTGCTACACTATCAACTTGACCTCCCCTGTCCATTTCATCATAAATATCCTTCATATAGCCTACTAAGTGATATTTGCATTAATATCCTTGTCTAAAGCCACGTTGCCGACTTGAAAACCAATTATTAACTTTTTCTTCCCCCCCCCCCCCCCCCCAGAAGTCTACCCTAAGTAGCTCATGGTCATGATCTCAGAACAACAGTGAACTGTAGTAGTCTTTGCTAACCAGTATGAACACCACCCCCTCCTCCAGTTGCTCCTCTCTCTCTCTCTCTCTCTCTCTCTCTCTCTCTCTCTCTCTGCGGTACACTCTGTAACCATCAAGAAAAACCTCATTGTCTAGTACTTCTTTTAACCAGGACTCTACCCCTACAACTACTAGAGGTTCATGTATATATATTAGGTTTTCAAACTCAATTACTTTGTTCATTATACTTCTAAAATTTACCAGTAACATTCTTATCACAGGCTTTGTGATATTTTCAGCCCCAGCATTCACCTTCCCATATTTGCCCACCTCTGTTAATGTTTCAAAAACTTCTTCTATTTCTTTAGTATTAGTAATTTTTCTAGCTATGGATCTACACTAAGTATACCTTTGATTTCCTATTTTTATAACCTGCCATCAGCTCTTACCCACTGGCATCATGATTTACCTAACCAAGCAACTTTTTTCCAGTCATTTAGGGTTCAACTGTTATGTTCACAAACCCAAGAGGGGCACTGCACCTGATAGCATTGTGTTATCAGAGGCACTCCTGTTTGTCTTCTGCTGCCACATCCCATCAGTGCTAAAGTTTGCTGCACTGTCCTCACAGATATATCTGTGATATGCCCTATATTGAGTGTTGCTCTTCTTTAAAGCAGTGCTTCCTGTATATCAACATGAACACAACAAATGCTCGAAAATATATATTTAATCTATGGAGTGAATAATGTTGAATTAGCAAACAAGTTCCAAAGTAGAATGCCCCATGCTTCTAGTGCCTACTGTCATTCCACATTCAAAGTCTGTTAATTCATGTCATATGACCAAAATCACATAAACCTTTCATACCACTCACAAGAGTAGAAATGAATTGCCTAAGATTTGATGGCACATTTGTACATTTCTTACATGATACTTCTGCCATCTGAATATTTGCATCTTCCTTTCACATGACTTTTGGTACTTCAGTATATTTTCAAGCAATCTTTGAATGGGTAATAATAAATAACTTTTTCTTTATGTAGATGTCAATTGTAGTAGTAGTGTAACTAGCCAATAGTTTGGCTGAGAGAATCAAGGTGGTCTCAAATCCAAAAATAAGCATTTCCCAAACAGAATATCAAAATATTGTAATACACTGTTTAAAGACAGAGAACACAACTTTCTTAATTTCCTTTTGGAGCGGTCAGGTAAAAGGAGTACATGTATATATTTAGCTTTATGCAAGGAAATTGCATACAGTAATCTTTGCCTTTCTTTAAAAATATAGGTATCGCCCACAAATTCTATAGATTACTTGCCTTACAACTCAATTCATAGAGCAATGACTGAAGGAATGAATCACATCACAAGTATGACTAAAACTGCTCTGACACCACATAAAATAAGGTATGTTTGAATTTTCTTCAGATATGTTTATTTTTGGAACTATTGGTTCAGTATAATCCTTACTGAACAGCAAAGAAGTTTGTAAAGTAATTATTTTTATCAAAATGGTCTCCCACTGTGTCAGTTAATTAGTGGTCTCATAAGTTGACATGTCCCTAAATCATTTTGTTCACATGTATAAAATGTAGCTGAGAATTTGGTGCAGTAGAATCTAAAATCTGTTAATCCATTTTACTAGAAAGTAAAAATTTCCAAGTATCGTTCTGTGAATATTGTTTTTATTTTGTTTTGTTTAAAAATATAGAATTATTTATAAAAATTAGTTATTTTCATCTATATATAATTTCTTTCTGGATGAAGAAGCACCACTTTATACGAAGAAATAGAACTACTCTAACTCCGATACTGTCAAAACTTAATGCTTGTTTAGGGAGGGGTAGGCAAGCAATGAGTCTCGAATGAAGCAATGACTGTGTTTATAACTTGTACCTTCTAGGGTCTTTCAATAAGTAATGCCCCATATTTTTTTTCTCGGAAACTATTTATTAATAAGTGTTTGGTGAAAATATAGCTACACGTTTCTTCTACACGTACTATTTTCAACATAATCTCCATCTACTTGTATGGTCTTACACCAGCGTGAAAGAAGTGCCTGTATTCCCTGCCGGTATCAACACTGGTCCTGTGTGCAAAGCCGTTTCATCGCTTGAATTAAGCTCTCATCATCGAAGTGTCTTCCACGCAAACTGTCTTTAAGAGGCCCAAAGAGATGGAAGTCTGACGGTGCCAGATCAAGGCTATATGGAGGATGGGACAATGTTGTCTGACTCATTTTGGTGAGGTGTTCCCGGGTTCTGAGACTTGTGTGTGAGCGTGCATTATAGTGCAGGTTCAAGATTTCGTCCGGATTCTTGTCATGCCAAATGCACCTGAAACGCTTCTTGAGTTTGACCAGGGTCTTCACGTATGCTTCGGAATTAATGGTTGTCCCTCTTGGCATCACATCAACAAGAATGATCCCTTCACTGTCCCAAAAAAACAGTAACCATGACTTTTCCAGCAGAGGAGTTGTCTTGAATTTTTTCTTTCTGACCGAGGATGGTGCCATTCCATTGACTGTGGTTTCCGGCTCAAAGTGATGCACCCAGGTTTCATTACCCGTCACAATTCGGGATGGAATGGCTTCCCCCTCAGCATCAAACCTCTCCAACAAATCAGCTGAAATGGTTGTTCTTTACATCCTGTGTTCTGCTGTGAGAACCATTTTGCGCAAACTTTTGAATATCCGAGGGTCTCAATCATTGCACACACACACACTTCCACTGCTGACTGAAAGCTGTGAGGCCAATTGTTGCACTGTGATGCAGCGGTCCACACAAATAATGGCATCCATGCACGTCACCATGTCTGGAGTGGTGGCACTGACAGGATGCCCAGAATGTGGCAGATCTTGGAGTTAAGTTGTTGGACTTTCTGATGCCTTAACTCTTTTTGCCCACCTCCCGGCAGTGCTCCTATCAACTGCACAATCTCCATATACTGCACACAAATGTTTATGGAGGAGAAAAAAATATGGGGCATTACTTATTGAACAACCCTCGCATAATATTTAATTTTTTGGTCGCCACACGGTTGATTAGTACCTCAACAGTGAAAGTTATTTAAAATGATAAACACTGTCGACAAATTTTCAGTTCAATGATAAATCATATTCTGTTGAAAGTTCCTTTACAAATTTTTGTACCAGTATTTAAAAGTTGGATAAGACGGACTATCAGTTCCACATGAAGAACGCAGGTTTAGTGCATTCACTAGGAGAAAAACTTTCATCCTAGCACCCTTGCTAGGGCAAGGATATTATAAAGGCATGCTAATGCATGCTCCTAATACTGAACACTATGGAGGCATTGCTCGCCCTGCCACAAAACAAACTTGATGAAAACTGCTGGAAGACTGCCCAAAAGTAAATATGGCCGACCTCTATTTATCAACTAATTTGACCTTGTGACTTAAAAAATTTATATCTAATTAACAACTTAATATTTTGAATTATAAATGATAAATGTCTCATTGTACAACTTCCTTGTGATTTTGAATACTTTACTTTTTCTTCTAGAGTGTTCCTACAGATTTTAAAATTTAATTCTGTCATGTCACTGCCTTCGCTGGAAGTTATATAATGTGTTTAACAATGCAATTTGGAAAATCATATTTATTTTGGCTGAATCTTAACTTTTTCATGAAACCAATACATAATTTTAATCAGCTTGATTTTTTCTATCTCCTGAAGTTAATATCCTGCTTTTATCTTATTTATCTTAGAATTTAATTTTTTCTCTTAATTAAAAATCATTCTTATACTTTATCTAATTAGCCAAATCTATGTTATGGATGCTGACTACAGCTTGTGATAAAAGGTCTGATGTAATTTTTGCATTAATTACTTATTTCAAATCCTATGTTTGACTTTGTCCAAGCACATGGTCTTAAAATACCAGAACCGAAATATTTTCCAAACTAAATTTTTCTGAGCATAGAAAGTACACCTTAAAATGATCTTTATCATAAGTTTTCATAGCAATAATACAGGCAACTAAATCTGTTATACCTGAAAAGTGACTATGAAATTTATCTTTTATGAAGGTGGCTTCAAAGTTGTACTAAAAGTTATTTTACTATTAAGAACAGTGCATAGAAATCATTTGCTGTGCTAACTCTATGGAATAAACCTATTTGTAAATGGTTTTAACAAGGTTATAGATATGTTACAACATGAAAATTTTCAGTTCTAAGTAAATATGATAAACCATGCATGGTGGGTTAATGCTGTGGCCTCACATTTGGGAGAATATGTGTTCTAATCCCTGCCTGTGCATCCAGATTTGGTTTTTCTTCATGGTTTTCCAAAATCACTCCAGGCAAATGCCGGGATGCTTCCTACAAATGACTCTGACCTAATTCCTTCCCATTCCTGTTCCCCCATGCTTTCCTGCCTCTGATGACCTCGACATCAATGAGGTGTAAAGCCACAGTAAAAAAAAAAAAATGATGCATTCAATTGCACCTGTCAAGCAAATTTTAACTGATGGATAGAAAGGATAATGAAAGAATTAAAAGTAAATATTTTTCATAACATTTCATAGTAACCTAAATTGGACAGGATGTACTGTGGAGGTGGTTTCAAATCCTTGTATCCCTTAGAAAATGAAGCAGGGATATGTAAGGCAATTGAGGAGAGTGGGCTAAGAAATCTACCTCATGCTTTTGCTCATGCATTCTGTTGTATCTGATTTATGACCTGGATTTCATTTTGGCACGAAGTCTTTAACCCAACACCAACAATTGATAGTGAAAATTTCCTTATTTATTGTTATTAATATGCAATATTATTTGGTCAGATAACTCTCACCTGACTGAAATTCTGTGTTCAAATGGTTTTCAAGTGGTTACATAATTTCTGTCCTTTTAGCTCAACAACACAAGATGCTGGTGGGCTTAAGGGTGATGAAGCAATTCCTCTCCATCCTTTGACTGTGTCTAATGGTGATCCAACAGAAAGACTATATGGCCCATACAGAGTTGTTGAGTGAGTATTTTGATTTTATAGTGGTACTGGTAATTGGAGAAAATGGATATAATGTTATATTTTTATATCCTTCTGATTTTATATGTTTTGAGTTACACCATTTTAAATTTTGTGATACTAATTATTTACATTGTGTAAAGGGTTTTCTCTAAAAATTTCAGCAAACTAGGCCATGACCAGTTTCTGCATCCTAACAGTTATGGTAAGCAAATGCATGGTTTTCTTTTGCAGGTGAAGTTTTAGCTGTATGGTTGTGGAGTGATATTTCCCCATTCTTTGCATTGAAAGTGGACTCATTATGCTTAGCTGTCCCTACTAACACTGTCCCTGGTCCTTGCAGCATGCGAGACGAGTACAGTCCCGAGCTGACCCCTCCCACACCCCCTCCCCGGCGGGTCCGGCTGGGGTGTATGGGACGAGACGCGTCGTCGAGCTTCTCCCGCATTGCCAGTGGTCTGAAGCTGGCTCAGGCACAAGCTATGGCAGTGGCTGTGGCAGGCTTCTTGCCCAGCACAGTGCTGTCAGGAACCAACACAGCCCGACGCTCTCCCCTCGCACACAGAGCCTCATTCCACGGCAGAGGTCAGCCCCCAATATCTTGTATTTCCCCCACTTGTATATTTAAAATTTTAATAATCATGAAGTAGACTATTTTGGCGGACAGGAGCACAGGTATCTCTTTCTCTTATATTGGTTTTAGTTTTTCCTGTGATTTCCTATTTCCTTGAATACATGCTCACTGATCTAAACTGAACCATGCATGTTGTAAAATTGCTAATAGGAATTTAAAATTTACTTTTAGACTTAAAGGCCAGAAATTTATAGTTATAGTACATCATTTTTGACACAATTTTTTATTAACCTGTATAGGCCTTTGATATGATGGTCAATTTGTTTGCAGAAGTGGTGCATAAATTTGATTTTTCTCTTGTTTTTATGTAGACAAGTCCTGTAGCAGGCATTTGTATTAGTTATTGTATACCACAAAAATTGTTGGGTTTGGAGATATGATATATATATATAAATTACGCCTAGTTATAGCTAATACTTTTTAAAACTGTATTGGATATATTCAGGGTATTCAGGGACTAAATTGTGAATTCGTTGTACACTTCCCTTGAGCTTCTGAATGGATTTGTTTTGATTTTTGTGGATAGTGTTAGTGTCAAGTGTGGTGGGTAAGGAGTTAACATTCTGACCTTTCATTTGGGAGTACACTGGTTCTAATCTCCGTCTGGGCATCCAGATTTAGTTTTTTCATGGTTTCCCTAAATCACTCCAGGCGAATGCCGAGATCCTTCCTACAAAATGGCATTGCCGAATTCCTTCCCTTACCTTGTCCCCAGTCCCATCTCACCACTAATGACCTTGACGTAGATGAGGCATAAAGCCATAAGTAATAAAAAACAACAAAAAAACATAGTGTTAGTGATACTGTGGTGTCTGACAGACATGTGCTGGGAGTAATTATTGTTTGTTATAATTAGTCACTGAAATAGACAGAAAAATCTTTTAAAATTAGTATATGGAACAGTGAAGAGTGTTGTATGTGAACATTATTTGAGCCAGTAAATGTTATTTGTCAGAGGCAAGATATCTCCATTAATCATTTTCTCAACATATAATACAAGAAAGTACTCCAGTGATTTATTGAAAATCTAAATGACTAAGTATAATGAGTATCAGGTAGCAGAAGAATATTTAACATCAAAATTATGCTGTGTATTTTGTAGCAGACTTCCTGAAATTTATGCATTGCGATACATTAACTGCATGCTAAGGAATGCTTCAGGTTAACATTTTTGGTACGTGATAATTTTGGTAATGTGGTGTGTTCTATAGAAGTTGATGTTTATTGATGAGAAAATAAATTTGTGAAATTGTTATTGATATTAGTTCTTGTGTCTTGAGTCAGAATTGGTAACACTTGGTATTTTCCTGAAATAAAAACAATTTGTGAATGGTGTGTGGTGTTTTGTAATGGACGTGAGGCTGCAGTTAAATTGCTATGTACTGGTTTTGGGGAATGTGTTGTGGATTCTTTGTAGTGTGAATAATCTATCAGACAGTATGAATAAGAATACTTCAAAATGCATATACAGTAAAAAAAGTGAGAAACAGCTATAATTTTATTAGGCCTGAGAAACACTTACAGGCTAAAACCTACTGAACCTAACCTGGTGTGCCAACTGATTGCAGATTTAAGGTATCAAAGATATAAGTAAGTTTATTATCTGAAGAGTTATACTTAAGTAGTGTGTCTAATCAGTACATAGTTACTTACGGTCCACACTGTATATGTACATAAATAGCAAATTGGCTGCAACAACGGAAGTAATCATATGTGCCAACTGCCATGCTTGTGATACTGCAGAAATTCTGCATGGTCAGTATGATGTGGAAGTTTGTGGTTTAGTTAAATCTGGGGAAACAATGTAGGATATTTCGGAAAAAATTAAAGGCAGTAATGATACAAATGCAAAGCTGTGTGTGTTTTTATTTAATAGGCATAGTAAATGATGTGTACACAAATGAGTTACAAGTTTCTACCTGCAACATTAAAGATTTAACTTAATTTACAGTCAGGAGTTTTGTTACAACCTAAGTCAATCTGACAGGTATTGATCCAGCAGTAATATGATGAATAGCATGAATTTAACCAGAAAAGGCAAGAGACTGTACAACAGTTTCTGTACTTTTTTTTTTGCCACCATGTCTTTTGACTGGTTTGATTTAATTCTCTATCCCTTCCTATCTTGTGCTAACCTCTTAATGTCTACATATCCCTTACAACCCACGTCCTCAATTATCTGCTTCATATATTCTAATCTCTGTCTTCCCATACAGCTCTTACCTTTGACTGTTCCCTCCACTAACAAATTAACCAATCCAGCATGTCTCAAAATATGGCCTACCAGCCTGTCTCTTCTTTCTGTAAGCTTCTTCCACAAACTTCTTTCCTTACCCATCATATCCAAAACTCGTTCATTTCATACTTTGTCTGTCAACTTAATTTTCAGCATTCTTCTGTAGCAACACATTTTTTTTCTTTCTGTTATTCGTAAAGTCCATATTTCGCTACCATAAAGTGCTGTGCTCACACATAGTTTTAAAAAGTTCTTTCTAATTCCTATATCAATGTTTCAAACTAAAAGATTTCTCTTTTTCATGAAGGCTCTTTTTATTAGTGCTATTCTGCTTTTAACATCATTCCTGCTTCAGCCATTGGTTGTAATTTTGCTTCCCAAGTAGCGGAATTCACTTATTTCTCCTATTGAATCCGATCCTATTTTTATATTTAATCTACTGTGACTGGTATCATTTCTGCTACATTTCATCACTTTTGTTTTGGTCTGATTTATATTCAGTCCAAATTCTTCCTTAAGCATTTTGTTCATGCCATTCAGTAACTTCTCAATATCATCAGCCTGTTCTGCTAACAACACAATGTCATCAGCAAATCATAGCATACTGATTTGTTTCTCCCTGAACACTTATGCCACATGAAAATTTTTCTTTTATTTCCTTTATTGCTTCTTCTACATACAAGTTGAATATTAACGGAGATAGATTACTACCTTGTCTCGCACTCTTTTTAGCTGATGCATGTCTCTCATTGTTCTCTACTTTTATAATAGCTGCTTGAATCTTGTACGGTGTATAAAGTATTCTTCTATCTTGAAATTTAGACCTGACTTCTTTAAAATTTTGAATGTCTTGTCCCACCTAGCATTATCAAAAGTTATTTCTAAATCAACAAATGCCAAAAAGTATCTTTGTTTTTCTTGATCCACCCTTCCAGTATTAATCTTAAAGCCAGAATTGCTTTCCTCATACCATGATTTTCCCTAAACCCAAACTGATCTTCCCCTACTATCTCTTCTACTACCCTTTCCATTCTTCTGTATATTATTCTGGTCAGTAATTTTGAAGCATGTGATGTTAGACTAATGGTGTGATAATTCTCACATTTGTTGGCTTGTGCTATCTTTGGAAGTGTGAAGATGATATTTTTTATTAAAATCAGTTGTAATTTCTCCTGTGTCATAAATTTTTGATACCAGCTTGAATAATCTTTCAATTCCTTATTCTCCTAGGGATTTAAGAAGTTCTGCAGGAACCTCATCAATTCCAACTACCTTATTTGCTTTCAAGGCATTCAGAGCTCTATTAAATTCTGCCCTCAAAACAAGATCTCCTAAATCATCAGTGTCTACATCGCCTTCCTTTTCCATTGCGCTATTGTTCAAGTCAGTCCCCATCATAAAGTTTCTCAATATATTCTTTCCATTGGTTAACTCTATTGTCTGATCTTAAAAGGGGTTTCCCATTTGGCAGTTTTATTGTTTACACATATTTTCTTCATTTCTCCAAAATTCTGTTTGATCTTCCTGTATGCAACATCTACTTTACCTATGGCCATTTCCTTTACTACTTCTTCACACTTTTCTTGTAGCCATTATTCTTTTGCTTTTTTGCATTTCCTGTTTATTTGATTTCTATTTTGCTTATATTGCTCTCTTCCTGCTTCATCCTGAGCATTTTTGTACCTTCTCCTCTGATCCATCAGTTTCAAAATTTCCTCTGTCATCCAAGGTTTGTAGGAAAAAAACTTCTATTGGGGTGGAGGAGGATAGTGGAGTCCCCAATGTTCACAAAATCAATTCTTTCCTATACTTTCTTCTCTGCAATATTTAATTTAATTAGAACGGCCGCCAACCCAATTGGTTTTAATAATGGGATTTTTCAATGAAGGTTAATATCTAAAGATTGTTCTCAACACAGATTTTAAAGTCCAGTATTTTATTGTTCAACGTTTAAAGACATATTCACTCTGACAACAGAAATTGTTACCAGAAAGACTTCGTTTCCGAAAATTGCAGATTAATGCCACGATAATTACATACACTCCATTAAGACACAATAAAAAGTTCACTCCACTTGAAACCTCAAACAAAATTTAAATTATGGAAAAGAAGTTTTTAAAATTAATTATCTGTTTCAAAAATTATAGTTGCCGTCTACGAATATTCCAAGTCCGTTTATTAATGATTGTTCTAACGCGACACCCACACCATGAGACACTGCCATAACGCCCGCCCACACTTCACACCTTCACCCTCTAACCAGTTCGAAACTAATGCGGTCGAGGTCCAGCCTCAGGTATCTTATATAGGCTCCCCCAAGCCTGATGGGGAATTCCACTCATCTAGCGTCTCTCCCAGCTCCGCTCACAAAGGCTTTCCTCCCAAGTTTTTTCCAATTTTCCTGAAACTTTGTGATTACGTAGAGTTTGTAGCATAGCCATATGATAGAGGCTGCTTCCAAAGTCGGTGGCCCGGGAGATCGAAAACCGGCTGTGCTATTTGAAATACAGCCGAGTTGATGTTAAATTTCCCGCCGGTCCGTGGGAGTACCGTGGAAGACCCCGGAGTGCATGCCGGCTACCGGAAGACAATTAAAAACGCCCGCGAACCCAACTTGTGGTACCGGCTAGTCTTCCTGGGGCAGCCGAGCTCATCGGGCACGCCACCCATGTGCGAGTTTTTCCCGAACTCTCTTTTTTAATGTTGAACTCTAGTTGTGAAAATGCGAGTGTAATTTATAAAGTATTGCTAATGTGAACCGTTTTTAACTGAGGATTCTGCAATCTTCGGGTACATATATATATATCTAGAAGTCCGATGTAATATATGTTCACGACTGGTGTGGGTTAAGATATGAACGCTATTAAACTTGGAAATTTAATTTTGTTATTCTTTTTTTATGTGATTCTTAATAAGCTGAATCACTGGCGACCGCGTCAGCAGAATTTGCTGTTTCAAACATTTTCGTAAATGTATAAATCCCACCATCCGCGAGCATTAGTGTGCTTTTCTAAGAGAAGAAATGCAACATGGCTACCTATGGACAGGACTCTCGCGACCTACGAATAAAGTGATTTATTAAGTAAACCGAAGAGAAAAAAGTTAAAACGGTACATCAACAAACTTGTGAAGTGATAGCAGTGCGCCAGAAGATCCAAAACCAAGGAAGACGAGGAGCGGAGATATTTTACGCGGCCGCAACAACAGAGGAAGACCCGGCAGCGATAATTCGGGATAACAACTAACAACTGATTGGAAGAAAATTGGAGGGCTCACAAGCGGCGCAGAACGTCGAAAGATAAGTGCAGTGCAGATAAAATTGAACAGTTAAAGGGAAACCCATTATAGGCGATTTTTTTTTCTCTCCTCTTTTTAAATTTTCACCATGAATAAGGAAAGCAGCTTTGAAAATGGGGGGGAAGCTAGTAAAGAAGATCCCCCAAGCCAGGAACCTTTGTTAGTATTTTTAAACACCGAGTTACCAATCAATGAAAGTTTGTCACCAGCTCCTGAAAGCAGTCCAGCAAACTCTGAAACTTGCTCTCCCATACTCACTACAAATGCATCAATATTTGAAGCATTTGAAGGTCCAGCAGATCCTGAGAAGGATAATCCAAACCTGATAGTTAAGATTTTCACAATGTTATCAAATTTATCAACTGATATCCAAACTAAGTTTGAAATACAATCAACTGAAATACAAAATAAATTCAAAAGTCATGCTGAAGATGTCCATAAAAGTTTCAGTAATGGACTAGCAGCTCTGGAGTTAAAGTTAGAGGGTAAAATAAAGGAGGAATTCAAAGGGGTGACACAGAAACTTGATGAAGTCTGCAGTGAGATAGAAAAGTGTAAACAGTCATGCCAAGTTGTTAGACAGGAGACACAGAAACAAATTGAATGCCTTGAAGTAAATGTCAGGCAAAGAATTGATAGTAATGAAAACAATATAGCAAATATCAAACAGCAAAATACTCAGTTGAGTATAAGACTTGAAGGAGTTGCAGAAAGAGTAGATGAAGTCGGTGAAAAGTATATTAAATTGGAAGCAGCTGTAGATGAAGTTGCAATAAGCTGTGAAATATTGGATAAGCGAGTGGGGAATTTAAGTGAGGAGATGAATAAAATTCCCAACTTCGAGAGTCAAGTAACCAAAATTGGGGAAGAATTACAAGAAGTGAAGTGCCATCTAAAGAAATCACAGGTGCAACATTTAGTTGGTGTGGCAAACCCAGTGTCCCTGGCTATACCAGAAAAAATGAAATTGAGAACTTTAGTGACAAGGGAGGGATCCATCCAGTAAATTTTATCAACAGTTTTGAGAAGTACAGGATTTTCAGTGTTTATGATGACAGTGAAAAAATGAACAGTGTATATCAAAATTTAAGGGGTAGTGCTCGAATTTGGGGAGAAAGGCAGCTTCAGATTTGTAAAACGTATGCAGAATTCAAAGCAAGTTTCCTAAATAATTTCTGGTCAGAGGAAAGGCAACATGAAGTTAAGAGGGGTCTCTGGTATGGCAGGAAATATCAACCTGGGAGGGAATCACTCAAAGACTTCCTTTTAAATGAAACTTCCAAATGTTATTACCTGAATAACCCACCACCTGAAAGAGAAATTGTGTTGGATGTTGCTCACAGGATGCCAGGGGAGATTCAAAAACTATTGGTCATGCATGATGTCAGAACGATTGAGGCAGCGAGTGAGTTTGTGCACCGATATGAAACCCAGTGCGTCAGAGATAGATTCAAGGAGAGCTACCAGAACAGGAATCAGTTTAAAGATCAACGGGAATTCCGTCATGAAAGGCGAATGACATATGATCAGGAAAGAGGAAGAAATCAATTCCACACCAATGGAGGGGGGAGGAATTCTCCACCACATAGAAATAGTGAAAACAATGTTCGAAGAATTGGAAGAAAGGGAAGTCCTAAAGAATACTTTAGCCCAACAACAGTAGTAAGTAGTAATGATGTCACAAATGATCCCGGTACAAGCCAACAAACTAATGGTAGTGATACAAAAAACTGAAGACTGCCGAAGTTTTTGGCCCGACTGAGGCAGATGGGTTAATAGGGTCGATACAATCAAAACAGAGGAACCAGCTTAGAAGTATTTTCCACAACAACCCGAGTGAAGACTTAGCAGAGGAAGAGTTCCAGAAGGAAGAACAGGTGGTCCAATATAAAGTTTCCTCCCAAATGAGTTAATGAAAGGGGAGTAATAAACTGTGTATGTTGCTGCGTTGCTGACTTGAAGCAGTGCTGAGTGAGTAAAAGGTGGTATGTTAACATGAGAGTCAACAATCCACATAGAATACACCTGGAGCATCGTCCAAGACAAAGAAGACATCAATCATGAGTAATAAGTGTTCTGGATGTGCATCAGGAAGTGGTTTTTATCATTATTATTATTAGTGTTATTTGCTCCATTGTTGCTGATGAAGGACTCCATGAATATTAATTGTAACATGAAATTCCGTGACGGCTCTGGAGTACAATTCGTGTTAAGTTTATTTGGACGAATATAAATGATTTTGTATTGTGCATTTTGTGATTTAGCATAAGCAGACTACCGTTGTATCTTTGTTCTTTCTCTCTAAATATGTTAATATTCAGTTTACAGAATTTTCTTAGAGGGAAGTGATACTTTAGTAAAAGTGACAATAGACATTTGGCATGGACAGTTAAAACTATGGTCTAGAACAATCATCGCACCCCAAAAGATGCAATTCAGATAATATATTGTGTGGTCTCTTTGATATAATCTTGATGTGTTTCCCTGTCTCCTTGTGAAGCTATTTTGATGTTTACTGTTACTTATAAATTATTTTCTGTGTACATTTTAATAAGGACGTGTTTGGAAATATGTATTGAAGCCCCACACCAGTAAAGGGATATTATGTATGGTATTTAGGATAGGAACCCGAGGTTGCAATTTGTATGTGAGTGAATGTGGAGTGAAGTTTGTAAGTAATCTTGGGGAGCATTAGTCCATTGAAGAAGTTCATCATGGCCATTTTGTCTGAATATCCAAAATCTTATGTTAAACTTGAGGGGGCTGTAGCATAGCCATATGATAGAGGCTGCTTCCAAAGTCGGTGGCCCGGGAGATCGAAAACCGGCTGTGCTATTTGAAATACAGCCGAGTTGATGTTAAATTTCCCGCCGGTCCGTGGGAGTACCGTGGAAGACCCCGGAGTGCATGCCGGCTACCGGAAGACAATTAAAAACGCCCGCGAACCCAACTTGTGGTACCGGCTAGTCTTCCTGGGGCAGCCGAGCTCATCGGGCACGCCACCCATGTGCGAGTTTTTCCCGAACTCTCTTTTTTAATGTTGAACTCTAGTTGTGAAAATGCGAGTGTAATTTATAAAGTATTGCTAATGTGAACCGTTTTTAACTGAGGATTCTGCAATCTTCGGGTACATATATATATATCTAGAAGTCCGATGTAATATATGTTCATGACTGGTATGGGTTAAGATATGAACGCTATTAAACTTGGAAATTTAATTTTGTTATTCTTTTTTTATGTGATTCTTAATAAGCTGAATCACTGGCGACCGCGTCAGCAGAATTTGCTGTTTCAAACATTTTCGTAAATGTATAAATCCCACCATCCGCGAGCATTAGTGTGCTTTTCTAAGAGAAGAAATGCAACAAGTTCCTCATCCTAAGAATTTTCTATCGTTATAAAATTTTTCCTATCTGCTCTCCTTTTGTTGTTATTAATTTTCAAAGTTAAATAAACCTATTTTCTAGATCTAGTGTCCCAACTATTTGTTTTAGCGCGAGTGTTCTAATCTTCAGGAATTCTACAGCTTTTGACAATTAATTTGGTATATCTCACTACCTTCTAAAACCCTTTCATTAAGAAGATATCGCCTCTCAAAGTATTCAACCCTTCTCGTCAGCCAGCATGGAATCCCAATTAAATACTTTGAAATTAAATATCTTACATTGAGAGTGCATTATTTTGATAAAACTTTCCGCCAAACTTACTTAAAAAAATTGTACTTTCATAAAAATAGGTTGCCTCCCAGATGTTTTTCTAGTTTTTCCTTTCCCCTTTGTCAACTTTCATTTCTACCCATTCTCGACAACCTGGATAGCTACGATGCTTTAACCGCTTTCGCTTTGGAATTACTTTTAACATATTTCTACTCAACTCAACGATCTCAAACTGCTGTCATCATCTTTTCACAAGAAGATCTTTAATCGGACATAATTTTATTTTGACTACTTATTTTATTCTCGACTTACTATTTATTCCTTTATTGAAAAAGTACCTTAAAATTAGTCATATTTACTCTAAATTCAGTTGGAAACCATGTTTTGTACTTCTAAACAAAGATTTGATACTTTCAGCCTGGTATCTTAATTCATTTATTACCATTCTTTCATACTTCTATTAACCTGCCGGCTGTTGCGTCATCACTGCCACACAGCGTCTCTGTTCGGACTCATAACTTCCTTCCGAAAATTCGTACTACTACCAATGTGAGTCTTACATTCTCCTCTACACCTGATTAGAGTTATCTTTTGGGGGAAATATTACTTTGGGTAACCTACTAAAACCGATACCAAACACTCTTCCTTCTCGTTTTCTCAGTTGCCAATAAAGCCAACTACGTTACAGGTTTTCGGGTGCCTTGTTCCCTTAAGCATAATGTTTCTTTACCAGCTTTCATTATTTCGACCTTTAATGCATTCTAGTTGTCCTCGGTTGAGCTACTTTCAGAATTACTTCTTAGACCTAAGTCTACCATTTCTGCAAATTTTTCTCTCATGCTCGATTGTTTGTGTATTCACTTCCAGTCTGTTGTGCTTGTACTGCTTCCTTATTCACTTAAATTTCAGCCTGCACTTCATTATTATCAAATTATGGTCAGAGCCTATGTCTGCTCCTGTGTATGTTTTACAGTCTAGAACTTGTTTCCTGAATCTCTGTTTGGCAATGATACAGGGCGTTCGCCGGGAAACGCTACCCTCCCAGTCTGTTGCCGTCGGCAACTTGCTGGGTCAGTGGAGCCAGCAACTCCCGCAACACGGCGCCGTGAATCACCGCACAGTAGCTAGTTTGTGACTTCAGTCTCTTATTAATCAGTGTTGTGAATAAACGTTTCTCTGCGGTGTAGCTGGTTTGGGGCTTCATACTCTTACTAATCTGTACCGTGTTTGAGTGTGAGTAAAATTATGGTACGTTACAGTTTGCAACAAAGAATATTTCTCTACGATACATATGTGAAGAAGAAGTCGTTTAAAAAGTGTCGCAGTAAATTTCGTCGCGAATATCCTGGTGCTTTACTGCCAGCTAAATCAACAATTCTGCGTCTGGTTAAAAAAGTAAGAGAAACGGGTTCATTTTTTAACAAAAAGAGACTGTCGGTCAACCGTATTCTCACAGAGGAGAAAATTGACGATATCGCTTTTCGACTAGAACAGTCACCCAAAAAATCATTAAGTCATTTAGGGCAGCAGGCAGGCGTATCTAAGACGTCAGCTTGGAAAGTAACAAAGCTAGTTCACTTAAAGCCGTACAAAACAATTGTGGTGCATAAAATTGCAGAAATAGACCAGGGGCCTAGGATTAGATTTTGCAACTGGTACCTGCAGGGTGTCCACGATGGCACTGTTGATCCACAACTGACGTCACATTTAAATGCTTAGCACATACAAGTTTATGAAGCGTAATTATTATGAAATAGTCCGCGGCCGATGGTCAAACAATGCCAGAAGCTGACCGCTCGCTCGCCGGGAGCAGTTTCTTCCTTGTAGCGCTAACAGTGGGTAGCGTTTCCCGGCGAACGCCCTGTATAATATAGCTGATATCAGCCTTTATCCCCCTGGACTTTTCGAGGTACATATGCTTTTTGCTGGTTCTTAAGCAGTGTTTGCCACAACAAGCTTATATCTTTCACAAAATTCTAACAACCTGCTTCTTCGATCATTTCATTCTCCTAGACCAAAAGATCATACAGTATCCCCCCCCCCCTTCCTCCCCTGTACATGTATAATCATTTATTAGTTAAGTAGATGTTGCATCCATTCGATTACCATCAATATTCCTCTTCATACTTTCTTCAAAATGAAACTAAGAACCTTCAACTAAATAGTCTATTATAATGTCATCAGCAGAAAATTCTACATTGATCACTGTGCCACACGTAGCATCAATGGAAACAATAGCAACATGTACAAGGAAGCCTACAAATCTGTGAAAAACAGCTTTTTGACTGCCTCCTAATAGAAGAATGGCAACATCACCATCAAACCCTAAGTATTTTTTGTTAGCACCAGTGTCTGACTCATACCAAAGCAACAAAACAACATGAGAGATAAATAAACATAGTGTCTTTTAAGTTTGCCAATATTTGTAATATGGGGACTGAACTTGATGTAATTAAGTAAGTTTTAGGTATAGATCTTGAAATTGAGAGATAGTGGTTGTATCAAGAGACAAACATATAAGTATCCTACAGGAAACACTGAAATTTTCTATAACATACTAGGGGATTCCTACTAATATCAAAGAAAGAAAAACTTAAGTGATAATATGTTGCAACATTAATATTGATTAAAATATACAAGATGACAAGAATCTGTAATTTAAAACACACTTAAAACATTTCTGATAACACCTAGGAACATACCTCTAGGTCAATCAAATTCAATTCCAAATGATGATAGAAATAGACATCATTAATGCAATCAAATAATTTTTTAATAAAAACATTATCCTTATCTCAAATACATGTCTATTGTCAGAGCTGCTATGAGAGTTGGGAGAGGATAACCTCAGTGTAGGTGTTGGAATAGGTTAGTTGCTGCAGGCTTTAAGGGATAGAAGGAAAATAATGGAAGAAAAAGATTCTGCTTGTAGGTAGTAGTCATGGGAGAGATGTAGGCTCTCTTTTGCAGAATCAGTTATTCACAGGATATCAGGCAACAAGTTTTTTCAAACCTAGTGGAACATTAGGTCAGGAAATAGAGGCTGTAGGATCAGTCTGTAGGTATTTGCTAAAGTAGCAATAGTGGTGGATACAGGAAATAGTACTGGTAGAAATGAGACTTATAATAAAGTGACATGAGAAAGGTGGCTAGGGAGGCACAAAATAATAGGAATAAAGCTTATAAAGGTCTTTAGTTGCCATGATCAGCAACAATTGAGTGACACTGCAAGAAATATAAATTTGGAGCGAGATGGGAGGATAGCTTAGGAAAGGCACTGGTTCCATCTTCAGGGCTGTGCCTGTGGGCACCATTGGTAGGGTTTCACTAGGTGTGGCCTTCATTAAAATAGAAGGGGAAGAGAGTACTTTCGGAGTTTTTAGCTAAAGCTGTGACTGAGTCCACTTAAAGTTATGATAGATTGAGGACTGTGCCTATTTTAGGATAAAGGCTGCTGATAAGGGAATAAAAATGGGTGACCAAAGGGAGGGATAATGAATCCAGGTAAGACAGAGGGAAAACTAATAAATAAATAGTTGAAGCTGATTAAATGATAGAAAGGGTGGCAACTAGAAGGTGAAGAGAGAGGCTGAAAATATCACAAAGCCAGTTATATTTCTACATTTCTACTAGTAAGTGTTATAATAAACAAAGTAGTAGTATTTGATAACTTAATGGAGATATAAAAATGATAATTGGTTATATTGGCAGATTCTTGATTATAGGAAGGAATGCTAGGCAATGAGGTTTCCCCAATAGTTGTAGTGTGTACCCTAAAGATACAGGAACAATTGGTGGATTGGTTAGCAATGACTGCTACAGTTCACTGGTATTTATAGATTATAGCAATTCATTACTTAGCATAGATTTGTGGGGTGAAAGAAAAGAAAAGAAAAAAAAAATCAGTGTTTTAGCTGCTTATCGTAGTGGAAGAATGATGAGTATGAAGCTCTTGGGGGAGAAGCTGAGTTGATATTCAGTGTTAAGAGCTGAGCATATGGTTATTATTCATGTGCATTTAAATTTACCAGGTGTCCATTGGGAAGGATAATAAGATTAATAACAAGCATGGTTGGTGAGCAGTAATGTTCTGGCCCTGCATACAGGGGAAAACAGGTTTGAATTCCTTTCCAGCCATCCAGATTTGGGTTTTCTATGGTTCCCCCAAATCACTGCCAGCAAATACTGGGATGTAATATAAAATTTCACACTTTTCGCAGGCGTCATTATCGAAAATTGCACTTACTTGTTTCTTTTCGGGTTTTGCGCTGCGTTTCTTTGCTGATAACGCCAACGTTTCGGCCCCAACCTGGAGCCTTCGTCAGGGCTTCTGCTTATCTCGCCGTCTTGATACTTAATTCGATGTTTATTATCACCGGCAAAGATGATTTTGTTTATCCGCCAAAGAATATTTACTGTTCCAAAGAGGTTTATGTATTATGGAGCGATCTTGTAGTTGTTACGTGTTCATTTGCTAGCACACACTTCCACATTTGGCTTAAACCATAGCCGCCGTCTCTGTTGAAATTGTTAGGATTTTTATAAATTTCGATGGATTCCCTTATTTTCCGTTCTAAAAAATCTTTTGGCTTTGCTATGATCATAGTTTTATCCCACTGAATTTTGTGTCCTGCTTCTACTTGGTGTTCCGCCACTGCCGATTTCGTGGTTTGTTCTAGTCTGGCGTGACGAAGATGTTCTTTCACCCTAACGGATACTGCATCAGCATGTCTCACCTATGTATACCTGACCAGCAATCGCAGGGAATCTTATACACACCACTCGATTGTAATGGCGCTCTACGATCTTTCGCTGACCTTAAAATGCTTCTAACCTTATTTTTACTGGTGAAGATAGGTAGGACATTGATTTTGGCCAGCACTTTACTTATCCTCTCAGTGACTCCCTTTACATATGGGAGAAGAGCCTTCTTCTTTTGTTCCATTTCTTTTTTGTGGTCGTCCTTATGCTGATAAGCCGTGCTTTGAAATGCAGACAGCATGGTTCCTTCAAAAGACCATTGCTGAACTCCTCATTTGTTGATCCACGTCCTTTCTTGCCTCTAATGACCTCGATGAGATGTTAATCTGTTAGCAATAATAATAATAATAACACTACAGACCAGAAATTTGCAAATAATTTAGTAAGGGATGGAGGTTTTACACATCTGGTAGAGCATAACACAGGAGCCAAACACGTTGGATTTCTTTTTAATAAAGCCTGATGGCAACCTTGTGTGATCTTTAGTAAGTGAAGCAATAAGCAATTATGATGGATACTAGAGGCTTCAGTAAAATAACAACCAAAATTTAAGGTGGTAATAGGAACAATTATAAAAAGGTACTTATTTCAGAGCTGCAGAGATACTTCAGCAAAAGGTTTATTTTATTTGTTACATTTATTCCATAGATTCCTGCTAAGGAAGGACCTCTGGGATATGGAAAATATAATAACAATGAGCAAGAAAATGCTTTAAGGCAATAAAACTAAGGATAGATAGGGAAATATGACCCAACACTTACCAAAGATGAAAGTGGCTGGGATGACAAACACACAAAAGAGCATAATATTTTGGCAACAGCCTTATTTGTGCGGAAGTAAGGAGTGGGACACCGGGCAGAATCAGATGTGTACACAGCGACCGCCATCAGATTCACCAGACGGTGGTTGCTGTGTACACATCTGACTCTGCCTGGTGTCACTCCTTTTTTTCTGCACGAATAAGGCTGTTGCCGAGATATTGCGATCTTTTGTGTGTTTGTTTTTTTGTGTTCATCATCCCAGCCGCCTTCATCTTGGGTAAATGTTGGGTCATCTTTCCCTATCTATCCTTAATTATATATATATATGTAGTAACCAGGAAATAATGGGAGCTAAGTAGCGAATAGATTTAAAAAAAAAGGAAAGCGAGAACTACAACTTACCTTAGATGATGGTTTCATGGGGTGAACACACACAAACACACAAGAACAGGAAAAACAATGAATATTTCAGGACTTGGCCCTTCGTCAAGAAGAGAACATCGTGGAGGGAAGGTGATACAAGATACGGTCACACAGAATTGCCGTTAGTCAGAAACATGGTGGGGTAAAATTCAAACAGAAGACAGAGATAGTGGGACAGAGAATTGAATTTAGTACATGAGCAATGAAAATGTTGCAAAAAGTGCAGAATAATATATTAACATGTTCATAACATAAATTTGAGAAAGTAAAAGTAAATGAGAAAACAGAATAATCAAAAAAAATTAACAAATATAAAAGTAATAATAAAAAAAGAGAATCTATGCAGATAAACATCACCTCTGGTGTGTGGTAGTTCAATATAGACAGTGGGAATGGAGGCAAGGAGCGGATAGAGGGAACGAAAAGTACTGGCTGGGTATTACATCAAATTAGAGACCAGGAGATTGTCTTATAAGTAGTTTGTATTGGTAGGCAAGCTCCCGCCTTCTGAGTACAGAAGGAGCTGCTGCTGTTTGGGAGGACTTGGAGCACATACCGTGAAACAAGAATTATAATTATTGGTGTCATGGGAGATGGCATGGATGGCTACTGGATGTTTTGGATTCAGAGTGAAAACTGTCCGTCGATGGCCATTCATTCTTATGGCTAATGGATTGCTAGTCAAACCTATATAGGAAGCCACGCAGTGTTTGCAGGTCAGCTAGTATATTACATGCAAAGTTTCACAGGTGGCGTGACCTATGATAGGAAATCTCTAACCAATGATAGGGTTGGTGAAAGTGGTGAGGCATGGTGTATGTCGCACGTCTTGCAGCAGGTCTATTGCATGGGAAAGATCCTTAGGGCTGTCTGATGGGGTGAAGAAGACTGTGTTTGTGGAATCATTAGGGAACCTTTTGTGTGATATGGATGGCAACTATCGAAATGGAGCTACTGCTGTGAGTTGGTGGGTTTGATGAGGACTGAGGTGCTCAGGTGGCCATAGGAGAGGGATGGGTCCACATCCAAGAATGTGGTGTGGGTGTGGGAGTAGGTCCATGTGAAATTCAGCAATTTATTAAAGGTATTTAAATTGTCCAGAAAATTTAGAAGGGTGGTTTATCCTTGTGTCCAAATCATAAAAATGTGATCTTTCAACCTAAGACGCAGGAGGGGTTTGAGTGGGACATTTTCCAAAAACATTTGTTCCAGGCGGCCCATGTAGATATTAGCAAAAGACGGGGCCATGCGAGTGCCCATGTCAGTGCCATGGGTTTGGTGGTAGATATTGCCTTCAAAGGAGTAGAAGTTGTTGAGCAATATGGTGAGGAAAGATTGTGCGGGAGTGGCTGTTTGGAGGGCGCTTATCCAGAAAATGTTCCATGGCTTTAAGGCCATGGCAATGTGGGATGTGTGTGTACAGTGATGTGACATCAATGGTTACCAGGATGGACTTGGAAGGAAGTGGTGTGGGCATAGTGGATAGATGGAAAAGGAAGTGTTGTGTGTCCTTGATGTGGGAGGGAAGCTGAGAGACTATAGGTTCTAGGTACTGGTCCACCAATACAGGGATTCGTTCCGTAGGAGATCCATAAGCTGCAACAATGGGTTGTCCCGGATTGCCAGGCTTATGGATTTTGGGAAGGAGGTAAAATGTAGGCATACGTGGAGGAGTTAGAAGAGAGATTGATTGTGGGGTGAGGCCCATTGAACTGTCTATATTCCTGTATTTTTTTGTTGACAGCTGGTGTGAGATGTTCAGTGAGGCAGCAGTAAGTGTTAGCATCTGATAATTGACGAAGGGCTTCAGCCACATAGTCACTATGATTCTTCATTACTGTGGTTAAACCCTTTTCCACATGTAGAATGATAAGGCCTGGGGTAGTTGAGATATTTTTCTGGCACGGGTTTCAGCTGGGATGATATTACTGGTTTCGTCAAGGACTTCAGAAAACTGGGAGAGGCCAAACTGGTGGATAGATGTAAATTGATCTTAACACTTCTCAACCTCACCCCGCACCCCCTCCCCAAAAAAAATAATAATTTCTTCACCAACATTCCCTAACAGGGCACCTATTAATAAATACTTGTCCTCCTACAGATACCATGCCCATTGGCGTAGCTAGGGGGGGGGGGGGGGGGCGGTGGGTGCGGTCTGCCCTGGGTGTCACCCGTTTGGGGGTGACACCCGCATTTCAAAATTAGTAATCGAAATTGGTGTGATACAATAATTTTTTTTTCCTTTGGTGTCAAAACACGTCTACCTTGAATGATTTGAGTATTTGTTTTTAAGTTGATCTATTGCTTATTCTAATACGATCCAGGGGACTGTGCTCTTTCATTACAGTAGAGTATAATTATTGGCAACACCGCACGCTTAACAAAGAGAGCATCGCTCTATTGCTACGACAATCACAGGAACTCATTGTGCATGCCATCCGTCACTGTTGTTTGGTTTGTTAGAAGCGGTGCGGCGGTGGATATAATGTAAATTTTCTTGTATAAAAAGATATAGTTTTAAAATTAAAGGATATATTATATATATCTAAAACTGTTAAAATCACGGTAATTAGACAGCTAAATTGAAAATCCTCAAAATTATTTCAAGAAAATGTTAGTTTTTCTTTTGAAAAAAAGATAAAAAAAAAAAAACAACCCAGCATATGTCGGAATACACGTAGTCTAGGTTCCAAAATTGTTTTGTTTGTTTAGAATTCTATTAGCTTTCTTGCTAAGATTCACAAGTGCATTGAAGTATTTTCTAGTAATTTTTGAATTTATCATCAGACAGATTCGTGATGTATAAATTGAGTACATTTCACGTTATCCGATTTACACTCTGCAGTACCTACCTATTGTGACAGTGCACATTTACTCGACATGAAATCGTATCATGTTTGAATTTATGCAAATAAAATGAATGGGAAAACTGGGCATTAAACTAGCAATACTGTCAGGTTTCAAGTCTATCTGAACGAGTCCAAGTGTTCATTGATGGGTTTGTCTGTCGTTGGTAATCAGTTTTTGTAGGACATGTGTTTAAAACAGTTGGAACCGCGTATCTTGCTAGCGAAATCGTAACATTAGTAAGCATTTTAACTCTAGGTTCATGTAAGTTTGCCATGAATTCTACTGATCGAGAATATGCAAATATGATCGCGATGATATAAATAAGCGTATGATTCTGTAAGAACTTTCCATAATAAATTTACAGAAGAAGATTTCTATTATGGGTAACCTCTCTGTCGAATACAATAACCTAAATTCTTATGGGTTTCTTAAATCGACAGAGATGTCGAACTAATGTTCCTGAACAAAAATTGAGCTTTAATCATAAACTAAACGAACATTTGAGTCCTTTACATCTTTATTTATACGCTACAGAGCAGCACTAGAAATCTAAAATTTACACGTGGAGACGGTCTTCAGTAAATACAATGTCATATTTAGGAGTCTGTAGCTACACATTTCTTAGGCGGGTGGTAAAATACTTCACTTGTTAAGTACTTCATGTAAAGACGGCAGATATCGCAATGGCATGTTCTTTTATTATCTGACCCGTTGTTTTTCTTTTAAATTACGTTTAGTTATGTTTTTATATTTTATTTATTCTTCTATTTTTATGAACGAACTTAATGAAGAGTTGCTTCTCTGACTATACAGTATCTCCCAGGGTCTCATAATATGTGGGACCCGGATCCTGGGTTTGCACCAATAGGACCCCATCTGGGTCTGGAATTGCTTCTACTTTGATCAAGCCACTTCTGTTAACTTTCCTCTCAATATCCCTTGGTACTGCAAATACCGAGATTGCAAAATCATTTAAATACAGCCTATGTTAACTATTCAATAACAAATGAGTGGCTTTAGACTTTTTTTAAAATTTGTAGCGGAATCTTATCGTTACCGTATAGTTACACTGGCGGAGATTAAAATTACAATACGCATACATAAGTGGTAGAATTTTAGGAAACTTTGAAGACATATCCAGCGGCATACTTAGAAGAAATGATAATAAATGTAAATGAATCGGGCTAAGTTATTACCTTTAAAAACAGTTGTCAGTGAGAAATGCGCCCAACTTTAGCACCATTCGTGGATCCTTGCCGGCATTGACACAACAAGTGTTCGGATGTCTTCTACTGCTTGGATCTGGCCTACAGTCAACCGTCTGCCAGCAACAGCCACTCACACCATTTGGTGGTCTTAAAGTGCTGTTATCCATCTGTATGGACCCATGCCTACTCTAGGAGTATTAGAGTCCTTCTTTCATCCACTTGTGTAACAAATCTGTATACTGAAATTGCACTACGGCCAATCCAGTTGGATATTTGGGTGTAGAGAGTTGTCACTCTTTGTTTTGGCATACTTAGCCAACAAAAACTTGTGGGCAACAAAGTGTCATGTTATGCCACACTATTAGCCACTTATATGCTTAAAAAAATTTGAAATTTACATGTTAAATAGCACCGTAATTTTCATATTATTACATATAAAACTTTCAATTTTTAATCATTTAATACTCTTCATGTGGGCATACTTGGAGCCAAATTTCACAACACCGTCTGGGTGTTGGAATTTTAATTTGCGCCAGTTTGTGTATCAGTTGCTAAGTTTAAAAGGTCGTACTGCACATTGCCAATACTGGCCTGTACCATCACCGTAACAACAGTCGACCGAGTGATGGCTCGCCCCCTCGTGTCCACACTTTTCCATAGCTCGCCCGTGTTCCTACCCGATCTTTAGTCTTCTTTAACGTTTTCAAGTGATTGTTTCAGGGAATCAGTGTTGGGGATGATGGGTAGGTTTAACACCCTACATTATTAGAGTACTGTACTAATATTTTGCACAGTTTTGGTACGGAAGTACATTAAAATATTTTTTTTATCTGACTTGCGTTATCACCTAACTGGTTGATCCCAGCGCAGTATTAACAGTTTCAACGCAATCTCAATGAAATGTCAATCACTTCGCACTTGACGCGTTTGTTTTGTCTGAGGTTCTTTTCGATTCACTCAGTACTTTTTTTTAGTGAAGAACAAGATTATGACATATTTTAATATAGGTCGTAATAGTAAAAATAATAATTTCATAATTATCTCAAAGTTCTAGTCACAGATTTTCTTATTGGGAAACTCGCAGTGCACTTAAATCGTTGTCACCTAACTTAGAAAAGAAGACCTACAGATTAACATGAAATTCGAACCACCGAGTGTCCTTTGCATTAACAGATAAAAGCTTTGCCACTGGTAAATGTCAATTTTAATGCCCGCCAAAATTACAGTCGAGACCGGGATTTGAACCGGGACCTTCAGTTTCCAAATCACACACAGTTAACCATTTGAGTCACCAGTCCGAATATAGGTGTAATGAAAACTAAGTTTTCAAACATGATAAAATAAACATTTTTTTCTATACCATCTATTTTCGCTATCAAAAAACTCGAATCGACTTTTATTTTTTGCATACAGTAGAACTCCAATTATCCAAATCAATTGTATGTATGTTGAAAATGCCTTCTTTTAAAAGAGATTTTTGGTGCTTTTCCATTTCGGGGATGAAAATTTCGCTGTACCACTCGGTAAACAAAGCTGCAGTCATTCGAACTTTGGGTTGGTTTTTATAAAAGAGGGAAGCCTTTTCGCTGTACGTTTCAGTCTTAATTAAAAAATCGATTCGGATAATCAGCGATTCGGATAATTGGAGTTCGGATAATTGGAGTTCTACTGTACATATTTTTCAGTACTTCTAGATTAATCTTGCGTCTGGTTACGGCATGCGATTCGGTTGTGGTAGGTTCGGTTGCAAATGCGAATCTCGGCTGCAATTTTTGTGGGTCTTAAAATTGATCTTCTACTCTGGCAAAGCTTTG
The DNA here is from genome assembly GCA_031002005.1 of Vandiemenella viatica. Lineage (NCBI taxonomy): Eukaryota > Metazoa > Arthropoda > Insecta > Orthoptera > Morabidae > Vandiemenella > Vandiemenella viatica. The sequence goes on along the minus strand of CM061921.1, from coordinate 80,734,595 downwards.
ATTTTTTAATGCGAAGATGCTAGGACTCTTCCTACATGTTATGAACATCTGATGAACATGGAGGAAAAAAAAACATTTTTTAAAGGCAAATAATAACATGATTTTAACATTTAGTCCTAAGGGAAGGGAAATTTCTGAACTCTCTCTATGCACTTCTTCCACATCCATCAGGCCGACACTGATCAGCATCGTTGAAACATAAACCAATCCCATGACGGCCTAGTGTCGGACTGAGGCCCGATCTTCAGAGGAGTTAAAATTAATCTAAAACCACTTTCGATCACCGGTGAACAACACGTGGCTAAAATCTTGCCATGTTGACTATTGAAGCATGAAGAAAATCAAACTGATAATTTTGAAGATGTAATTAACGAGTTTGCAGCTGTTAAAGCTAAAAAGAGGAGATTGTGAAAGCAATTGTATTTAGTTTATTTGTGAATTTTTTGAATGATGTTAATATTACAATTTTATTAACTATAATTTTTTATTAACAATAAATGTTTATTTAATTATATTTTATTAATATCATATTTTACACTTACAAGATAGCCTATTATATTTTACTTAATTCTGAATTTAATTTTCAATTTTCAAGGGAGTGACACCATCGATAACCGCCCCGGGTGTCACCCACGCTAGCTACGCCACTCACCATGCCTTCCAGTTAGCCAAAATACAGTCTCATATCTTTTTCCTAAAATCATGTCTCTTCTTTAACATTTCTCCTAATGGTCTCACCATCATACTCCCAGTATTTGGGTGCCCCCACAAATTCACCCGGCCCTACATGCCTTCCGCTACAAACAGCCTTTGGCCCTCACCCACCTTGTCCTGAAAGAGTACACCAATCTGGCTAACCAACATTCCAGACACCTCATATCCCTTCACAAAATACTCTTGCTCTCAACCCCGCAAGTAATCTCACTTATAAATCAGATTCCATGATAATCGGTGAATTCTAGTAGTAGGCATGCCCAGAACCATCTACACAAGTTGTCCACATTATTGAAGTCTCATCTTGCAGTAGGACAGTCTCTTCCTTGCCAGCCACTTATCCACCAATCAAAACTGCAGCCTCCCTTGATTTCCTCAGAACCGTCCAGTGCCCAAATGCTCAACATACCTCAACCTCCTCCTCTGAAACCCACACCTTACTCTCTGCACTCCAGCCATGCTTCCAAAACTAAACTGGCAGTTGTGAACCTGTCCTCTTCATCACTATCTAAACCCCAACACTCTGTACTCTCCAAAAGCATTACCTTTTCTCCTACACCTATATTTCACACTCATGTCAGTGAATCTGGGCCCAATACTACCTGGAACCTAGTCTCCAACAATTCAAACCACTATCCACTCTTGACACATCTCCTCTTCCCCAGAACCACCCCATACAAATTTTTGCAGAATTCTTATCCAGCAGTTTGGCTTCTCTCAGTTTTCTGAATTTCTTGATGAATACCAGTAATCTCTGCCCAGCTGAAACCCGTGCCAGGAAACAACTCTCGACTAACCCAGGCCATATCATTGTACCTATGCAGGGTTCCCATGGGCCTTAAAAAGGCCTTAATTTTCCTTTTTATTTTTAAGGGCCCTTAAAAGGCCCTAAAATTTGCTCAAAAGCCTTAAAATCTTTGAAAAAGCCTATTTTTTAACACGGAGATACGGCATAATAAATTTCACTATCCAGAGACGCGCTAATCGGCAGATTTCTCTCTGGCTCGACCTTGACCAATTGTGAGTCAAAGTACTTATATTTCAAGCAAGTAGTAGAGTCTTTACACAGAACCTCTCTTATATAGTTCTGCTTCGTACATGCCTGCGTCTTACATGAGAGTTTAAACAACTTCTTACAAAGTAAACAACTCGATGTCCATGTGCGAACTGGAATGAATGTTCAAACACAATTGAAACCTCATATTTAACTTCTGTTTTCATGGGCTATGCCAAAGCTGAAGATTTGATTGAACATTTTTTGGAAGCAGTTGAGAAGTTATCTCTCCAAAAAGTGATACAGGTTTCAATGGATGGTCCATCCATAAATTTTAAATTTTTCAATATGTTGCCAAAGAAATTAAGAACTGGATTTAATTGTGAAATATTGGATGTGGGAACATGTGGTTTACATGTTGTAAATAAAGCATTTAAACATGGTTGCCAAGCTTCTGGCTGGCACCTTGATTCAGTCCTAGTTTCCCTATTTTCGTTATTTAAAGATTCACCTGCGAAAAGAGAGGATTTCCTCAATATTTCCACTTGTAAAAAAATGCCCTCAAAATTTTGTTTGCACAGGTGGTTGGAAAATTTACCTGCAGCAGAAAGGGCATTAGAAATATGGGACAATGTTAAAAGCTACGTACAGAATGTGGAAAAGGGCTCTTTGCCCAAACCTACATGTAAGTCCTTTTTAACAATTCAACAGGCAGTGAAAGATAATCTTATTTGTTAAAAATTGAAATTATTCATTTCGGTGTCTAAAATGACAACCCCATTTTTGGCTTTTTATCAGAGCGCAAAACCTCTCTTGCCATTTATGGCAGTGGATATAAGAAAATTTATTACCAATTTTATTGTTATCTTCAATGTTTTCAATAAAGAACACACAAAAGTATTGACTAATGTACAAAAAGTGTCAACATTAGACCTGAGTGATGTGTCGAAGGTTTCCTATGTTAGCAACATCAGTTTAGGAGTTGTAGGCGATCAACTTATCAAGGCTATGATATTGAACAAGAAAGTGTCTGAAAAGGAAGTTTTCGAGATGAAAATGGAGGTCAAAGACTTCATTTTTATGATGATTAATCACATACTGGACAAATCTCCTATAAATTATAGAGTTGTAAGACGTATGACTTGCCTTGATCCTAGACAGATGGCGCTAAATAGTAGCAGCTGTTATAAAAGATGAAATATCTTCTGATTCACTTGTCAAAAATAAATTTAATTGGAGAAGGAGACTGTGATGAAATTCTTATACAGTATTAGTTTTTTATCTCCAGCTGCCTCAAATGCTTCAAACAATCCAGCTCATATAATTCACATGATGAGCATTCACGATTAGATATATTTTTAGAGAAGTATCTAGGCAAAGAAGATTATAACAGAGTACACAAAGTAGTAAAAATATTGTTGCTGTTGTCGCATGGAAATGCAGATGTTGAAGGAGGCTTCTTTGTGAACAAGCAGTTGGAAGTTGACAATCTTTAGTGACTCAAAGATTAGTCAGTCAACATTTCAAAAACAGCAAAAATAAGTTGTTGATAAGTAAGGAGTTAAGGATGTATGCAGCTATGGCTCGTCAAAAGTATATTGCTTACCTGGAAGAGAAAAGAAAATTGCAAAGAATACAGGGATTCAGGGAGTGAAACGTAAATCTATTTTAGATGATTTGGAAGATTTGAAGTGTAAAAAGGCACATCTAGAAACTGCAATTAAGGATGTTGAAGATAATGCTGATAAACTATCAAATAAAGCTGAGGTTATAGGGATGTTAATTAAGTACATCACACAGTCCAATAGTTTTTGACGAACCGCTAAAGTTAAAAAAGCTGAATTTGAGGATGTTCAAAGTAAAATTAAGGCTCTATTGAAAGATTTAAAAGAGAATTAACCTTTGTTTTTAAACAATGTGAAAATAAAAAATATAATATTGAATAAAGTATATGTTTTTTTATTTAACCTGTATACATATTAACAACTCTTACCAGTATGTTTTATGTTTACTCTTATAACATGTTGTAGCTCATCTGGAAAGTAAACATTACTCATATAAGAAAATATTTGATCAAATACCCAATAGGAATTACTGCTGTAACTCAAAAGATGTTGAAAAAGTTGTATTTAACCTATTTCTTAAACCTATGGAAAATGTTTCATCTTTAACGGGTCTTTTACATGTAGCTATCAAAAAAAGGGGGGGGGGATGAGTCTTCCTCATTCAACATTATACCTGAAATCTAATAAGTAATTGAGCTGACAATTTGGCAGTCTTTCTCTGATGTAACTGCTAATGTGCTATAATGTATAAAAACAAATTAAGTTAAAATATACATTTATATGTTAGTAATTCCTATTACTAAGGTGGTAATGTTTTCTTTTTCCCTCGTGTCAGTTTTCTGGGGTTAGTAGTTCTTTTATTTTATGTTTAATATATGAAAAGAGAGAATTTTTCAATATTAACTGCATTGTGTGATAACAAAAGTAAATTTATTAGAAATTTATTATTTATTAATTTATAAACTCGATTAAAGCTTATTTCATCATAATCTTAACATGCATATTTTAATTTCTTTGCTGCAAGTTGCATATTAATTTTTTCATAAGATTTTAATATACGTTAAATATAGCCTTAAAAAATATAAAAAATTGCCTTAAAAAGCCTTAAAAAGGCCTTAATTTTTCGTTTACTAAAAGAGTGGGAACCCTGCTGTGGACAGGGGCTCAACCATAGTAGTGATGAATCGTAGTTACTATGTGGCTGAAGCCCTTCGTCAATTATCAGATGCTAACATTTGCTGCCGCCTCGCTGAACATCCCACACCATCTGTCGACAAAAAAATACAGGAATATGTACAGTTCAATGGGCCCCTCCAAGGTGTCACCCCACAGTCAATCCATCTTCTTACTCCTGAAAATCCACGTACGCCTACACTTTACCTCCTTCCCAAAATCCATAAGCCTGGCAATCCAGAACGTCCCAATGTTGCGGCTTAAGGATCACTTACAGAACGAATCTCTGTATTGGTGGACCAGTACCTAGAACCTATAGTCTCTCAGCTCCCCTCCCACATCAAGGACACACAACACTTCCTTTTCCATCTATCCACTATGCCCACACCACTTCCTTCCAAGTCCATCCTGGTAACCATTGATGTCACATCACTGTAACACACATCCCACATTGCCATGGCCTTAAAGCCATGGAACATTTTCTGGATAAGCGCCCTCCAAACAGCCGCCCCAGCACATCTTTCCTCACCATGTTGGCTGAGCTGATACTCAACAACTACTTATCCTTTGAAGGCAATATCTACCACCAAACCCGTGGCACTGCCATGGGCACTCACATGGCCCCCCCTCTTATGCTAATATTGCCGCATGAACGCCAGTGTACCGTCTGCCAGCATGGCGCAGCGGGTAGCGTCACGAATTGCGGTACCGAAGGTCGCCGGTTCAATCCCGCCCACTGACAAAAATTATTTAATTCTGTTTATTATTTCCAGAAGATTCTACATGTTTCCTAAGGTCACTTGTAACTTCTACACATTTCACTTGTTAACTACTCTTGTAATCTCTAGTACGTTCTATCTGTGTATAAATAGAAGAGCATTCTGCCCAAGAGGCAGTCAGTGCTGCGTGTATGTTTGAGTTCTCAATAAACCTGTTCTCAGTTTAAGTGCTGTGTTCATTGACAAGTAACCTTCGAATTCACACCTGCCCCGGTTGCAACGCGACATAGTTTGGTGGAGACGCCGGGTACCCTGTGCAACAGCTGCATCATCGTGGCTCCGATTAGGCAACGTAAAAGTCGCCGCCTACACGGACTGGAACCGGACTACAAAGGATATACTCAGTACGTCCTTCCGAAAGTCCGCGTCATTAGGAAACCCATGGCGGCAAGCCAGCTGCACATTCGACACCCATCGGTGTTCTCTGGAGACGCTGGACAGGACCCTAACAAATGGCTAAAAGGGTTCGACCGAGTCGCCAAGTACAACAGGTGGGATCATACCATGTGCTTGGCAAATGTTTATTTCTATCTGGACGGAACCGCCCAGCAGTGGTTCGAGAACAACGAAGATAAACTGAATAACTGGGAAATGTTCCAGACGGAACTTAAGAAAACGTTTGGGGACCACCAGCGACAAATCCGCTCGGCGGAAGAACAACTGAAGAACCGGGCCCAACGACATGGGGAGCCGACGCAATCTTACATACAGGATGTTTTGGCCCTATGCAACGTAGTCAACCCGAATATGACTGAAGCCGACAAAATCACGCACCTAATGAAAGGTATTGCAGAAGACATGTACCAAGCTCTTCTGATAAAAGACGTCGCTACGACGGAAGAGTTCATCAAGTGGTGCCAGCGGATTGAGGAGATGCAACAAAGGAGGGTTGGGCGAAAGAAGTATGACAGACTTCCCAACGTAGTCCCTATGGCAGTTGTGGAAGACCAGCACGACTTTGCGTCTCTCATACGACAAATTGTGAGAGAAGAATTACAACAGTTCATGGCAGCTGGGACTCTTGAACCGAGTGAGCATCAGATCATGGCCATGGATGTAAGCCCAGTGGGTCATGAAGGAGCCGACGCGGCGGAAAAAGAGGTATTTCAGACAATAGCTCCTGTCTGCCGAGCCAATCGCACTCGACGTGAAGAATGGCCTCGCCCTGATATGACGTATGCTGCAGCTGCCAAACGGCAGCCTAGGAACCGGCCGACACGGCCACAACCAAATCCTCCGGCACCTATGACGTCCCGCAGACGAACGGACGTCTGGAGGACAGAAGACAACGCGCCAGTATGTTTCCACTGTGGGCGCCCTGGACATGTCGTACGATACTGCAGAGAGAGAAGACGAGTATTTGACGATTATTTTGCCGCAAGACGTCCGCCATCAGAACAGTTCTACCCCAGGCAGCCACCCGCTGACGAGTTCGGTCGACCTACGGAAGAAGCCCATCGCCGTACCCTAGACGAGGTCGATCCCCGACGCGCCGCTGCCGTTCATCGTCGCCGGACAGAGCTACCAGCCGCTCCCCTAGCCGCCGCACGCAGGAAAACTAAGCAAGGCGACCATCTACGGAGGTGAGGCCGCCGCAGATGAAAATCCTCCATGGATGACAGTCACTAAGATGTCGGGAAATCTCATCAACGTTATAATCGACGGCCAACCTGTCCGGGCGCTGGTTGATTCAGGAGCTTCTTTCTCCGTATTGTCGGACAATTATCGTCGCACACTAAAGAAGACAATGTTCCGTGATACGGGGGCAACTGTGCTAAAGGTCGCAAATGGAAAGTACGTCCAGCCAGCTGGAGCTTGTGTCGCGAGAATAACCATCAACAACAGGACCCAGCCAGTTGAATTTGTCATTTTAACAGAATGTAGTCATAATGTCATCCTTGGATGGGACTTCCTTAAGGCATCCCAAGCTGTCATTGACTGTGGAACATCTGAGCTGCAAATTGAAGAAGTCGTTGCGACGGGTACACGTAACACAGAATCTTCTGGGAAGTTATTCGCCGTTGACAACGTGACAATCCCGCCGTTCGCAATGAGAAGAGTCCCAGTCAAAAACACGGACGACCGCAACCTTGAAGTGCTTGTCGATAGTAGAAAGTTTATTAGGCTCACGAAAGAAATCTACATACCAGCGGCTATCATAAGCATTATCGGTGGTCGAGGAGACATTTGGATCACCAACTGTCACGAGCAGTCACAAATTATCCCCAAGGGAATGTGCATAGGGACAGCTGAACCAGTCCAGGAGGGCGAGCTCAACGTCATTAACGAAGATCCATGCTCTGTTACTAGTACCGACAACACGCTGGAGGAAACAACTATGGAACTGCCAATAGGGTCCGGCCTGACCAAGGAACAACACCACAGGGTGTTAGCTATACTACGCCAATTCTCTGGTGTATTCACACCCCAGCAAAAAAAAGGTCAGACGAAACGGCCCACGATAAAGCATCGTATCAATACTGGGGATCATCCGCCCATTAGCCAGCGCTCGTACCGATTGTCACCAGTCGAAAGGCGAATAATTCGAGAGGAAGTGGAGAAGATGTTGCATAATGACATTATTCAACCTTCGGAGAGTCCTTGGTCATCTCCGGTGGTCCTCGTAAAGAAGAAGGATGGTACGTGGCGATTCTGTGTCGACTATCGGCGTCTGAACAAAATCACAAAGAAAGATGTCTACCCACTGCCGCGCATCGACGACGCCTTAGACTGCTTGAAAGGAGCTACATACTTCTCAACCATGGACATGCAGACAGGCTACTGGCAAATCGAGGTTGACGAAGCTGACAGAGAAAAGACGGCTTTTATTACACCTGATGGCCTCTATGAATTCAAAGTAATGCCATTCGGATTATGCAACGCTCCGGCCACATTCGAACGCATGATGGACAACTTACTTCGACACCTTAAGTGGACGACGTGTCTTTGTTATTTAGATGACATTGTTGTTTTCTCGAAAACATTTGAAGAACATCTGAGTCGCCTGTCAACGGTGCTGAAGTGTGTTCAGACTGCAGGACTCCGCCTCAATCCGAAGAAGTGCCTCTTCGTCGCCAGAGAGATAAAAATCCTGGGGCACCTGGTCAACGGAGATGGCGTCCGCGCTGATCCAGATAAAGTAAGGGCAGTCATGGAATTTCCAACTCCTCAGCACATTCGTGATGTGAGAAGCTTTCTTGGGCTGTGCTCATACTTCCGGCGTTTCATAAAAGGATTCTGTAACATGGCACGTCCACTGCAAGAACTTTTGCAGGGAGACGCCAAGTTTTACTGGGATGAAACTAAAGAAAGATCTTTCCAGGCACTTAAGGAGGCTCTAACTTCCGCACCAGTTCTAGCCTTATACGACGAGAATGCAGAAACTGAACTTCACACTGACGCCAGCGGTTATGGGATCGGTGCAGTGCTTGTGCAAATTCAGGAAGGTGCTGAGAAGGTGATAGCCTATGCATCAAGAGTATTCTCTAAGCCCGAGATAAACTACTCTACAACCGAGAAAGAATGCCTCGCAGTTGTCTGGGCTATCAACAAGTTTCGTCCGTATTTATTCGGCAAACCTTTCACCGTCGTGACAGACCACCATTCTTTATGTTGGCTAACCAGCTTGAAGGATCCATCAGGTCGACTAGCAAGATGGGCACTTAGACTTCAAGAGTACGACGTCACGGTGGTATTCAAAAACGGACGCAAACACAAGGATGCCGACAGCCTTTCAAGGAATCCTTTAATAGAACACAACAGCATGAATGGAATTTCAGCCCTCGCTGAATTAGGTGACGTTGCAGCTGAACAGAGGGAAGATTCAGAGTTATTAAGAACCATAGACGCCTTGGAGAAAGGAGAACCGGCCAAAGGAGAGTTTCAATTGATAGATGGGACATTGTATAAGAACAACTACGATCCACTAGGCCCCAAGTGGCTTCTGGTCGTTCCAGCTCATCTCCAGCCAGCTATTCTCAAGTATTTCCACGACGCTCCAATATCCGGTCATCTGGGATTTGTGAAGACCCTGGACCGAATCCGACGCAGGTATTACTGGAAGGGTCTCTACCGATCTGTCAAGCATTATGTGAGTCACTGTAAAGAGTGCCAGCGACGGAAACATGTGCCGCAATTACCTCCAGGTCATCTAGTACCAATTCCGCCTGCAGCAGTTCCATTCCACCGAATTGGTATCGACCTTTTAGGGAGGTTCCCGAAGTCGACAGCCGGTAACCGATGGATAATAGTCTGCACCGACTACCTCACGCGCTACGCTGTCACCAAACCTGTGCCGACTGCAGAAGCTCCAGAGGTTGCAAAATTTCTAGTAGAAGACATTATTTTGAAGCATGGAGCACCACGTGTGATGATATCCGATCGTGGAAAGGTATTCCAGTCAAGACTAGTATCAGAGGTCATGTCAAGATGCGACGTTGTCCACAGGATGACAACTGCATACCACCCTCAGACAAACGGTCTCACAGAACGCTTCAACAAGACATTAGCCGATATGCTGTCGATGTATGTGGATGTTGAGCAGAAGGATTGGGATACAATACTGCCAGTGGTCACATTTGCTTATAATACAGCAAGGCAAGATACGACAGGCTTCACTCCGTTTTTTCTGCTCCATGGCCGTGAAGCTGAGACCACAATGGATACGCTGTTCCCATTCCAGCCGGACGACACTCAGGATGACTATATAAAACAGCTCATTACCAGGGTCGAAGAAGCAAGACAGCTGGCTCGCATACGAACACTGGCCACCCAGGAGAGGGACCGTCAGCGGTATGACGGCAAGCACCGACCTGTTGCGTACAACCCAGGAGATCTCGTATGGATTTTTACTCCTGTCCGGAAGGTTGGGCTATCAGAAAAGTTACTGAAGCGGTACTTTGGTCCGTATCGTGTCATACGCCGCCGGTCAGACGTCACATACGAAGTCGAGGATTATGAGCCGTCTTCGAAACGACGAAAGCGAAGGGACATTGTTCACGTCCTCCGCATGAAGCCTTACTACAATCCTGACGAGCAGCTAGGCACAACCAGCTTCTTGTTCAAGGACTCTGAGGACGGTTTGGATACTGAGGAAGTCGGACAGGAAGATAATAGTACAACCAGGAGGGGCCCTCCAGAACTGCCATACAGAGGACCCACGACAAGATCAAGATCCAGGACACTTCAGCGTGCCCCAAAAGAAATCTAACAGCGGGACGCTGTTTTCCTCAGGAGAGGGAGCAATGCCGCATGAACGCCAGTGTACCGTCTGCCAGCATGGCGCAGCGGGTAGCGTCACGAATTGCGGTACCGAAGGTCGCCGGTTCAATCCCGCCCACTGACAAAAATTATTTAATTCTGTTTATTATTTCCAGAAGATTCTACATGTTTCCTAAGGTCACTTGTAACTTCTACACATTTCACTTGTTAACTACTCTTGTAATCTCTAGTACGTTCTATCTGTGTATAAATAGAAGAGCATTCTGCCCAAGAGGCAGTCAGTGCTGCGTGTATGTTTGAGTTCTCAATAAACCTGTTCTCAGTTTAAGTGCTGTGTTCATTGACAAGTAACCTTCGAATTCACACCTGCCCCGGTTGCAACGCATGGGCTGCCTGGAACAAATGTTTTTGGAGAATGTCCCCCTCAAACCCCTCCTGTAGCTTAGGTTGATAGATGAAATTTTTATTATCTGGACACATGGATAAAACACCCTTCTAAATTTTCTGGACTATTTAAATACCTTTAATAACTTGCTGAATTTCACATGGACCTACTGCCACACCCAGGCCACATTCTTGGATGTGGACCTAACCCTCTCCTATGGCTACCTGAGTACCTCAGTCCACACCAAACCCACCAACTCCCCAGTAGTTGCTCCATTTCAACAGTTACCACCCATATCACACAAAAGGTTCCCTAATGGAGTACTCAAACATCATCTCACAAGCATTGGTATCCCGAAACTATTCCCCAGCTTTTGTTCACAAGCAACTTTCACGAGCCACAATGCAACCTGCTCAACCTAATGAATACTCCAAACCCCAGAAACCAACCACAGTCCAGTCCTGGTTACACAATATTTCCCTGGCCTAGAATTCATCAACAGAATCCTTCGACAGGGTTATGATTTACTACTAACCTGCCCCGAAATGAGATCCATTATTCCAAAAATTGTCCCTGGCCCTCTCAGAACTTGCATCAGCAAACCTCCCAACCTCAGCCAAATCCTAGTCCACAAACACAGTCTTCTTCACCCCATCAGACAGCCCTAAGGATCTTTCCCATGCAATAGACCTGCTGCAAGATGTGTGACATACACCATGCCTCACCACTTTCACCAACCCTATCACTGGCTAGAGCTTTCCTATCATAGGCCACACCACCTGTGTAACCTCACATGTAATATACCAGCTTACCTGCAAACACTGCTTGACTTTCTACATAGGTTTGACTAGCAGTCCATTAGCCATAAGAATAAATGGCCATCGGCGGACAGTTTTCACTCTGAATCCAAAACATCCAGTAGCCATCCATGCCATCTCCCATGACACAAATAATTATAATTCTTGTTTCACGGTATGTGCTCAGAGTCCTCCCAAACCGCAGCAGCTCCTCTGAACTCAGAAGGTGGGAGCTTGCCTACCAATACAGTCTAGGCATAAGACAACCTCCTGGTCTCAATTCAGATAAATGATCAGTCAAAAACATAAATTGAAATCTTTAAAACTGAGAAAGCTAACAAAGCATAAAAGGTCTCATATGGATAATATTTAAAGATATGACATTGTACCTTACCTTGAAATGATATTTAGATTGTGTCTAGAGACTTTCTTCATACCAGAGGGTCTGGAATAGTGTGAAAGTAGTACCAGTTTATAAAGGAGGGATAAAAAATAGTGTTTCAGATTACAGAACAGTTTGTATAACATTAATGTTTCATAAATTGATAGAGAGATTGGTATGTAACCACATCAGAAATATCTGAGGAAATAAACTCGTTTGCTCATCAGCCACATGGCTTTAGACAGGGAGATTCATGTGAATTTCATTTAGTGGACTATGAGTAAAATATTTCAGATGAAATGGAAAAGGTATGCTAAGTTATTAGTGCAACACTAGATCTTCCCAATTCATTTGATAGAGTGTGAAATAAAATTGAGTTAAATAAGGAAAAATCCTCTGGTATAGATGGAAAAGTAACTTGGATAGAGCAATTAATAAACAGTAGAAAGCAAATCATTAGGGCAAGAAATGCAGTATTAAAAGGTGATTGTGAAAATGGAACTTCCAGAGAATTGTTTGTTGGGACCATTGCTATTCATTATTCTAATAAATGATAGTGTTAATAGTTTATAAATGGTAATTACTTACTTTGCAGATGACATAATGTTATATGATATGATTGCAATAGGAGAACAGTAGCAGGGTGACTTAAACATGGTATTTAGATGGGTGGGTTAAATGGAATGAAAATGAATTCCTAGAAGAGCCAGATTATTAGGTACACATGTTTTTTAAGTAAAGATTTTTCATGATTATAGTATAGGGAAGGAATTGTTTATTGGAGATATGAAGTGCATATATGTTCACATAATATTTGATAGTAAACTCAATTTGGCAGGACACATTAGGCAGGTGGTAGGACGTTTCAAAATCCTCTATTTATTGGAGAGGTTGATGACAGGATGTACCAGAGAAGAGAGGGAAGCAAGTTAGAAAAAATTGGTCAGATCTTTGCTTGAATATGCTGGTATGGTATGGGGCTCACAATTTCAGTATTAAATACTGCAGTTGAGGGGTGCACTAGATTTGTTTGTGGAAATTTCTGCAAAAGGTATTCAGTAACTGATATGATAAAGGGGCTGGATTGGGATTCATTGTAGTAGATAGGAGGGAGAATGTAATGCTGGAATGTTGAAGGCATATACCGGTAATGAGGCCTGTGAGGATATTGGCAGAAGAATTAATAGTAGTGCTTGGAAGGGATAAAATTACCTTGACCACTAGCTGCAGCTCAAAGTGGGAGTAGTCCAAAAACACTACATTTTGCCCCTCAGCATGCCAGTGATGACATTCACATGCCCATTGCAGTCTGAGGCATTGGTGTTCTCTGGTCAGTGGAAGCTGACTGAGTGGCATGCAAGCCACCAGTCCAGGCCTCAGCAGAGTGCATAGAACCTGTCATAGCAGATATGTCTACACATGTTTGAGTGCTTGAACATTGAACCAACACTGTGGAAAATGCTGTTCTGTCAGTTATGGTCATGTGGACAAGATGCCAGTCATTTCAGGCTGTTGTCACATGGTGTGGTCCAGTACCAGTTCATCACTGTATACAACTCTTCTATCCGCTGGTTCCACAGATGCATCACTGTCATAACCACATGCCCTGTATGAGCTGCAATGGCACAGAATGGTCATGTTGTTTCCTGGAGACAAATCATTCTGCCACGTTTGAACTGTCTCATGTGCTGATATTGCACCCTTTGATGTCGATGAGGCATACCAGCACTTGCTTGCATGATTCCGATTTGTTTGATGGCTCTGTGGTTTCTGAACATGTCATAATACTAACATAACTGGTGGCACAAAAGAGGGCATTGCTGGGATTAAGTGCAAATAATCTCTAAGCAATATTAATCAGTTATTACTGTTCCACTGTTCTCTGCATGCTCCGATATTGAAGTAATTCAGACCATTGCTTTGGGGGAGGTGGGTTGCAATTTTTGCAAACAATATTGCAGATGTGTAAGAAAACCCACTGGAGCTTATACTGCATCAAAATTAAAATTAATAGTAAAAATTAATATTTTTGAGTTGATTGATAGTCTCACAAAATCCCATTAACCCAAAAGCACGGTATTCTAAAAGGTACACAATATCGTAATCTTATTTCCAGCTGATTCTTTCAAAATTATTGCTCAAAAACAAACTATAACAAAACAGGTAGTTGAAGATTATGTTGATTTCCACAGAAATGCTAAAATAGTAAATAGTTATATTGTGTCCTAATCTCAAATGCAGAAAGTTAAAAATGAAAGCACAATACTGCATTAAGACAACACAGAAACAGTTATATTAATGAGGAGTTTACAGGGAAATATCTTTATTATACCAATGCAATAATTGTCAAATTTTCAGTGTCTTCACTAACAGTTTGCCTATTGTAGCTAAGTCTTTCTCTGCATTGTATATTAATGTAATCTTCTTGGGATACTAACTGAATAGTCATGGTGTCTCGTGCAATATTTAGGCAATCAAGCTCTGCCCTTTTGAGGTGAAGCACTGACTATGCCAGGAGACCAGAGTTTTATAGCTTTTTGAGATTACGTGTAGTTGATTGGCTGAAAATACAATGAAAGGCTGTAGTACATTGCCTAGCAGCAGCTTGTGTTTTTTAGTTCGTGGGGCCCTAATAATACAGAGTGCTGATGTCGCCCAGCCTCAGTAACAGACATTCCAAGCATTACTAAATTGATAATCTCAATCCTGGTTGACAAGATTGGTCAAAAGGCAAATTTGAATTGTTTTTGTGGCAGTGTTGTCAGCTGAAATTCTCACATCCAGTGTTGTCAACCAGGATTTAGTTTTCAAGTTATTAATGCTTAGATGCCAGTTATTGATATGGCAGAGCATAACCATTCCAAGATTTGTGGTCTAACTAATGCTGCTGCTAGGTCACGTAACACAGCCTGCCTTTGCCATGTCAGCCAGTCAACAATGTGTGCTCTTAAGCAATGGTGTTCTTGGCTTTAGGCCTAGTGATGATATAAAGTTTGATTACCAAAATATTGTTAGAAAATTCCATGTTTATTTGGTTAGTTTCCAGACAAGAATATGTTGTTAGTTTGCATATTTGTTTGTTTGTAATTGTTTCATTGTTTCTATAACACATTCTTTCATTCAACGTTTCCCTCCACTAACAAATTAAGCAATTGCATGTTAATAAGGTGAGCCATTTATCCTCCTCCTTTCTGTGAGATTCTTTCATGAACTTCTTTCCTTGCCTATTATTTCCAAAGCATTTCCATTTTGTACTTCACCTGTCCACTAACAGCTTATTTCAGATATTTTTTTTTCTTGTTTCTTGAAGTACAAACTTCACTTGCATGAAGTGCTTTGATTCATGCTTCAGCTCCAAGTTTTAATTTTACTTCCTGAATAACAGCATACATACTTTTTCTACTAGTATATTAAATCCTATTTATGTATTCAACCTAATTTTCTTGACATCACTTTGGTTACATTTCATTCTGTTTGTCTTGGTTTGGTTTATAATTATTTATACCAAATTATTGTTCCTGTATTTTGTTAATTCCTTTCAGCAATTTCTTAATACCATTACTCATGTAAAGGACAATGTTATCAGCAACTTGCAGTATGCCAATTGTTTCTCCTCAGTCACTTATGCTACATTCAAATTTTCTTTCATTGCCTTCATTTATTCCTGCATATACAAGTTAAATATGTGTGGAGTAGATTAAAACTACTTGTTTCTCATCAGTTTTCTTAAAGCCACCTGATTCTTATGTAGTCATAAATAATTCTTCTCTTTTAATATTTTAGACTGTGATGAGACAGTAATTTGTGCATATAGGGTTTGATTAATGGTAAAGACAAGTAAATATTTAGGGTTTTCAGTAATTTTAAAGTATTTTTATATTTTATATCATAGTTCAGTTATGGAACGTTGTATGGTTCCAGAAAGTGTAATAATAATAATAGGTGCATATGACACATTAGCTGGGAAGTAAGTTCATTGGATGTAAGGATAAAGTAGTACTGTATGAAAAGTTTAAATATATATTGCATTGGATAAGTGAGTAAATTAAAAGGAATTATTGTAAATCATTTGTGTAGTTTAGGATGCTTAAATATATTATTTTTTTTTTTTTTATACACATCATTATTTTGATGGATGTGCTATGCTTCTTTACATGTGGCTATAGCTTTTATAAACCCTCAGATTTTCATCACATTGTCTCAGATTTTCATAAGTGTCAGTTAGCCTCACATTGTTTTGAATCGAAAGTAGTTAAACAAAAGTCTATAATCGATCATAATCAGTGCTACACTTCTGAAATACTTTTAAACATTTTCATGGGTCATACATTTGTTTTGGATCATTTTCCACCGAGTTTCAGAATTTAAAAGAATTTTTTTTTTAGTGACTGCAGTGTTTTGGAAGGAGTAGTTGTTTGTATTTATTTCATCGTGAAATTGAATTATTAAGATATGTTGGTGGTTTAGGGAAGTTTTATGCTGTGATGCGATTAAATGAAAGTGGACGCTAAAAATCAGATATTCATAATGTTTGACTCATTTCATGAATTTTATCTTATCATTTCTTCTTGTGTGGACTGGTAACAAATTTTAAGTCAGAAAAGAACTTTTTATAAGCCGTCTGTTGAAAAAGAACAATATATATTGAACTTTGGGATTTGCACCCAGGCCCACCCAGCTACACTGACAGATAATCTATAAAATATTTGTTTGTTCATGGAGGTGCCACTACAACTATGTCACCTGGAGATCCAATTATCTTAACTGCTTATTCATCCTCCTTTAATGTTCCTACGACAGCAGAGTCCATGTACCACCTCGTCCTTCACTCTTTATTCCAAAGGCCACTGGAATGTATTAGGTGACTCCTTATACTAGGAGACATTCAGTTTTCATGTTGCACCATGTGGAGGAGTGGTTAACATTTTGTTGGAAAATAAATACTAGTTGCCCCCAAACCCTAACACCACAGGACATTCATAGCCTTGGATATAAACCTAAACGTAGACTGAAATATTCATCCATACAGCTAGAATAGCTCCCAAAGTCTTGAGGTCAAATACATTGCTACTGTCTGCACAATATAGTAGTATGCTTGTGTCATGTACTCTTAATAGAACCAAGTTTTTTAGCCAGCCAGAAAATATCTCTTATTTAGACAATAAAATTATTAATTTTTCACAAGATGAACTCCAGCAGGTGTCTTACAGATAGCCCTATTAAACAACTAGTGTTCAGTATTTAGGTGGATATTGTGAAGGGAGCATCAGTAAACCACGTAGCTCATTTTTGGTCTACTATGAACTTCCCTTCCCCCCACGTAACCCTACGTGGCTTTTGCCTCTAACCCCCCCCCCCCCCCCCCCAACATAACATGTAGTTCTCTCTCTCTTTTGATTCTAGAAGACATTATGTAAAGTTTTCTCTTTTCAGACTATTGAAAATTACATACAGAGATGATTAAATGAATAAATATTCACGAGCTGTTGTGTGTTCTGTACCTCATTTTAATTAACTGTGAAAAATTATATGAATGTAAAGCTATGTGGCCTGGATCAGTGCCCCCGTCCCACATAGCACAGTGTAGCTTTCCAGCCAATCCCTCCCCCCTTTAGACCAAGCCACATAGTTTATGGAAGCTCCCAAATGTGCAGGATTAAAGAAAGGGTTATAAAGATTTCACTTTGAACATTTCTTTTTAGTTAGGACTGTTGAATCTTTTGATTCCTGTATGAAGGGCTTTGATAAATTTCATCCCCCCCCCCCCCCCCCCCCCCGGATACAAACTGGAATGTATTTAATTGATTCCTAAGAAAGAAGCAGTTGTTTATAAACAAAATGCAGAGTGGTTTGGGCACTAATGAAGTAACTATCAGACAATAACAAACCTAAATAAATCTGAAACACACTCCAATATGGTTTTAATAAGTTTTTCTTTTGAGGTTACTCAAAGAATAAAGTCCATGTGTATGAAAACATGAAATATCAGAATTTATTGTCACATTCTCCACATTTATTAAAGTTGTGTTATATAAGCTCAAATTACATTATCCATTTATTATTGGGAATGAAATATCCTCAAGATAAAATCTGCTGTGGAATGTTTAATTCTTTCATAAAACAATGTATTCCATAACATATTACCTGTAGTTTTCTATACTCAAATTATTGTTAATATAGATTAGAAATATGTTCAGAGGAATTACAGACCTATACCAGTAATTCCTATAACTGCAAATAAACATATTTTAATATATTATAGCAGAATTTAATAAAATATCTGCAGGAAAATGTGTTAACTGATAGTTTGGTGCAGATTGTGCCAGAGAAAAGCTTGATGTTGGGGTTCGTACATAAAAGCTTATCCTGAACCATCACCGATAGCATGGACTAAGGGTATATTGTCATTCAATCTTGTGGTTGCCATCCAGCTGATAACCTCAGCAGGACAAGGTAGGATTAAAATAATGTTCACTGTAGACTTCCAAATAAATTTCAAACTATGTATTCCGGAAATAATTAAATCACTCTGAAACCAATCTACAGAATCAAAACTTCTTTTCCAAAATAATTTTATTGCAGGTATGAACTGTGACATAAGTCACGACCAACTCCTGATAACCCCTAACTGTTGAAGATTGATACATGGGAGAAATGACCATTCTGGCACTTCATAATATGGTCAGCCCAATATGGTCGACATGTATCTATGTCAAACTTCTGGGTACTTGATCATTAATAGCACCAAATTGGTGACAACACCTGCGCAGCCTACACCTACAAGAGCTTTCTAAAGACTGACTCCACTCAGACAGATGTCATCCGTATGGGCTTGGCCCATCCTGTTTGTAGTGTGCCAGGACATTCTAATTACACATATCTGAGTTAAGAAATTTTGAAAATGGCTTTTTGTTATTGTCAGGATTTGAATTGCGATATCTAAATTTTTATCATGATCTAAAACTCCATTCCGGCTTCCAGGGGTCTCTTTATAGGCGATCTAGGGGATTTTCCAACCTCTCGGGGGATTTTTTCCTCATTTAACATTATTTTTCCTCTGATCTATCTGAAATTTTTATGGGAGGTAGCCCTTGGCCAAATATCTCTGGAAGCCTACCAAGGGCTTGTAGAATCCATGCTATGCCGAATTACTGCTGTATTGCATTCTAAAGGTGGACCAGTAAGCTACTTAGTAGTTGGTCATAATGTTTTGGCTGATCAGTATATTTTGTTAATGTAATTGGTGAATGTTTCATTTTGCGACTGTCATAGTGACGACACACCTGCCAGTTTATCAGGATTTTAATCACTTAGGTAACTCAGTTCCCATATGATCTAAAAGAGAAAAGGGGCCTACTCATTTCAGAAGCTAACCAATACGAAGTTTACCTCTGATTAATTTTGGTAAGCTATGACTCAGGAATAATGGAAGTTGCAAAAGAGAGTCCACAATTTTCTTGTACCATCACATCATTTAAAATGACTCGTGCACTTTCAAATATGTACATTGTATAGCCAGATGAAAAATGAGTGCATTAAGGGAAGATGCAATATATCAGGATATTATTCCCATTATTAATATCCATGTATGTATAATATAAAAAAATGTGTTTTCATTATTACAGATAATCTTACAAAACATGAATAATGCTGATTAGCTAGCTCATCTTAAAATTTTGGAAATAGTTGTACAAGTGTCAGCCTTTGTCTGTGGTAGGAATCACCATTGTGACAACAGTAGCCTGCAGAATTGATGGTCGTATGAGAAATTGATTTTTTCTCTGAATTGATGGTTTATTCATTTATGCTGTTGTTTTTTCATTTATGGCATAATTACAGCCAATTCTACACTCCCCCTCCCCCCTCACCATTACAGAATCTATCATTTGATGTCACTTTAGTGCAAACTTTCTCTGTGGCCTTCTGGTTGACTGAGAATTTTGGGAATCCTGGCATTAAGTTTACTAGTACACCAGGTTTCACCCTTCCTTTAGCCCAGTTGGAATATAATTTATTAATCTCTTTGATACCCAGTTCATAATTACAATATATGATGTAACCTCAATTCTTTCTCAGGAATAACTTGTTTGTAAAGAACCGAAAGTAATGTGCTACGAGCATACAAAATTATTTTTTTCAAAACCTTTGTGTTTGTATTGTAGAATAAAATGTTGTCTCTTTGAATTACTTTAAACTGTATTGTATTTTATGTGGAGTTCTATTTCAATTTATACTTAATTATAAAGTTAACAATAAAAGTCTAAAATTTAATGAAGTATTCAGTTATTATCGAAAGGTTCTCTTCCTGGTGGCTATATTATTGAAATGGTGTACAGCAATTGGCCTTTTTTTCAATAATTAAAACTTCATTATAGGTAACTAAAATCAATTTAATAACTGTGTGTAGAAAATATTCTTTTTTTTTAAAATAATAAAAATAAAATATATGTAGAAATTTTCGTTGTGTAAAATGTATGTGTGTTTTCATCCTTCCATTTGTTTGATATATGAGAACTGTTAACAATATGAATTCAAATGATCTAACTTTTGTAGTTTCTCGGATAGGTGAGTCAAATGGAAGCCTCACAGCAGAGCGTTTATCACATTCACTGCCTGGAAGTCCAGCTGACAGGAGACCTAACTTCCCAGAAGTTATTGGATCAGCTGAGAGCCTCGTAGGAAGGGTATGCTATTTTATGATGGTACACTTTATATTGTCATAGTTATGTCTTGTGTATTATAAGTGATAGTTCTCCTTCCTAGTCAGAATTATTTTGCTTTGCTTACTAGTACATTTGTGTTTTTATAATCCAAAAATATGAAATATATTTTTGTCCATAAGGGACACTGAATTAAGTTATTCTTAGATCATTTAATTCTTAGGGTCATGAGGAAATATGTATATGCACGTGAAAGTGTTCAAACATGGAATGAAATGCAATATCATTTGTTTTTATTTCAGTAAACTAAATAATATCGGTTCACCTACTCCAACCCCAACACAGCCAGTTATTATAGAAATTTTTTTTTTTTTTACTTTGCTGCTCCTTTTATTAATTTGTCTAAAGCAGTAAACGCCCCTTTAAAATCAATGTAAAACCTTTGGCTTTAGATCATTACACAACGACCCAACAAATCGGCTTTTCTTAAAATCTGTAACAGTTGAGGCATGATTTATTCATTTTTTTAAAATTTGTTTGTGTGGTATTTTCTAGTCTGAGCTAATGTAAGCAGATCTCATTCACATTTTAAAATATTTTTGAACAGAAAGAATCTAAAAATGACGGTAACATAAAGTTTCATGTTCATGTATGGTATCATGATTATGGCAAAATGTTTTAATTGTTCAGTATATACATGATGGTTTATCTTCCTTAGAACATCTGAATTTTATTATCTAATGAATGAAGATTTAAAAAATAAATAAATAACTTTTTTTTTTAACTCAACCTTTTTGTAAATTTATTTATAGATTTGTGTAAAAATCAAGGCTATTGAAATAGTCTGTAGTGGCAGCAGTATTAATTTGCTCTTTATGAACTGTCCTGAATGTGAAAAACATTGGGTAGTTTTATGCAGTGGCATCCCTTGCTGATTATTCAGCAATGTCACAGATGTGAAATATAAAATTTTTAATGGAAATGGTGTGAACAGTGTGCTTGATGGCTGCATAGCTCATGTCTGCCTTTGTGGTTTTCATAATAAGCAGTTATATACCCTGGGGTAGTTTGGCTAATAAGTGATAGATTAGGCAAACTAATTTTTAGAAAAGGTGATTTTGTATGGATAAAAGCACCGACCCCCTGTTGTACACAGGTGGCCAGTTGTAATGAAAAAATGGTCCTTTGGGGTCTAGATTATTTCCATCATAAGCTATGACCATGATGTGTTCTTTCCCTGATGCCTATGGTTAGTTTAGTTTGTCAAGTTCTTTCCTAAAATCAGTCACCATTCTCCTTGAGGTATTTAAAATGAAACACACCACAGGACATCCCAGTGGTAATAGTCTGTTGCAGAAACAACACAAGATGTCAAATGCCACTCTGCTTATTTTCACAATTGTTAATGCTATCACTGGTATCAGGCGAAACTAATACATTTTAAACATACGAGGGTTGTTTCAAAAGTAAGGTTCCCAACTCTGTACCCTTACCATGCATGATGCAATGCAAAATCTGGCAACACCACCGTGTTCGCCGGATCCCCCACCACCGATTCCAACAATCTGCGTGGCTCTGCAACGGTCAGTACCGGCCTGATAGCCATAAGCGATGGAGCCTGTCATCGCCGTCACCGCCAGGTGTGAAATTCGTGTGGTCATCCGATTTTTGCATGCAAGAAAGTTAACACCTGTAGAAATTCATCGGCAATTGTGAAAAGTGTATGGGGAAACGTGTATAACTATTCAACACGTCCGCAAATGGTGTAAGGAGTTTGCCAACGGCCGTACGGATGTCCACGATGAACAACGAAGCAGGAGGCCATCGATTTCCGACGACGTTGTGGCGAAAGTTGAGCAAATCCTGCTCGAAGATCGGTGAATCACCATCCGGCAACTGGCTGCTCAAATTCCTGAGGCTTCTGAAGCTTCAATTGACAGGATTTTGAATGAAAAGCTAGGCTACCACAAGGTGTGCATGTGCTGGGTGCCGCACATGCTTTCAGAAGTCCACAAACAGTAGCGCGTCGACTGTGCTCGGAAGTTCTACAGTGAATGCGACGACAATAACGAAGACTTCCTTGATTCTATTATTACAGGGGATGAATCGTGGTGCCATTACGTCACTCCTGAAACAAAACAACAATCACGCCAATGGAAACACACCGGATCGCCACCACCAAAGAAGTTTAAGCAGCAACTGTCAGCAGGAAAAATCATGGCATCGGTGTTTTGGGACCGGCGTGGTGTACTGCTCATTGATTTTATGCCTAGAGGGACCACCATTAACTCCACAGGTTATTGCGAGACCTTGAAAAAGCTCAGACGGGCAATCCAAAATCGTCGTAGGGGAAAACTCAGCAAAGGTGTAAGGCTGCACCACGACAAAGCCCGTCCACATGTGTCGCAACAAAGGGAGGAGTTAATCGACAAATTTGACTGGGATGTCATTGACCACCCCCCTTACAGCCCCGATTTGGCACCCAGCGATTTCCATCTGTTTCCGAAATTGAAGGAGCACCTAGGCGGTCTAAGATTCCAGACGGACGAGGAGTTGCAAGAAGAAGTTTCTAAGTTTCTCAACGGGTTGACAGCGGACTTCTTTGAGGTGGGAATGCAAAAGTGGATTACTCGACAGAAAAAATGCATAGGAAAAAATGGGGACTATGTGGAAAAATAGCTTAAAGATCAACATTTCCAATGGTGTACTCGTTTTTTTTTTTTTTTGAATAAAATTCTTTGTGTCTAAAAAAAATGTGGGAACCTTATTTTTGAAACAACCCTCATAGAATCAGACTTCATACCCTATATGAAGAAGAGGGTTACTGCTCTAAGACAACATCAGCATTCACATGATTTCACTCATTCTAAAATTGATCAATTCCCCATTTTTCATTAAATGTGAAATGATTGTTAAATAAAAATGATGGAAAGAAAAAAAAAGTTCACTTCATTGAAGAATTTAAAAGTTTTAATTGCACAAATTTTCAAGTTTATCACCGAAGTCTCATTTCTGAAAACTTTACAAGTCCTGTTTAGTATAGAATTTTTTCTATCACCAAGAGCTGTAGAGAAATGAAAATTAAGTTGTGCAGAGTTGCTCTCGCTATGAAATCTTGTACCAGACTGTTGCCTGAGGGTAACAATGCATGTGCTTAAATAACCTTTCCCTGGGAGCATCTCGAAGATGCCACATTGCATCAGACAACCATATGAAATTTAGACTCAATATGTTCCCATGGTACTGAAATTCTACCCAATTATTACCTAACTTTCATATGTAATAATTGATTTTTTTCTAAAAGTTTTGTTTATGGTGACTATGGACCAGATTTATTGTCATGTGGCTATTATTTGTTTGGACCTTCCTAAAAAAAAGATTCATGTGAAAAGATGTTTTCCAGCATGAATACCTGCAAGACTGTGCAGTGTGCACAGTTGTCTACATACATATTTAACAAGTTTTTTTTTATGAAGCAGGAATTAAAAAATAGGCACAGTGATTGTAAAATTTCTAATAGTAGTGGAGTCTACATAGAAAAATTAATTATATGACGAGTTTATAGAGAAGTCTCATTCATATTTGATCTACCCTACAACTGTTTAAATTTTCAATATTCTTATTTCACAACCCTATGGCACTAGAGGAGAGGTGGCACGAAAGGTGCAACACTCTGGCTGCTTTTTGCACTGAGTTTCATTTTCAAAGTAAACATGGGGGATGTTATGCATGTTCGGCTTTGAAGAAAAATCTTCAGCTTCATCAAAGACCAAATTCAGGTCACATATGTTCCAGTCAGATACTCTACTGACTGTTTTGATAATAATAATAACAATAACAGTGTGGCTGCTTGTGTTAAGGTGCCACCAATGGGATCAGGGCGGTAGAGGTATGCAAAGTGACTCACTAAAAATACCACTGCTCATTTGATTGCTCAGTGAAAAGAACTAGTGCTTCTGAATGGTTCACTAGCTCACTTTAAGTAAAAAGAATGATTAGTTCTGCTTTTAGTGTAGTATTAGCTGCTTTTATTTACACTTAGACTGATTTTGTACTTTAATCTCATATGTGGTTATTTTCATTTATTTTTCTATTTATCCTGATTTATTTTTTCTTAAATACTCGCTCAGAAAAGGACATTTCAAAGCGTCAATGAAATACTGTTCAGGTTGTTGGGGACTTTTGAGAGGTTAGTTTGATAATAAAGCATGGTTAATTTTACATTAATTTATTTATTGGTACACTCACAAAGTACAATCACTTTTATGAAACCTTTGGCTTTAGATCAAATGCAAGTTACTGTTCACGAACAATATTTGACTTATTTTTTTTCTCCGCATACTAATTACTTTTTTCCGTGCAAATTTGCCCAGCTTTGGAAGACCGTCAGGGATGCTATCGGACTGTAGGTTGGGCCTCTTGACTGACACTGGTCTGCACTGTCATCACAATGACACTTTTCTTATTGTTGCTATTCACTTGATTAAAGACTTGATTAAAGTTATTCCAAATGACACCACATTCTGTCAGACATCCTGGCCAAACAAATGTCTCGCAGCCTCCAAGAAAAACTACCATTCGCTTTTAGTGAGCAACAGCTCACTTGCTCCTTCAAAATAACTGGTTCGCTCATGAATGACACATCTCTATAGGGAGGTATAAACTCTGCCTCATAAACTACACATTTCACAAACAAAAACATTCTTATTCCAGAGAACATAAGTTACACATTTTGCAGACATTCCTTACCCATGGTTAAATGCTCCAGAGCTAACAAGTCTGGTTCTAACTATGGTGGATCAGGCAGCTTATATTTACATGGTCTGTAGTGGCCATAATGAGGAAAATGATGAAACTATCATCCTCCATATTTTTTCCCTGGTCATTGTAATAATCTTTCCTCATAATGGAAATGAGTTCATCATATTTGGCTCTACTGCACTAGCTTCTATCCTCCATTTTGATCTCTGTTTCAATTCTGGAAGAATCAGAGTCTAAATCATAGGTGTAAATTGATGCATAGAATCAGCTTTGTCTTTTGCCTTCAACTATTCAGAGATTTTTCTTGAAGTCATTTTTGATTTTCTATTTGCAAGTATAGCAATAGTCTTGTGCAAAAGGATGATCAGAATTTTTCATTCAAAATAAATCCTGCATGCTCTTTTAAAATAGATACAGTTTCAGTAATTTCCTGGACTTGAGCACAGCCTCAGAGACATGTGGCCCATTCACATGCAAATGGTGTGACTGAAAATTTGTGTATCTGTATTCATACTGGGTTGCACATTGTATTGTTTATGTTCCTGTATTTATCTTTTTTTATATAATGAGTTGACCTGCAGTATCAGTATCCTAGTTCATATTACCTTCTACCTAATTTATTATATATATGGTAATATTTTTCTGTATGTGGAGGTGTATATTGTTGTGACATATTACATGCAGTATGTTGCATAGAGCAGTTTCAGAAATGAAAACTAACTATTTTACCATTTTTTTTATTTCACATTAACATTAACATTGTGAACTGTTAATGCATTATTTACAAGCAACATATTTTTATAAAAAAATAATCATTATATCAATCAGTATCTTGAGTTTGCTATCTTAAATTTCAACTAGCTAATAGTTTATTTTCCTATAGCAAAATAAAAGTAATTTCTGGACCTTAAATTCATCAATTTTGATATATGTATGCAGAAAATATTTTTTCTGAAATTTAAAGGTCAGGTGGTAAGTTTCAAAATGGTAGAAATATATAAAAACACATTCTTTTGTAACTTGAATAATATTTTGTCTTTAACAGGTTCTCGTTGAACAAGGACTTGGAAAATACTGTGATCCTGACTTTGTGCGTTACACATCGCGAGAAATGCAAGAAGCTCTTGATATGACTCAGGAAGAGATGGATCGTGCTGCGCATAGACTTCTATTACAAGAGCGTCAGGGAAGGCCACTGTCATTTCAGATGGCAGCAATAACTGCAGATATGGCTCAGGGAGATGCTGACCCTCACTTATAGCACCACGCCCCATTTATTAAGAGCCAAATGGTGTTGATTTGTGTAACTAAAGTGCCTCGTTTACTTTTCTTGAGTAAGGATAAAATACAACCCTGGCGAAGTGTCTTTGTCTTCTTGACCTTTTTGATTTTATGAAGTAATTTGGTACGTTTATTACAAACATTAAGAATGTGAGTCGAAAAAGCAAATTGGTTTTTGTGTCCTAGTGTTAACTGGAGGTTTGTTGTCAAAGTGTGTGCAATACATATCTGATGTACGAATGTGGCTTAAAGGATGTCCTGGCAGGCCCAGAACTCAACAAGAGACAATTAAAATTGTATTAGCTATTTTATTGTTACTGAAAGTCATCAATAAGACAACTTTGCTATTTTACATAAACTAATTCATGTTGTGATTTAGTTTACCAAAACCATCTACAGTGTTCACATCTGTTTGTACCAGATTTTCTAAGAAAGTTATAACTTTTCCATTACGTTACATTTTTATTAGGAATTGAAGTGCAATCTTGCCAAGACTCATAGTTTACAAATAAATCATTTTGTATTTTATAAAGAAAACTGAAATATTGTACTGACTGAAGAACTGAAAACCAGCAAATGAAACAATGATATTCACCCATATTTCAGCATTCTTGTTTTAATAATAATAGTAATAATAATATGGCCTTAATCTTTAAAATGGTTGTTATTGGCATGAGAACTTAAGATCAGATTTATTCGATTGTAAACAGAGCTGCATAGACAAGCCTCAAAAGAAAAGGGTTTTGAATATTGTATCTCTCTTCCATTCCATGTTTATTCCCTGCCTGTGTTTTATCTCGTTTTCCTAATTCTATAGTTAAGGGAAAAATACTGAAGGAATGGACAAGTCATTGCTTTGTAAATGCTGCTTAAATGTGCAGTTGATAAAATATTTCTAATAAAGAATATGCAGACGGGTATGAATAATGTAAATTTTTGTAAGGAAGTAAATATACTTGTGATATATGATCCTTCAGTTACTGATTTTGTACTTTCAAAACTTTTTTTACAGTATTTTTACCAGCAGATTTGTAAAACACTCTGAAAACATAATCCTAATAAATTTTACGTCAAACACAATTATTGTCAACATAATGGAGGCCACCGCTTGATAATGAAAAGCAGTACTTTTTGGGGGGGAGGGGTTAAATCTTAAATACAAGAACATATTTGATAGTTAAATCATGTTGAGGATAGAGAAGGAACTGAAGCATATAGTATGACTGCAATGGGGGGAAAAAAAACAACTTCTGAATTATTGGCATGGGCCATATGTTCATGTACATTTTGCACTGATGTAGCTCTGTTTGCAGTGTTTAATCAAGAGTTCTTTCTCTATTCTTAATATTATTTTACTACCAGATGTTTTTACTTCCTATTTGCCCAAACATTGTATTTGTAATATTTTAAATTTGCCTGTGTAATTATAAATTATTTTAAATTGTAACAAATTTTATGTCATTTAGCAGCTGATATATTGAAACAATGTAATCAAGGTTGTTTGATTTTGCCTACATATTGAATATGCTTCAATTCTTTCAGTTACAAAAGTATTTCTTTGCGATGAATCTGAGACATATTCATGGTACATGTAACTATTGGTAAATTGTTTGATAAATCATTGAAAATTTTCAGTGCCTCTAACTTTGCAGGACTATTTATTTCAAAATACAACCCTTCAAAATTTCTTTCTCTGGATAAAAATGTAAGCTGTCAGGGGTTCTCAGACTTTTTTCCTTACGTACCACTCGTGTCTGTCACAGATCAGCCACATACTTACCAACTGTTAAAAATTCTGTTAGGATACAAATGGTCTGTTTCTCAAAATGGTAAACAGTAAACAGTTGCATCCATTTTTGGAGTAACTGTTTGGATACCACCTTGAGAATATCTTTTTAGCACCAGTGGTATGTATGCACTATTATTTGAGGGCCTCTGCTCCAACATGATCCATAATATGTGCTTCCAAATGGTATTGTTTTTTTTTTCTGTCTGATGTCAAGATTAATGATACTGAATTTTTAATGTTTCCAAAACTGCCTGGAATGCAGTTGTTTGATCTATGAATCCTACCTCCCTGTAAAGTTGAAAGGCATGTAATTGAAGATTATTACTTCTCACACAAAAGTGTGCCTTGTTAAACCGCAAGTCTAAAATATTTTTTAACAAATAAAATTTATGTATAAATATTATTAAAACTGTTCAAAAAAAATGACTAACATTTTTTCTGTCTTTATATCCCTACCAGAGAGAGAGAGAGAGAGAGAGAGAGAAAGAACTATTGAGCATTAACACCAGAAATATAGCAACTAGGAATACCATTTCTGTTCTAGGCTGCTGTATTTGTTGGTGAAATATTCCTAACTATTTAACTTATTCTTATATCCTTCGAATACTAACGATATCAGTTGACTAACAATTTACAGACTCTAGTGCTATGAAATCATTATGGAGCTCTGTGGGATCCTTACTGATTCTGATAGTTTGAAGAATTATGTGCAAAAGTGGTCTTAAACTTTCTGAGCATTAATCATAGATTGCAATGACAGTATATTTGGTAATGCTGAATAAATTTGCACAATGTTTTGAGAAATTAATGATATTATCAAATTTTTATGAAATTTCACGTTTTAACATCCTGCTGCCATAGCATCTTTGCTTGAGGCTAAGAATATTTTAGACCACCCTTGTACAACCTAACAAGCGGACTAACTATTTCTGAGAGTTTTAACATGTTCCATTTGTAAAAATGCCACACAAAGCAATTTTTAACAATTTCTAAACCTGTAATTATTGTTATTTGATAATATTATCACAATACTGGTGCCACTATCTACTCTGTTTCATTTCATGGACAAGACTTCAATGGGAACCTTTCATCTTTTGAGATTCATACCATTCCTTTACCAGCAATTCTGATTTTGATTTTTGACACATTGCTAAATCACTCCATATGATTCCTATTTAAATAGATGCATAGATGAAGTTATATTGCCCAAAATCTTCTTGTGGCTCGAAAGACTTTGATGTTAATGAAATATAAAGCCCCAAACCAACAAAGTTAGTAATTTGAATAATGATCATAATGGTACCAATACAGTATCATATGATTATGATTTCACATCCACATCTTTTGATGCTACATTTTCTACCCCTTACGAACTACTCCACCCAGCAAGTCCCTATTTAACCTACCTCAATTTTATACTGTACATACCATTCATTACTTTATGGATTATTGTCAAATCCCATGGAGGGATCCAGTTCTACACTATTAACTTGGCTTCCCTTGTCAGTTTCATCGGAAATACCTTGTATGTAGCCAAATGACCAAGATTTGTATGAATAACCTCTCCTTGCTGATTTACAAAGCACTTCCTTTCGTCAACCAACTTACCTACTGCAAAAGTGATACTAATTGGCTTGTAAGTTTCAACCCTATTTGCCTCCTTTCCATTACAAACTGGTATTACTATGGTACTTTTCCAGTACTCTGGTATGCAGTAGGCCACTTAACTTGGTCTAAATACAGAACAATGGCATATACCCCCATATTTAATACATTTATAGGAACATTATCCACACTAATCTTTTTATGCTTTCCATTAAAGTAAGCCACGAAGGCTCTTATATTTGTTTCATCTCCATAGAAATTTATCCCCATTAACTCATGACAAACACCAGTGAACAATAGTACTGTAGTCTTTGGTAACCAGTGTGAATGCATCTTCTGCTCTCTCTCTCTATCTCTCTCTCTCTGTGTTTGATATACATCACAATCCTCTCAAAAGACCTCATTATCTAGTATAGTCCAGACACTATTACTGCATGTATGAGCAAGTTAATGGAATTCTCTAACTAAATACACACTTTACTAGTATCAACCCGATAACGACTTTATAATATTAATATTCTCATTATTACTCTTACATAGGTTTATGGTATAATTAAAACACATTTTAAGTAAGAAACAAACCAGCACATTATACAGTGCCTGTTAAAAACGTAAAGCATCCAGAAGGGGAGTAGGAAGCGAAATGAAACTTCATGGGACGAGAGAGGGTATTTGATGTTATTTTAGTGATTATAAAATCCAGTCAAATTTACACAGAACTTGGCGTTATGAACACACTTATCAGCATGATGTTGCACCTCCTCTTGAATGGAGGAATGCCCTTTTGAGTGACCCCTGCCCTTTAACAATTCCTCCTCTTCCACTAAAGCCCAGTTCACTCCTCTGTCTTGCACAATATTTTCTGTTCCCATAATATATCTATACTGTCTCTTCATTAAGGCCTCTTCCCTCCCGATTTCAAATTACAAATGTTCTTTGGCATCCCTTTGTCCCTCTCATATTTGTGTGTTTCTATGACTGGAGTCCTGATCTATCAGTTCTATCCTGTACAGGTTCCTCTGCAACTGCTTTTCTCCCATTCTCATTCTACAACTTGTGCATTCTCGTGACATGAGTCTTTCTCGTATGAAATTTTATATCTATTGCCTGAAATTTAATAATATCCTTACAAAACTTGTCAAGCTATTGCTTGAATATGATGTGGTATGGAATCCATATTTTTGGTATGAAATGCAGGAGTTGGAGGAGGTACAAAAAAGGTTTGGGCTTTTAGATTTGTCTCTGGAAATCACTGCAGAACACAATGTGTCAATGATAAAGGAGCTGTAATGTGATTCATTTGAATACAGGATGATAATGAGGAAAGTGCTGGGAGGGTACAGGGTATATAATGGTGCTGAGGTGTGGAGAGAGATGATGGTGGAAGAATTAAGTGTGTTGCATTGAAGGGAAAAGATGACCATGGCTACAAGCTGCCACTCAGTTTCAGACTTAAGGCTGTGGGATAATTTTATTTTGTGGTTAAAGGAATTGGGGATTAGAATAAATTACCAATGGAAATGAATAATTTACTATGAACACTGAAAGAATTTAAAATTTATAAATGGCAAAAGCTGGTAGGGACAAGAATGAGGAAAATTGGGTATGTATGGAAATTGTACAAGATTGTGCGCTCCATCGCAATCATATTAAATTGTTTAATATCTCATACTTCAGTACCAAATGGCAGTTTTAAGTAACAGATGGTGAATTGCAGTTTAATTATGTGTGTTTTTATTTATCGAACATACTGAGCCTTAAAGTTTAAATTACATTTTTATTATGGATTACTTTTAGTGTATTCTTCTGCTGCACAAGCAGATTTGCTTTGTATTTGTTTTCACATGTTTTTCTGTTTTTACATTATAGAATCATCCAATATTAGTAATTTATTAAGTTCTTTTTGATGAGCTTACTGTGGGAATTTTCACCTTTTTTGCAGCTTCTAATCATTAGTAATATTTGTTTCTGGTATTGTATGTTTATTTGAATATATGGTTATGATGTGAATAACATGAAGGCAATATTATATTCAAAGAGCTTTCTCTCCCAGAGCTTGCAACTTTTAAAAGCTCTTCTAAATTACAAATATTTATACTACATCTAATAATATACAGCTTTATATATATATATATATATATATGGTAATAATGACTACAGTACAGTTTTAAATCTTTCTTCACTCTTCTCAAAATTGCCATGATACCTGCAGTATAAGGGGTTTCTATAACAGCAACTGAAATTAATTTCTAGCCAGCTTTATGCAGCATCAACAATCACATTGCAACAATTAGTTTAAGGTTATATATGTGAAGCATTATTAAATTTTATAGCTATTTTTTCTGATTTGGGCTTTGCACAATAAAATTTGGTCTTTAAGATTTTTAGCTTGAGGAAGTTTGTTAATATCACATCTTTCGAGTATCAGCTAAAATTGTTGAGAACTCTTAACAGCTCAACTCGATATCGGACACACATTCATGATGTTCAGTTTTTTGTGTGCACCAAGTTTTTTTATCCCCTTTGTTAAGGGGTAAATCAGAACAGCAACTTAATTCACTCTTACTTTATTGATAAATGATTTTATGCACTTCAATTGTTACCTGGGCTTTCTTAACACAGTCTTAAATAGATTTTTACTAAACAATTTTCTTACTGTCTAGCAAATAGGAGTTTTAGGCAAAGAGTTAATAAAATTTGTTTTTCCAGAGTTACATGTTCTGCCTCCAAGAGCAGATGTGAATTAGTGAATACTCATAGCAATGTATTAAAGTAAATTTTAGGTGCTGCTTTGATTACCTTGAAAGTTTGAAAATGAATATTAAAAGTGAAATTGCGGTATTGAAAGTGCCAACAGAAGATTTTAAATTTTGTGGATATATATTCCACCCTCCCCAATCCACAAATACAATTTATTTCAGAATTATGATTTTACTGTCTGGAGTTACTCAATCACCTGGAATTACTAGGTGTATCACTAGGTACATTATTT
Source organism: Vandiemenella viatica (assembly GCA_031002005.1). Taxonomy (NCBI): domain Eukaryota; kingdom Metazoa; phylum Arthropoda; class Insecta; order Orthoptera; family Morabidae; genus Vandiemenella; species Vandiemenella viatica. The sequence goes on along the minus strand of CM061921.1, from coordinate 80,701,498 downwards.
GAAAGTACCACAAATATCCTTAAAATCTAAACAAATTTGATGAAACTGAATAATAAAAAAAAAGACCTGAAGGCAAAGATTAATAAGGGTTTCAAACATAAATAATTTTTTTAAAAAGTGTTGACCACTTTGGGTTTTTTCACTACTGAAAGGGAATGTCATAATATTCCCTAGGATTCAATTTTTTAAAAATTTATTTCTCTCCAAAAGGTATTTAAACAATATTTAACACTAAAAAGCCAAATTGGGGAGATAACATTTTATTTAAGCAGAAATGAAGAATTATTAAATGATTTATTTCATTCTATTTCTGTTAAAACAGTTAATGGACTTAGAGATGTTAATACTACTATTTCAAATTACTGATCCCATGGCCTGTCTCTGGGGAAATTCCCTTCTAATTATGTCTTAGCAAAGAGTTATTACTTTTTATACCATAATAATGGCAGCAATGTTGCATTTTTTTGTTAGTTGAGAACACATTAAACAACTCAAAACATGTCACATTGTGTATATTTAATAAACAAGTATATAACACAGCATTACATTAAAAACTTGCTTTTGTGTTATTTAATGAAAGATTTCATCATATCTATTTATTTAATGAATGATCAGTATTCAAAAATAACATTACACTGTCAAAATTATAATGTGCTTTCAAATTAACTGCAATTCATACACATTTATTATGTGCGAATACCACCACACCATAATAAGTTCTTTTACATAAACCATAGCCAATTTTCTACTAACAGTCATACCACAGTTAAGTTTATTACTGATCCCACCATCAAGAAGTAGTTAATAAAAGTACTTGGACATATTGCATGAAATGAAACTTCTTCAGGTATTACATGACTGTAACAAGATACAAATATCTTTGTTCTTTTAAACTAAATGTTAAACCCAATAAAAATGTTTTGCTAATGTTGTATAATATCATAAATAACCATTCAGTAATAATTTAACGCCTACTCTGTTAGTCCAGGTGATTGTGGCATCCTTGTATGGCCATTAACACTTTCACCCGAACTTTGAGCAATTAAGTTCATGACCATGTGTAGCCTTCTGGTACCTAAAATATTTAAGCAATCGGCCGCCATGAATTCTTATTAAACCCCAAATGTGAACGGTAATTGAAATAAAGTCACTTGACATGGTTTCAGAGTAACACAATACTTATATTCTTGAAAAGTTCACTTGTACATTGTCGGTACCAGATACGTAGATAAAGCAATCAAACAACAGTTTCAATGAAGATTACAGATTAAGCACATTCGTACGAGAAGACGAAAAATAACTAAGTCCCCCTAACATTAGTGAGTACTACGGCATGTTGGAATTTGCCGAAACCGCTACTGCTCAGAGCAGTTCGCCCCGCTAACTAGCGTGAAGTTACACGATCACTTTCTGGCAAAAGAATGAGACAAATCATGGTGGCTGCATGGTCTTTTATAAGCTTGCCATGGCCTATGACGTCAGTTACTTTTTTCTTTAATTAATATCTCCAAAAGTACTAAATAGTTTAGCTTTAAATTTTTACAAGGACTTTCTATTATCATGTTCTATCTGTTTTAATTTAATTTAACATTCAAAAGGGTTTCTATAATCTTAAAATTGAAGTCAATCCTCTCAATCTGGGCTATCTACTGTGTAAGGAACCTGGCCGATACTGGGGCTGTAGTATCACCTTAGTGCCTCAACTAACAGTTTATGTGGATTCAAAGTTCTGCGGAAAGTTCACAAAATAATTTGAATTTGACCATGTAGCCATACAGAAACTCAACTAAAAATGCTTAAAGGTCGCCACTAGATCTGTTACTAAACCACAAATCTAGAAAAGGTTTACTGTCTACTATGAAATCACAAGTCCACTTTACTCGAAAAATTTGAAGTTTATTTAAAAGAAATCACAAGTTCAAAATAGCATTACACAGTTGAGTAGGCAATCGAACAGACTTTTCCAAAATATTGCCAGTTGTGGAGAGAAATTTAGCTGACCGACCCCTTTAGTGAATTTATAAGTTCATATTAAAAGTTGACCTCGCATGCCCTCACACCAAAGTCCCAACATGGCTGAATCGGTAGCTTCACATTCAACAGACTTCCTCCCCGCTTCTACACTAAACTTGCGCAGACTATTCAAACATACTGCTCCGCGGAAAAAGAATACAGTAGCATGCCAGAACGAGATTATATAGGCTCGATGACGTCACAGCCGATACACAACTTTCTGCTGTGGCCTAGCCGAAATATTACCCAGCAAACTCAGTAATCAGGCTGATATAAAGCAATTAAAGGCTGACTTAGACTTTTTTAATAGAAGATCAGTGGATATTCAGTGAGTAATTTTAAGTGGTTCATTTTAAATGCCTATTTTAACCTTCGCGTAGTGACACGACCTGTTGCCGACTTGGGGAAATACCTAAGTGTTCTGGATTTTCACGCGTGTCAACAACAATCCGTGACAATTTATTTTCAAAAACTTAATTACCAGACAAATGTCAAAACTTTTATACTAAAGCCATTATATGTACTTAATCATCTTAATTAGGGCTATCTACTGATATAAATTTCAAATTAATATCTCTTTTAATTAAAAAGCTTATTATTTTCTCTTAATTAAAATCGCTAATTAAACTTTACCAAATTATTTAATTTTATTACCAAAATATCAGGAACAATGCTGACTATAGCTGGTGATAAAAGTTCAGCTGTCGCTTTACTCGATTTAAAGATATTACAAATCTTGGAATTTCTACTTTTCCGATCACGTGTTTTAAAACATGAACAAACGGGAATATCTCCTAAAATGAATGTTTCTCGATAGGATAAATACACTTTAAAATGATTTTTATGGCGAATTGTAACTGTAGGAACGATTACAGTGAAATTCCTTAAAGTTGAAAACTACTCTTCTCGAAATTTCTAAGTCCAGCCTAAGCAAAACTAGAATTTGCCAAAATTCTAAGGTTCTTACAACTGATATAATTTTCAAATTAATATTCCTTTTTTCCTCTTAATTAAAACTGCTAATTAAACTTTGTAAAGTTATTTAATTTTACTACCTAAATACTTTATAGCTGGTGATAAAAGTTCAGTTGTAGCTTAACTTAGTTAAAAGATATTTCAAATCTTAAATTTTTACTTTTCTGTTTGTGTGTTTCAAAACGTGAACAAACTGAATTATCTCTTAAAATAAATTTTTCCCGATGTAATGAATACACTTTAAAATGATTCTAATGACCAGTTTCACTATGTAAATGAATACAGGGATATTCTTTAACGTTGACAATTCTCGAAATTTCTAAGTCTAGCTTAAGAGACTTCAAAATTGATCTATAGACTATTTTACTACTGGGGATTGCTAGTCGCTAGTGGGGAAGGGTGCCTTATATCCTGATTATGTCTGGCACCAGGCACAGGGTAAATGATTTTAGTCTTAGTGGTGTGAGAAATTTACATCATTGGTACTCGGTTAGCCAGCTTGTGCTGAAAAGTCCTGGATGGTTAAATCCCAAAACTTTCTGCAGTGCGTATAGTGTGCTGGTGGTGATCCATTCTTCAAATAGTAATGTTAAGTCTGGTGGTCTTGGATGTCTTTCAGAAGATTAGGCCTGAATGAGCCGACACTTGATTTCACCCTCTCTGTTCCTTTATGTTTCATCCACTCACAGCACAAACAACATACTAAATAGAACAAAAACCATCATCTAGACAACATTAATACTTACATACATATTCATCACCAACAATTACAAAATGGAAAGGAGGGAAGAAATAAAAGAAAATACATGAAAAATATAGTCTAATACAATAGCAACTAGAAACAAAAATTGTCTCCTCTAGTATTGAAGAAGATGAACTGAAGAAACCATTTGAAATTTACTTTGCAATCGTAGGTCTTACGTTGAATTTCTCAATTAAAAATGGGCAGCCTCAAGGGAGTGCCTTTCCACCAATGTTGTTCAATATGTACACTACCAATCAACCTTAACTGTGGATGATGTGAAGCTTTATCTATGCAGATAATTTTGTGCTAACAGTGCAAGCAAACGATTTTAGAACTATGGATGATTGTCAAAGTACTGGTCTACATTCAATGATGAAGTTCTATAAATACAACCAGCCGATTTTTATTTTTTTGTGGTTTGTAATGAGAGTACTGATACAATAAATAAACTGCATTGTAATTGGACTGCAATAAGTTTTGTTGCAAGTCTCCAGATTCTGATCATTAATCATGTTTGTGTTTTCTACAACTTTTTTCTGTTATCGGCATGTCTGACCTTTGTCCCCAATTTTAGTGTTCAAATTGAGTCCAGATCTTAAGTGCGCACACAACTCCCTAGTTATAAGCAATGAAATTTACACCTAGAGCTAAATTTTAATCTTTGGGCTCAATACGAAAACTCCTTAGTCCACAGCACAATATTACTACCTTCAATTTTGCATATAACATCATATAAACAGAAAAATTATGAGAACAATGCCACACTGAATGCACATCAAGTTCTACACATAATTTTTTTTTTTTTTTTTTTTTTTTTTTTTTTTAAACAGTTTAACGTCCCTACACATAACATGGAAAATATTCTATGCATACAACACATGTATAATTTGATACACAATCTACAATTTGAAATTTACCAGGAACACAATGTATACATACCATGGTGTTTGCACAGTATTCACTCTCTCGATTTTAATCTTAGCTAAGGGCATAATATGAATTTATTGAAGGCCACAGATTGCTGTGCCTATGTAATAAAAGGGATACTATGCAGTTTATTTAATTATTAAATAATTAATGTTGATTTACTTAAGAAGTGTGAATTTATAAAGCATAGCTATATGAGCTAGAACATGGAGGTAGGAAAAGAGTGAAGGTGCAATACTACAAAATCTGTGAAGCCTCCTGTAAACAATTGGTCCCTACTGCGCATGCGCAGCGGCCATAACAAATTTCCCAAAACATTGCACTGTATACACTGTGTATGCTGCTGTGAATATTTCATTTTCTAATATTTCAAAGTTTTTTCTATTGTGCTGCATACGATTGCACAAACAGACCAGATAGGAAACAACCTGAAATATTGTATCATCAGTTAGTCACTTGTAATTATTTTTCTTGAAGTGTTTAATAGGTATCTGCAAGAATAGGGCCTATCAACATAGGTTTATTCATTGCTCTCAATACGATGATGTTGTTTTCAAATATTTGTTTGTGTAGTGCAGATAATCAGCATATCTTACTACTGTGCATGTAATAGGCTAGCCTTATTGTAAACGAGTTTTGAAAGTCTGCAGTTTGCAATGAATTTTGTGTGTTGAGTTGGGCAGCACTATCATAACCATGCCGATGCAATTTGATGACTGATTCTCATATAAATCAACAAATCGAAAATCAGAAGTAAAATGTTTTGATATCTCCCTTAGTTCTCAAGATATTGACTATGAAAAATTAGTTGTAGGTATAGTTCCATATGGCTTTGGTGACAGTTTTATTCTGGCCCAGGCCATGTTTCAACCTAACCACAAGGGGTAGTAAAAAATTAAAACACCCACTCTCCATGTCCAGCGTGTAGTCCGTAGTGGCTTTGGCAAAATTATTTTTTGGTCCAGCCAGCATCCAAACCTAACCACCTTAACTAAGGGACTGTATATCTCGAGAACTACGCAAGATATTGACAAAATTATTATTCGATAACTATGTACATTCTCGCGGTGATTTGTCTCATTGTGTTACATAAGAATCTATCATCAAATTTGGAGAAATTTTTCTTCTGAATTTCAACCCAAAACATCTCACTTCTGAGACAGTATATCTCAAGAGCTAAGCAGGATATCAAAAAAATTTATTCTTCATTTTTAATTTGTCTCATCGAGTTACATAGTAATCCATCATCAAATTGTGGCTCCACGACTCTCGTAAAATGCCTTTGCATTTGTGCATATTCCACGTGTTTCTAGGGAAATCCAATATGGCGACCTCCTCACCCCACTTCTCTCTACCGGATTTCACTCCAGCAAGTGGTGAAGGTCGCTTGCGTCACCTACACTCTTTTCCTTTCTTAATGAGCTAGAGATGTCATAACTTCACCAATTTATTTCATTAATCAAAAAACATATGACCTGCAGACAAAGGTGTATTTGACGTTAGGTATATTAAAAATTCAACACCTTGCCCTACAACAGAGGCTTAAAGTTGATTGAAACATTACATTCTGATTTTAATATGACTTTACAAATATTAATTACCTCCAAATAACAATGAAAGGACATATAATGTGTACAAGAATGCAAGTAGTCATGCAGGGTTAAAGGTTCGCTATTCATTACATTAATTCAAAAGCGTGAGCACTAAAGTTAATGCTCGCTAGTAAAAGTTTGCTCCCGGCTGTGTCTTAGCTCAGTTTTTGAAGTTGATGGATGATGAGACTCTCAACTATTTACATTTCTCTACACAAGGCGTCCCTTGACCACCACTTTCCCAGAGGGTTTGGAGACAGCCATTTTGTGACTCCAGGTCTATCCGATCAGCACCTGCAGACTTGTTGCGTGTATTAACAAAACTTATTTCAGTACAATTACCACGCTGTTTATCAAGTGAATTATACTTGCAAACAGTGACTCGTTCTAAACACTGTGTCCGGCAAACTATGAAGCAGCTATCATTTTAATTGCAGCAACGTTGTCAGCAGTGCAATGAATTATCTGAAATCGTCAGCCAGCGCAACCTTATGTGTGCTACAAAATGTTCAACTTGAAGTCTGAAAGTTTGATACTATCAGCTCACGAACCCTGACAAACACTATTATGGTTGGAATCAAAAGACGTCGTCTCTTTCATCGAAAGCTGCCTTCCTACGTTTTGAGAACAGCAAACCACTGTAGCATAGAAAGCCTTTCATATCGATATATCGAGTATTGATAGCGCTGGCTGAAGAAGAATATCTGTGAAAATGAGGAAGGATACAGTGGAGAGAGGTGGACGAAAACAGTGCAACCATGGAGGAAAGAAAATATGGAGATGACGCAAAGGACCTTCACAATGCACTGGAGTGAATCCGGGTAGGAGAAGTGGGGTGGGAAGGTCGCCATATTGGTCGGCTGTAGAAACAACGGGAATAGGCACAAAAACCTCAAGGGAATCATACAACAAGCGTGGCACCACAATTTGATGATGGATTATTATGTAACTTGATGAGACAGACCAAAAATGAAGAATATATTTTTTTTTTTTTTTTGATATCCTGCTTAGTTCTCGAGATATACTGTCTCAAAAGTGAGGTGATTTGGTTAAAATTCGGAAGAAACCTTTCCCCAAGGTTAAATTTGATGTTAGAATCTTATGTTACATGAGACAAATCGAAAATATAGAATAAACATTTTCGAAATATCACGAAGTTGTCAAGAAATACTGCCTCAAAAGTGTGGTGTTTTAGGTTGAAATTTAGAAGAAAAATATACCCAAAGTCAAATTTGATAATAGATTCTTCTATAACACGACGGGAGAAATTGAAAGTAAACAATAAAGATTAGCAGCAGGCTTATTGGTTCTAGAAGCACTAATGGATGTGCGACAAGGAAAATGCATTATGGCAGTGTTAAATGTTACAGAAGAGGAGATCGTATTGACGAATCTGAAAGTTAAAGCAGAGAAATATGAGAAGCCGTAGGAGGCAAAGAGGGTGCGTGTTGCCGCATGAGGGCAGAATCTGCAGATGCAAGAACAATTTATAATAAGTGAAGATGGTTTAAGCTCGAAGCATTTGGAGGAGTCGGATAAACAAACTGCGAAGGTGCTGTGTGCACTGTGACCAGAAGTTTTCCATTTGGAGAAAGGTAGACTACAATACACAGACGCAATAGCGCAGGAATTATGTCAGAAGCAGCGAAGAAGATTAATGGGCGTCTATACAGCAAGCCCGAGAAGCAGAAGCCGGTTCGGAAGAAAGAAGTAGGGCTCTCGAAATTAAAGGAGAGGCAAAAGACGAATGGCTTATGTCCAATATATCAGAACGACTTTCCTTTGAAGATAGATATGTTGACGCATATAGCAACGGAACAGGAAATGCCACGAAAAGCAGAAGGAGAAGAGAAGAAAGTAAGTGGGAAATACCCGAAACGCAAGTAATTAATCTGCAAAACGGCATAGAAAAGTCGGCGCAGTGTCAAGGTGGGGCCACACTAGACCGATCCGAGCCCGAGCTGTCATCGCACCAACAATTGGCAGAGTGTCGGCTCGCCCCCTCGCGTCCACACAGGTCCGTGTGACGGACGGGTTCCTTCTGAGTCTTCAGTCTCCTTTAACATATACACTTGGCTGTTTCACGGAATTAATGTTAAAAAATTACCTTAAAAGTGATTTGGGGATCGTAGCTGCGGCTACCACATGTACTTGAGTATTGAATATTGTACTTTATAATCTACGAAATAATAAAGTACGTAGTTACCCTGTCAGTGTGATAGTATTCTGCTAATGACACTATTATGTAAGGGTTGGATTGAGCAGTCTGAATTTGTGGGCTTATAGTGTGGAGGGAGTTTGGGGCAGAAGATAACAATTATGGAAGTATAGATAACTAATCCTCTTATGTACCAAGTGATCTTTCTATTATTCTACTATTCTTGCTACTCGGATGGATGTCTCATTACCTCTGAGCTACTAATTAAGATGTTCAATACTCAAGAACTTTTTATTTTTTGTTGTATAAATTATTCCATCACTGACATACTTATATGTAAGCTCACAGTTTATTTACTAAGAATTGTGTTAATACAGGTCACAGAATATTCCACATGAACAAAAGTTACTCATATTATCTGTTAATTACATAAATTATTCCATCACTGAATGTACTTATATGTAAACTCACACTTTATTTACTAAAAATTGTGTTAATACAGGTCACATAATATTCCACATGAACAAAAATTAATCATATTATTTGTTAATTACATAAATTATTCCATCACTGAATACACTTATTTGTAAACTCACACTTTATTTACTAAAAATTGTGTTAATACAGATCACATCATCTTCCACATGAACAAGAGTTTAGTTTACAGGATTATCAAGTAGCTTGTAGTACAAGGCAATTGCCATATATATATATATACATGATTTACAATATAATCTAAAAGCATTTGATGTTATCTTCTAAATTCGATACTAGGGCAGTGGTGGTATAATTTTTGTAGGACTGAAAAAGGCATACTGTATTTATGTCATCCTAAACACTTGCTTTGTTTATTGTGAAGAGGCTAATGAAATATAAACATTGCACCAAATCTTTAGCTTCAGTGCATACAGATAGTTCTGCAGCAATTTGAAATGCTGCCATCTGCAACAATTATTCTCTGCATCTAATTGCTTACATATGATAAATCCTTTATTATGAACAAAATACCTGCCATCACAAACAGAAAGGTAAGTAAAAATAAGGCAGATGGATGCAATAGTTTTGATAAAGATTTTCTGAGGAGCCAAATGTCAGTCATATGCAGCTAGTTTGGCCTTTTCCTGTTGAGATTCAACTGTATGGCTTCATTAGCTGCATATTACTGACATCATCATATGTAAATAGACAAATAGGCTTGAAGCTGAATGGCGATCATGCTGATCTATACTTCCATAACTGTGTATACTTTTCCCACTCCTACAGGTAGTGTGCAAATTTCTAACCAATAAAATCAGATGACTGTGCTATGTAGAATAATCCTACAGTCATAGTTCAGCTAAATGGAAATAGAGTATTATGAAGAATGTGTTTAAGTATCAAGAAAAAGTAAATGCAGAAAATGTTGCAGAGATTGTAAATGTGGAATTTGTAGAATACAAGGATGGTCATAACTCATTTAATTTTAAGGGTACATCTGATTTACAAAAAGACATAAGACCATGTGACATGTTTTTGTTTCTATGATGTTCTGAACCTACTAATGTTCGTAAAAAAAGGTAAGTGGAGCATATTATTCATACTACTCTAGATTTATGCCACAGCAGACTCAATAAATAGATTTAAATGTGCAAGAAGAGATAAAATTTTGCGAATATTTTGCAGATGATACCATTCAGTCATTCCAGTAAATCGAACCATTTAACAAACTAATAAGCAAACAAACATTTCTTGGTATCTACATATTTAATGTTAATGTGACACAAGGCAGTCACAAGGAAACAAGCAAGAATATGGTGACTTACTAGAATTTTGTACTAATGCCAGCAAACTTGCAAAACCTTCATGCCATGATGTGTATGTTCTCATAGCAAAAATGGATCAGTACAGTCAACAAAAGATCTATAAATATGTATATAATGCAATATAAATGTGAAGAAAACTGAATGATTTTTTACATCCTAACAGTGAACTAACTGACAAACTTCTGGCTTGATTGTGAAATCAACCTGTGATGGGTTCAGACTGTATTGATAACATTATCAGTAAAGCTGGTGTCACTCCATACTATTCTGATTGTGTATAATTACAAAGTGCACAAAATAGAAAAAATACACTTTTTGTTTTATGTGAAATGATTTTTGTCCATTTTTTTTCATGCACCAACAAAATTAAAACTAAAGCTTATTTCTACTTTATTCTAACAATTTCAGTATATATGCATTCAATAGTTTTGATTAAAAATTGCTTTAAAAAAAATAGTTTTGGTTTATGATGTGCATTTTCATGTGCAAACCTTCACTCTGCTCTGTTTGACCTACACGGTCATCCTTTTCTCCGTGTGAATGTTTTTGGAGCAGTGCATCACTGGTACCTGAACATATTAAGTTTTTCCACGTTCCCTCAATATTCTCACTATCACAAAGTATAAACATTCAGAAATGCTAGTAAAATGATTACTGAAAATATGTATAGGAATTTACTGATTGTAAATGGAGCTGACAAACCCAACATATAGACTGCTGTATATTGAACTAATCAAGATATAAAATAATGAATAATAAATAAAAGCTATACTCTGATAAAATTCTAACGCATCTTGACACTCCATTGTATATTAGAGTAAAAGTTTCTTCGTGTTACAATTCATTTCTCTACTGGACTCCAATATATTAACCTTTGTCCTTTATATTTCTTCCTGTGTTACTTTCCTGAAATCCCCCTCCCTGCCCTTCGATCCTTCTTCTTCAATGGTCCACACTGTTAATCTTGTAATGTGCACGTAGACATCACCACCTACTCTAATCTTTAATGGACATGTCATATGTACCACAACACACTCAGTAGATTTCACTTTCCCTGTTCATATATAGATGTGACCTCCAACCAGCTGCCCATTAGGAACAATCACAGTTTACAGAATAGAAAGTTCCCACAATTCCAATTGAATCAATATCTGCTTCACAGTTAAAGTCAGTATATTTCTGTAAACTACCATCTGGGAACTAGCTTACTGATACAACCCTATTTTCTTTTCCAGTATTCTCCTACAATCTAATCCATCCCACCTGAGGAACGTGACGCATGTGGTTAAATAAGTATTGAGAGCTCATATCTGACTTTTATTTTATGTAGGTGCAGTACTCCTAGTTCCAGCTTTAGTAGATGATGGGATTACAGTCTACATCATAGGTTTTGTTCACCTTAACATGAAAAGATTGTGCTTTGCTGTAGTTTACTATTTTATTTGGTACATCTGTTTGGTGTTTCTAACTAACCACAAACATGTTCATACATAAGAAATTTAAGGTTTTTGTAAGTAGGTTACTCAAAATTTTGAAGAAATTTCCTTTTTTATGCTCAAGACGGAACTCATACTATGACTTATTTCTCTTTTAAACATATGATATTTTTAATACAAAGAGAATCTAAACAAGAAAAATTTAAGCAGCCAATATCAGTCATAATTATTGATGCAAGCCACCAGATATTTGTCAGCTGAGAGGTCTTCATTAAGACTGAAACATGTTGTTGTCCACATTTGTGGTCCACATTTTTTACAGTACTGAAAGTACAGAGAACCGGTTTAAACATAACTGCTAAAATTGTCTAATAAGTGTTGATAAGACATTGCATCATGTCTCCTGTATTCTCAGTAAACTGACAAGGACATTTTGTTCAACTGTGCCAAAAAGAGTTTGGGTTTCTTGAATTAGATGAAGAAGCCATGGTTACAAACGAACCAATTCTGTCATTCAACTAATATTTTTTTTTTTTTACTAATATAGGTATCATCCAGACAGTCTGGGGAAAGATTAGCTAGATGACTGCATTGCACTTTATGACTTTAATTAAATTAATCTCTTTTGTTCCCAACTGCAAAACCTCAAGTTTCAGTTTATTTTATGCATAATCATCTGAAACACAGAAATCACATTGGTCTGTTGGACCGCGACCGGTTATATCGTCGACGGCGTGATGGACCACGTATTGTGCGGGACCTGCACACTTAGGGTACTGGTAATATATTCAGTTTTTCCATGTGCACTCAATATTCTTGCTCTCACAAAGAATCAACACACAACAATGATAATAAAATGAATAATGAAAAAATGTATAAGAACTTACTGAACCTAAATACAACCGACAGACTCAACATGGAAACTGATGTATATTGAAATCTCTGTGAAATAAATGAAAGGTAAATTTAATATCAAATGAATATCATTATTTATTATGAACCATTACAATTTTGTGTGATTGTTGACCAACTGTTGTGTAAAAATAAGAAAAAAATATTAGACTTATCATTTTTAAAACAATGCATAATTGATTGATCTCCTGTTGAAGCATCTGCTCCAAAGATTAATGCAATCAAAATCTCCCACAACCATACAAAGCTGTATGTAGTTAAGTAACAAATCTTCCATCCAACAATTCATATTTCTCCCGGACTCCAAGCAATTAATCAAATAATTTGTTCTTGATATTCTTTTCTGCATTCATTTCCTAGAATTCTGCCACCCATCCCCTTCCCCTCCTTCATCCACCTCTTTGAGACTTCTCCTTCAATAACTAACAAAGTTAACCTTGTAAAATTCACCTAGCAACAACCACCTACACTATCTTTTAATGGACATGCCACCTGTAACACAACACACTCAGAAGCTTTCACTGATCTAGTTCAAATAGGAATTTCTAACTGCAGAAAGGCAACATGTCCACATTTTTTAATATTACAGGAGAGACAAAAATCTCAACACAACCTGATATATGATACATTATTTTAAATTTATTTATATTTTATTTTCAAGCAACTAGGTGACCCTTAATTATATGTGCTTTAGAAAGTTCCAAATGACACATCACAAAGCTATGGCAGTCAGCTAATATAGGTATCATTCAGACAGTCTAGAGAAAGATTACCTAGATGACTACATTGCATTTGATGACTTCAATTAATTGAATCTCTTTTATTCCCAACTACAAAACCTCAATCTGAACCGAAACTACACTGGAGGTATTACATCCTATCATATTGGATTGATATAAGACTCATACTCAAAATATCCTCTGTTCCCTTCTACATATTAATAGCATTGTATTCAGCTGACTTCCCATTTTAAAAAATTGATTATAAATGCAAGCCCACATAATCCCAAAAAAAAAAAAAAATCAAATCCAAGTATCTTCTCTTTCAACAGCTAATGTTGCAAGGCAAGTAATATCTGCATTGTCTCTACTTAAACTCACAGCCTATTAATGCAAATCTTTCCTGGTCTCTAAACATATATCTAAACTCACACTTCAATTAGCAATAATTGTGTTACTATTTGTCAAATCACATTCCATATGAACAATAGTTCAATGGAATAGGAATACCTAGTTGCATGTTGTATGTGCCAATTTCCATAAATCCAGGATCATTTGATCCAAACTTATAGTTTCAATACCATGTTAGTGATGGTAAAATTTTTGTGGGCAGCCTTTATTTACAATTCATCCTGATCAGTAGCTAATTTTTGCTAGTGAACTGAAATAAATACATTATATTTGGCCTATACCACAGTGTACACAGCTAGTTTGTGACACAACAGAAATAGTTTTCGTATTGAGCTAGGATTTAAAACTAATAGTTTTTATGAAAAACATTTAATTTGTTCTTTGGGCATGGATACAGTTAAATACCAATTGCTCATGGGGTGAGGCGGAGGGGAGGGGGAGGGGGGAGGCGAATGGAACCATGGTGAACAGAAAATACAATGAGGTTTGAACAGTATAGACAAGGTATATGAGTTGAAGCTATGAATATTAATTATTGCTGAAAAAGAACCAGGTATTTTCGGATACTTGATCTCTAAAATGTAGTTATGTGAAGAGATAGACAAAAAGGAGGCAGTAAAGCTCAAACCTGTTGAAAATAGTAAAGACTAGATTATTTATTTGAGCACAGTAAAGGCTAAAGCAAATTAAACTGAAGTTGTACCCTGGCAGCCATAAATATCAAAGCATCTAAAACTAACAACCTGGTCGTTAATAATAAGCATAAAGGTTATACGCTAAATAAATCAATGGCTATGCAACAACTTCAGCATAAATTTAAATACCTGCCTTCTAAAATCATGTATTTCTGCAGCTAATTTGCTTACAGGTTAAATTTGTTACACACCAGGCAGTGACAAAATTGCCAGCAAAAATGCCGTGATAAGAAGTTGAAATAAAGACAGTTCATAGATTTTTGTACTATTGCAAGGCAACTAGTAAATCCTAATTGCCATCTTGTGTACATTCTGAGAACAAAAATGGGTCTGTACAATAGAAAGGTTTTACAAATGTGTATATTATGCAATACAAATTTGAAGAATGCTGAAGTATCTGTTACATGCTCACAATGAACAAACTGAGCAACTTTTATCCCTGTTGTGACCATTGTTGGGGACAGATTGTAATGATACAGTATGTCTTCTGTCTCTCTGTACTATTTTGATAATATATAATTTCTAAATACACATTACCAGAAAATAGATATTTGTTTGAAAATCTCTCGGGCGTGCAGCCGGGTCATTTGGTCGCAGATGTACGAATTTTCCATGGCGTAACGTGGCATCATCTTCAGGTAACGTCCAGTGGTCGGCATGAGGAATGCAGTCCAGGATGCGACTGCTGGTTTGCTCCGTACGCATCGATATTTGTACCCTCCGACCCCGCCCTCCCACACCCGCCACGGCACTCCGATGGTGGTGGTGGCGACGGTGCGTTACAGCGTGTCGAGCAGTGGCCATCAGTCTGTACATCACCTCCGTCAAGCACAGTGCCTCGGCTCTGGTGTTTGCAGAGCCACTTCAGTGCTGGGTTCCAAGCTTGTGGCGTACAGACTGATGGCCACTGCTCGACGCGCTGTAACGCACTGCCCCCACCACCACCATCAGAGCGCTGTGGCAGGAGTGGGAGGTTGGAGTCGGAGGGTATAAATATCGATGCATGCGGAGCAGACCAACAGTTGCGTCCAGGACTGCGTTTCTCACACCGACCACTGGATGTGACCTGAAGATGATGGCACATTACGCCATCGAAAATTCGTACATCTACAACCTAATGAATGACCTGGCTGCACGCCTGAGAGATCTTCTAACATCAGATCCGCCGGGAAAACTTACGATTACACAAATAGATATTTATTAGTTATAAGTCAAATTTAGAGTATTTTTTTTACCATGCATTAGCATAGGAAATTAAAATTTCAACTTATTTCTGAATGATTTAACCAATTCAATATCCTTGAGCATGGGATTAGTAATTTCTGTAGAAAATTGTGTTTTTTTTTATCTCATAAAAATTTCAGTTTATATTGGGCAGATTCATCTGCAACACAGAACTCACACTTTTCTGTTGGACTGCGACTGTCTATAACGTAGACGGCGTGATGGACCACGTCTCGTGCGGGATCGCCCTCGTCGTGGACCAGCACACCGTTGGTGTCTGTAACATATTCAGTTTTTCCATGAGCACAAAATATTCTTGTTATCACAAAGAATAAACACACAACAATGATAGTAAAATCAATATGACAAGTTGTATAGGATATTACTGATTCATAATGCAACTGACAAACTCAACATGTAGACTGTTGTATATTGAAATCATTGAGACATACATGAAAGATAAATTTAATGTTAAATTAATATCATTAATTATTATGAGCCATGACAAATTGGTGCATTTGTGGACCAACCGTTGTGTAAAAATTAAAAAAAAATATTATTCTCATTTCTAAAAGACTCCAAATTGATTGATCCCCTGTTGAAGCATCTGCTCCAATGAAGAATCCGATCAAATTCTCCCACAACTTTACAAAGCTGTATGTATTCAAGTAACAAAAATTCCATCCAACAGTTCATTTATCTCCTGGACTCCAAGCACTTAATCAAATCCTTTGTTCTGGATATTCCTTTCTGTATTCGTATCCTAGAATTCTATCAACCCCCTCCTTTCTCCAACTCTTTGGGCATTCTCTTTCAATAGCTAACATTGTTAACATTGCATAATCCACCGAGCCACAACCATCTACTCTATCCTTAAATGGACATGCCATATGTATCACAACACACTCAGAAGCTTCAACTGACCTAGTTCAAATATGAATTGCTAACTGCAGAAAGGCAACATGACCACATTTCTAATTCTTACAGGAGAGACAACAATCTGAAGACAACGTGATATATGATATTTTTTTATAATTTTTGTTTTCAAGTAACTAGGTGACTTTTAATTATATGTGCTTTAGAATTTTCCAAACGACACATCACAGTGCTGTGAGAATCTTTTTATGTTGTTGAGATGTTTCCTTTGTGCGGTAAACAGGTTTTTGAAGAGGAACTTTATAGGAAAATAATTTAAGAATACAAATTTCTAAAAAAAAAAATGAATTTTAATACAACATAAGTTCACTAAGTATGTGATTTGGAAGTTAAAGCTCTAATTCATTGCCAATTTCGTCCAAAGATGCCATTGTTATAGACCATGAAATGATGGGACTCAAAAACTCTTCAGGTATGTGAACGAACATTTTCCTTATGTCGTCCATTTTTTTTATTATTATTATTGTGTTTCGAATGGTTTAGTCTTTCTTGGAAGGTAATTCCAATGGCTTAGCTGTATTTCAAAGTGTCCATTGTCAAGCCAAAAAGTTCACATTGCCATGAACAGTTAGCAGATCATTTGCTGCAAAGCTCATCTTCCAGTAGTGGGATATCCCGAAAGATCTCTTTTAATTTTTGGACACATTTGTCATAGGAAGTGTAAATTAATCATTCTTTATTTCTTTAGAACTTTGGCCATCATGAGCTGTAGTAAATGAAATCATCAGTTTTCAATTCAACTACTCAAAACTTATTAGGGTTCTTCAAGGAATTACGGAGAAGTGCATTTGGCTTACAAGTGTCCTTTCTACAGTAAACAATGCATCTTGTATCTGGAAACATTTTTAATGGAAAAAGCTATTTTGGGAAAAATGTGGACTTGTTGTCATTCTGCACTTAGCGATTCATACATAGGTCCCACCTCCAAGCGGTGTACACCATAGCAAGATTCCACAAATCCAACAGGTTCAATTTCTGCTCCACAGTCAGTGTGTTTCTGGTAACTTTAGTAGATGATGGGCTTACAGTCTATATCCTAAGTTTTGTTCTCCTTAACATAAAAAGATTATGCTGGACTGTAGTTTACTATTATATTTGGTAAATCTGTTTTGGTGTTTATAACTAACCACAAACATTTCATAAGTACGAATCATAAGGTTTTTGTCAGTAAGTTGCTCTTTTGAAGAAATTTGCTTTTTTTATGCTCAAGACGGAACTCACACTATGACTTTTTCTCATTTAAACATTTACTATTTTTAATACAAAGAGAAACTAAGGAAGAAGAAATAAAGGAGCCCATATGTCAATCACAATTATTGATGCAAGCCACCAGATATTTTTTATCTGAGAGGGATTAATTAAAACTGAAACACATTGTAAAACACATGTTATGGTCCACAATTTTTTTTTTTTTTTTTTTTTTTTTTTTTTTGTAGATGATGATTATATATTAAAAGAGAGAGCAAATGTTTTTCTTAGTCTCACATGGGAAAAATGAATTTAAATATTAGAGTATTATGAGGTAATAATTTGTAGTAAAATGAAATTGAGCTTTTCTTATTGATCTCATTACACTGTGCAATGCTTTCTCTAAAAGGTAAGAGAACTCTTTCAAATATATAATTGTTGATAAGTCATTTCATCATGTCCTCCTGTGTTCTCAGTCAACTGACAAGGATAATTTTTTCCAGTGTTCCAAAATGAGTTTAGTTTCCTTGAATGAGAAGATGAAACCATGGTTACAAATAAACCAATTCTGTCAGGCAGCTTATATAAGTATCATTCAAACAGTCTGGAGAAAGATTTTGTAGATGACTGCATTGCACTTTATGACTTTAATTAAATGAATCTCTTTTTTGCCAACTGCAAAACCTCAATCTCAACCTAAACTACACTGGAGGTATTACATCCTATCATATTGGATTGATATGACTCACACTCAAAATATCCTCGGTTACCTTCTGCTGAATTATAGCATTGCATTCAGCTGATTTGAAAAAGTTGTTTAAAAATACATGCCCACCAATGCCCCCACAAAAAATAACATCCAGGTATCTTTTCTTTCAACAGGTAATGCTGCATGGCAAGCAGTATCTTCATTGGGTCCACAAAAACTCCAAGCTTATTGTTATCAAATCTTTTCTGGTCTCTGAATATATATGTAAACTCACACTTTATTTAGCAACAATTGTATTAATACTTGTGAAATCACATTCCGTATGAACAATAGCTCAACAGAACACCAAGTTGGATGTTGTATGTGCAAATTGCCATCTATGATTGACAGCATAATCGAGAAGCATTTGACGTAATCTTATAGCTTCAATACCATGGCAGTGAAGCTAAAATTTTTGTGGCCGTCCTTTATTTACATTTCATCCTGATCAGTAGCTAATTTTTGATAGTGAATTGAAATAAATAAAGTTTTTACGGCCTATAATAAAATGTATACAGTTAGTTTGTGACACAGCAGAAATAGTTTTTATATTGAGCTAGGAATTAATAGTAATAGTTTTGTAAAGAAAATAAATAAATTATGTCCTTTGGGCATAGATGCAGTTAAATAACAATTGCTCCCAGGGTTGGGAAGGGGCCGGGGGGGGGGGGGGGAATTTTACCATAGTGAAGAGAGAATACAGTGAGGTTTGAACAATATAGATCAGGTATATGAGTTGCAGCTATTAATATTAGTCTTTGCTAAATAAGAACTTGGCATTTTCGGATACTTGATCTCTCAAATGTAGTTCTGTGAAGAGAAAGAGAAAAGGACGTCAATTAAGCTCAAACCTGTTGAAAATAATAAATAATGGATTATTTATTTGAGGACATTAAAGGTTAAAGCAAATTAAACTGAAGTTGTCCTTTGCCAGTCATAAATATCATAGCATCTAAAGCTAACAACCTGGTCCTAAATAATAAGCATGAAGGTTATACACTAAATAAATCAATGGCTTTGGAACAACTTCTGCAGAAATTTAAATACCTGCCTTCTAAAATCATGTATTTCTGCAGCTAATCTGCTTGCAGATTAAATTTGTGACACACAAGGCAGTGATAAAAAATGCCAGCAAAAATGTGATAAGAAGTTGAAATAAAGACATTTCATAGATTTTTGTACTACTGCAAGGAAACTAGTAAATCCTAATTGCCATCTTGTGTATGTTCTGAGAACAAAAATGGGTCTGTACAATAGAAAGGTTTTACTAATGTGTATATTATGCAATACAAATTTGAAGAAGGCTGAAGGATCTGTTACATGCTCACAATGAACAAACTGAGCAACTTTTATCCCTGTTGTGACCATTGATGGGGACAGATTGTAATGATACACATTAACAGTATATCTTCTGTCTCTCTGTACTATTTTGTTTATATATAATTTCTATATGCACATGTCCTGAAAATAGACATTTGTTATATATAATTCGATTTTACAGTGTTTTTACATGCATTAGCATAAGAAAATAAAATTCCAACATGTCACTGATTGATATTAACAATTTCAATATCTTTCATCATATAATTAGTAATTTTCGTTAAAAATTGTGTTTTATCTCATAAAAGTTTGAGTTTATGTTGTGCTTATTCATCTGCAACACAGAACTCACACTGTTCTGTTGGTCGGAGGCTGATCATTCTGTCGATGGAGAGATGCACCTTGTCCTGTTGACGACTCACCTCGTCGTGGACTTGCTAGCTGTTGGTGACTGTAATATATTCAGTTATTCTGAGTGCACTTAATATTCTTGTTATGACAAAGAATAAACACACAACAATGATAGTAAAATGAATAATGACAAGTTGTATAGGATATTACTGATTCTAAATGCAACTGACAAACTCAACACGTAGACTTTTGTATATTGAAATCATTGAGACATAAATGAAAGATAAATTTAATGTTAAATAAATATCATTAATTATTATGAGCCATGACAGTTTGGTGCGACTGTAGACCAACCGTTGTGTACAAATTAAAAAAAAATATTATTCTCATTTCTAAAAGACTCCAAATTGATTGATCCCCTGTTGAAGCATCTGCTCCAATGAAGAATCCGATCAAATTCTCCCACAACCTTACAAAGCTGTATGTATTCAAGTAACAAATATTCCATCCAACAATTCATTTATCCTCTGGACTCCAAGCACTTAATCAAATCCTTTGTACTGGATATTCCTTTCTGCATTCGTATCCTAGAATTCTATCAAACCCCCTCCTTTCTCCAACTTTTTGAGCATTCTCTTTCAATAGCTAACATTGTTAACATGGCATAATCCACCGAAACACCACCACCAACTCTATCATTAAATGGACATACCATATGTATCACAACACATTCAGAAGCTTCGACTGACCTAGTTCAAACATGAAATGCCAACTGCAGAAAGGCAACATGACCACATTTCTAATTCTTACAGGAGAGACAACAATCTGAAGACAACCTGATATATGATATTTTTTTTATAATTTTTGTTTTCAAGTAACTAGGTGACCTTTAATTATATGTGCTTTAGAATGTTCCAAACGACACATCACAGTGCTGTGAGAATCTTTTTTTGTTGTTGAGATGTTTCCTTTGTGCGGTAAATAGGATTTTGAAAAGAATCTTTATAGGAAAATAATTTAAAAATGCAAATTTCTAAAAAAAAAAAAAGAATTTTAATTCAACATAAGTTCACTAAGTTTGTGATTTGAAGTTAAAGCTTTAATTCATTGCCAATTTCATCCAAGTTGGCATTGTTATAGGCCATGAAATGATGGGACTCAAAACTCTTCAGGTATGTGAACGAACATTTTCCTTATGTCGTCCATTTTTTTATTATTATTATTGTGTTTAGTATGGTATAGTCTTTGTTGGAAGGTAATTCCAATGGCTTAGCTGAATTTCAAAGTGTCCATTGTCAAGCCAAAAAGTTCACATTGCCATGAACAGTTAGCAGATCATTTGCTGCAAAGCTCATCTTCCAGTAGTGGGATATCCCGAAAGATCTCTTTTAATTTTTGGACACATTTGTCATAGGAAGTGTAAATTAATCATTCTTTATTTCTTTAGAACTTTGGCCATCATGAGCTGTAGTAAATGAAATCATCAGTTTTCAATTCAACTACTCAAAACTTATTAGGGTTCTTCGAGGAATTACGGAGAAGTGCATTTGGCTTACAAGTGTCCTTTCTACAGTAAACAATGCATCTTGTATCTGGGAACATTTTTATTGGAAAAAGCTATTTTGGGAAAAATGTGGACTTGTTGTCATTCTGCACTTAGCGATTCATACATAGGCCCCACCTCCAAGCAGTGTACACCATAGCAAGATTCCACAAATCCAACAGGTTCCATTTCTTCTCCACAGTCAGTGTGTTCCTGGTAACTTTAGTAGATGATGGGCTTACAGTCTATAATATCCTAAGTTTTGTTCTCCTTAACATGAAAAGATTATGCTGGACTGAAGTTTACTATTATATTTGGTAAATCTGTTTTGGTGTTTATAACTAACCACAAACATTTCATAAGTAAGAATCATAAGTTGTTTGTCAGTAAGTTTGCTTTTTGAAGAAATTTGCTTTTTTTATGCTCAAGACGGAACTCACACTATGACTTTTTCTCATTTAAACATTTGCTATTTTTAATACAAAGAGAAACTAAGGAAGAAGAAATAAAGGAGCCCATATGTCAATCACAATTATTGATGCAAGCCACCAGATATTTTTTATCTGAGAGGGATTCATTAAAACTGAAACATTGTAAAACACATGTTATGGTCCACATTTTTTTTTTTTTTTATTATTATTATTTTTTTTTTTTTTTTTTTTTTTTTTTTTTTTTTTTTGTAGATGATGATTATATATTAAAAGAGCAAATGTTTTTCTTAGTCTCACATGGGAAAAATGAATTTAAATATTAGAGTATTATGAGGTAATAATTTGTAGTAAAATGAAATTGAGCTTTTCTTATTGATCTCATTACACTGTGCAATGCTTTCTCTAAAAGGTAAGAGAACTCTTTCAAATATATAATTGTTGATAAGTCATTTCATCATGTCCTCCTGTGTTCTCAGTCAACTGAC
Source organism: Vandiemenella viatica (assembly GCA_031002005.1). Lineage (NCBI taxonomy): Eukaryota > Metazoa > Arthropoda > Insecta > Orthoptera > Morabidae > Vandiemenella > Vandiemenella viatica. The sequence goes on along the minus strand of CM061921.1, from coordinate 80,678,887 downwards.
AAGGATAATTTTTTCCAGTGTTCCAAAATGAGTTTAGTTTCCTTGAATGAGAAGATGAAACCATGGTTACAAATAAACCAATTCTGTCAGGCAGCTTATATAAGTATCATTCAAACAGTCTGGAGAAAGATTTTGTAGATGACTGCATTGCACTTTATGACTTTAATTAAATGAATCTCTTTTTTGCCAACTGCAAAACCTCAATCTCAACCTAAACTACACTGGAGGTATTACATCCTATCATATTGGATTGATATGACTCACACTCAAAATATCCTCGGTTACCTTCTGCTGAATTATAGCATTGCATTCAGCTGATTTGAAAAAGTTGTTTAAAAATACATGCCCACCAATGCCCCCACAAAAAATAACATCCAGGTATCTTTTCTTTCAACAGGTAATGCTGCATGGCAAGTAGTATCTTCATTGGGTCCACAAAAACTCCAAGCTTATTGTTGTCAAATCTTTTCTGGTCTCTGAATATATATGTAAACTCACACTTCATTTAGCAACAATTGTATTAATACTTGTGAAATCACATTCCGTATGAACAATAGCTCAACAGAACACCAAGTTGGATGTTGTATGTGCAAATTGCCATCTATGATTGACAGCATAATCGAGAAGCATTTGACGTAATCTTATAGCTTCAATACCATGGCAGTGAAGCTAAAATTTTTGTGGCCGTCCTTTATTTACAATTCATCCTGATCAGTAGCTAATTTTTGCTAGTGAATTGAAATAAATAAAGTTTTTACGGCCTATAATAAAATGTATACAGTTAGTTTGTGACACAGCAGAAATAGTTTTTATATTGAGCTAGGAATTAATAGTAATAGTTTTGTAAAGAAAATAAATAAATTATGTCCTTTGGGCATAGATGCAGTTAAATAACAATTGCCCCAGGGTTGGGAAGGGGCCCGGGGGGGGGGGGGAATTTACCATAGTGAAGAGAGAATACAGTGAGGTTTGAACAATATAGATCAGGTATATGAGTAGCAACTATTAATATTAGTCTTTGCTAAATAAGAACTTGGCATTTTCGGATACTTGATCTCTCAAATGTAGTTCTGTGAAGAGAAAGAGAAAAGGACGTCAATTAAGCTCAAACCTGTTGAAAATAATAAATAATGGATTATTTATTTGAGGACATTAAAGGTTAAAGCAAATTAAACTGAAGTTGTCCTTTGCCAGTCATAAATATCGTAGCATCTAAAGCTAACAACCTGGTCCTAAATAATAAGCATGAAGGTTATACACTAAATAAATCAATGGCTTTGGAACAACTTCTGCAGAAATTTAAATACCTGCCTTCTAAAATCATGTATTTCTGCAGCTAATCTGCTTGCAGATTAAATTTGTGACACACAAGGCAGTGATAAAAAATGCCAGCAAAAATGTCGTGATAAGAAGTTGAAATAAAGACAGTTCATAGATTTTTGTACTACTGCAAGGAAACTAGTAAATCCTAATTGCCATCTTGTGTATGTTCTGAGAACAAAAATGGGTCTGTACAATAGAAAGGTTTTACTAATGTGTATATTATGCAATACAAATTTGAAGAAGGCTGAAGGATCTGTTACATGCTCACAATGAAGAAACTGAGCAACTTTTATCCCTGTTGTGACCATTGATGGGGACAGATTGTAATGATACACATTAACAGTATATCTTCTGTCTCTCTGTACTATTTTGTTTATATATAATTTCTATATGCACATGTCCTGAAAATAGACATTTGTTATATATAATTCGATTTTACAGTGTTTTTACATGCATTAGCATAATAAACTAAAATTCCAACATGTCTCCGATTGATATTAACAATTTCAATATCTTTCATCATATAATTAGTAATTTTCGTTAAAAATTGCGTTTTATCTCATAAAAGTTTGAGTTTATGTTGTGCTTATTCATCTGCAACACAGAACTCACACTGTTCTGTTGGTCGGAGGCTGATCATTCTGTCGACGGAGAGATGCACCTTGTCCTGTTGACGACTCACCTCGTCGTGGACTTGCTAGCTGTTGGTGACTGTAATATATTCAGTTATTCCGAGTGCACTTAATATTCTTGTTATGACAAAGAATAAACACACAACAATGATAGTAAAATGAATAATGACAAGTTGTATAGGATATTACTGATTCTAAATGCAACTGACAAACTCAACACGTAGACTGTTGTATATTGAAATCATTGAGACATAAATGAAAGATAAATTTAATGTTAAATAAATATCATTAATTGTTATGAGCCATGACAGTTTGGTGCGACTGTAGACCAACCGTTGTGTAAAAATTAAAAAAAAATATTATTCTCATTTCTAAAAGACTCCAAATTGATTGATCCCCTGTTGAAGCATCTGCTCCAATGAAGAATCCGATCAAATTCTCCCACAACCTTACAAAGCTGTATGTATTCAAGTAAGAAATATTCCATCCAACAATTCATTTATCCTCTGGACTCCAAGCACTTAATCAAATCCTTTGTTCTGGATATTCCTTTCTGCATTTGTATCCTAGAATTCTATCAAACCCCCTCCTTTCTCCAACTTTTTGAGCATTCTCTTTCAATAGCTAACATTGTTAACATGGCATAATCCACCGAAACACCACCACCAACTCTATCATTAAATGGACATACCATATGTATCACAACACATTCAGAAGCTTCGACTGACCTAGTTCAAATATGAATTGCTAACTGCAGAAAGGCAACATGACCACATTTCTAATTCTTACAGGAGAGACAACAATCTGAAGACAACCTGATATATGATATTTTTATAATTTTTGTTTTCAAGTAACTAGGTGACCTTTAATTATATGTGCTTTAGAATGTTCCAAACGACACATCACAGTGCTGTGAGAATCTTTTTTTGTTGTTGAGATGTTTCCTTTGTGCGGTAAATAGGATTTTGAAAAGAAGCTTTATAGGAAAATAATTTAAAAATCGTAAGAACCTTAGAATTTTAGCAAATTCGAGCCTCTCACCTTTAGGTATTAAGGGAAAAGCTCACTCTTTAGTAACAGGTAGTTTCATTTCGTGTACAGGTTATGAGAGTGAAGCTTTATATAGCATGCAGATACTGTAACCAAACAAACTAAATAAACCCTTTTAGGAACAGTAAAAGTATTCAAAAGTAAATAAAAGCCCTAAAGTAAACCTTTTATAACAAAAAGAAAACATTAGTTTGGGAGGAAATAGGTTAAATCACACAAAGTAAATTTCAAATAATAACTTTTGCTATAGGTTATCTTCACAGTTTCTAAACCAATTTAAAGGCAGTAAAGACTGTCAGTAGTTGCTAAATGCCGGATATTAACTTTGTATAACAATAAATAAACTTTAAATCAACGGAAAATTAAATAATCATTAATAATCCAACTTTGAAATTATGAGCTTCTACTTGGGAGCATTTTGTCATTTCTAAACCGAATTACGAGCAAGAAAGTAACTCAATATTTAATAAACCAACTAAATTAACTTCCTATAATAATACTAAAACCTTTTACTAACCTGAAACATGATAATCCATGATAATCCAGTTCAACTCACAAGAGATTTCTAATATTTGGCATTTCACTGTTTTTACCCACTTTCGAACAGAATAAGGTAGTTTTAAAGAAGTAATAAAGCAATTAAAATATAATTTCACTACAATTTCGTAGTTTCTGAACGTATAAATAACTTAAATCAAATTTTAACACTCCATCAGATGCACTTCACTTTTAACATTTTTTATCACAAAATCCTAGAGAACTTTCGAAATAAAAAGTAGATTTTCGGGAAGACCTAAAAATCTAATACCACATATAATAATTTCAAGTAATTCCAAGCAGTAGAACCAATTCTATAAAGGTTTTAAAGATTATTTTTCAGTGAAAGCACGTGCATAGTTTAGAAATTAATTACAACTGTTCGAAATCAGATACAGAGATGAGACAACTTTTAGAACACGTCATTTAATTCAGAGAATATTTGAGTAATTTTACATTTTGGATAAAAGTAATAGAAACAAAGTTATTAAATTAAAACTAAATAGCATTTTTAGTAAATCTTGCTCGCACCGTAATTTCACTATCAGTGCATCAATCTTAATAAAATTTATACCATAAAACTCAGGAATTTTAGTAGAACACACTGATAATAATATTATTTGTGTAAATTGTGGTTTTATAAAAATGACGAAATAAAGAAGCTTCTAGAACAATAGTAATTCCCCAGGGTAGAAAAATAGTTCACTCCTACACTAAGATCTTTAAAACCAGATGCTTAAAGTTATTCGCTATATATCCATTATTTCACTATTAAGAAAGTCTAAACACTGACAGCCTTTAAGTTTCGTATAATTGTTTAGTTACCGAGATATTTCCGGCCTAAAGTTTCTAAGTGTTAGCGGAGAGCTGCATTTTGGCTCTGACGTCAGCGAGGGTATATAACATGAGGAGGTGTGAAGACGCCATCTTTTCTAGTTCCGGAGCAGTGCTATCATGACGTTATAGGTGTGTGTGCGCTGGTGAGGTTGGTAGCTGAGGATTTGGGTTGGTACCACCGGGTCGGCCATCATGGGATTTTTGCTTTTGGGCGCGGCACTTGTTTCTTAACATGAACTTGTAATTTTCATCAGGGGTGTCGGTCGGTCTTAACTTCTCTCCACAATCTGCAAACTTTGGAACGAGTGTTTGATTTGCCTAGTCAACTTTGAGAATGCTGTTTTGAACTTTTGATTTCATTTAAATAAATTTGAAGAATTTTTGGGAAAGTGAACTGTTTTATTTCCGTAGATATTGAATCACCTTTTCAATATTTGAGGTCATCAAATATTGTGGCGACCTGAAGCATTCTAGTTGAATATCCAGGCAACATGGTCAAAGCAAATTAACATATTCAGTAAGTTTTCATCGAACAGTGAGGTGCTATCAAGAGTTTAAGTTAAGGCACTTAGGCGATACTCAACCTCGGTATCGGTCTGGTTCCTTACAAAATGCAAATTTCTAAAAAAAAAAAAGGATTTTAATGCAACATAAGTTCACTAAGTATGTGATTTGAAGTTAAAGCTTTAATTTATTGCCAATTTCGTCCAAAGATGCCATTGTTATAGGCCATGAAATGATGGGACCCAAAATCTCTTCAGGTATGTGAACTAACATTTTCCTTATGTCGTCCATTTTTTTAATTATTATTATTGTGTTTAATATGGTATAGTCTTTCTTGGAAGGTAATTCCAATGGCTTAGCTGTATTTCAAAGTGTCCATTGTCAAGCCATAAAGTTCACATTGCCATGAACAGTTAGCAGATCATTTGCTGCAAAGCTCATCTTCCAGTAGTGGGATATCCCGAAAGATCTCTTTTAATTTTTGGACACATTTGTCATAGGAAGTGTAAATTAATCATTTTTTATTTCTTTAGAACTTTGGCCATCATGAGCTGTAGTAAATGAAATCATCAGTTTTCATTTCAACTACTAAAAACTTATTAGGGTTCTTCGAGGAATTATGGAGAAGGGCATTTGGCTTACAAGTTTGCTTTCTACAATAAACAATGCATCTTGTATCTGGGAACAGTTTTACTCGAAAAAGCTATTTTTGGAAAAATGTGGACTTGTTGTCTTTCTGCACTTAGCGATTCATACATAGGCCCCACCTCCAAGCAGTTTACATCATAGCAAGATTCCACAAATCCAACAGGTTCAATTTCTGCTCCACAGTCGGTGTGTTTCTGGTAACTACCGTGTAGGAACTAGCTTAACAATATATCCCTATTTTCTTTTCGTCTTCTCCCACAATCTAATCCATTCTTGCTGAGGAATGTAGGCTTTGGCTCACCTGAAATATTGAGAGCTCAATTCTGACTTTTATCTTGTGTTAGTGCAGTGCTACTAGCTCCAACTTTAGTAGATGATGGGCTTACAGTCTATATCCTAGGTTATGTTCTCCTTAACATGAAAATATTATACTGGACTGTAGTTTACTATTTTTTTGGTAAATCTGTTTTGGTGTTTATAACTAACCACAAACATTTCATAAGTACGAATCATAAGGTTTTTGTCAGTAAGTTTGCTTTTTGAAGAAATTTGCTTTTTTCATGCTCAAGACGGAACTCACACTATGAGTTTTTCTCATTTAAACATTTGCTATTTTTAATACAAAGAGAAACTAAGGAAGAAGAAATAAAGGAGCCCATATGTCAATCACAATTATTGATGCAAGTCACAAGATATTTTTTATCTGAGAGGGATTCATTAAAACTGACACATGGTAAAACACATGTTATGGTCCACATTAGAGTATTATGAGGTAATAATTTGTAGTAAAATGAAATTGAGCTTTTCTTATTGATCTCATTACACTGTGCAATGGTTTCTCTAAAAGGTAAGAGAACTCTTTCAAATATATAAGTGTTGATAAGTCATTTCATCATGTCCTCCTGTGTTCTCAGTCAACTGACAAGGATAATTTTTTCCAGTGTTCCAAAATGAGTTTAGTTTCCTTGAATGAGAAGATCAAACCATGGTTACAAATAAACCAATTCTGTCAGGCAGTTTATATAAGTATCATTCAAACAGTCTGGAGAAAGATTTTGTAGATGACTGCATTGCACTTTATGACTTTAATTAAATGAATCTCTTTTTTCCCAACTGCAAAACCTCAATCTCAACCTAAACTACACTGGAGGTATTACATCCTATCATATTGGATTGATATGACTCATACTCAAAATATCCTCTGTTACCTTCTGCTGAATTAAAGCATTGCATTCAGCTGACTTCCCATTTGAAAAAGTTGTTTAAAAATACATGCCCACCAATGCCCCCACAAAAAATAACATCCAGGTATCTTTTCTTTCAACAGGTAATGCTGCATGGCAAGTAGTATCTTCATTGGGTCCACAAAAACTCCAAGCTTATTGTTGTCAAATCTTTTCTGGTCTCTGAATATATATGTAAACTCACACTTCATTTAGCAATAATTGTATTAATACTTGTGAAATCACATTCCGTATGAACAATAGCTCAACAGAACACCAAGTTGGATGTTGTATGTGCAAATTGCCATCTATGATTGACAGCATAATCGAGAAGCATTTGATGTAATCATATAGCTTCAATACCATGGCAGTGAAGCAAAAATTTTTGTGGGCGGCCTTTATTTACAATTCATCCTTATCAGTAGCTTATTTTTGCAAGTGAATTGAAATAAATAAAGTTTATACGGCCTATAATGCAATGTATACAGTTAGCTTGTGACACAGCAGAAATAGTTTTTATATTTAGCTAGGAATTAATAGTAATAGTTTTGTAAAGAAAATAAATAAATTATGTTCTTTGGGCATAGATGCAGTTAAATAACAATTGCTCCCAGGGTTGGGAAGGGGCCGGGGGGGGGGGGGGGGAATTTTACCATAGTGAAGAGAGAATACAGTGAGGTTTGAACAATATAGATCAGGTATATGAGTTGCAGCTATTAATATTAGTCTTTGCTAAATAAGAACTTGGCATTTTCGGATACTTGATCTCTCAAATGTAGATCTGTGAAGAGATAGAGAAAAGGACGCCAATTAAGCTCAAATCTCTTGAAAATATTAAAAAAAGATTATTTACTTGAGGACATTAAAGGTTAAAGCAAATGAAACTGATGTTGTCCTTAGCCAGTCATAAATATCATAGCATCTAAAGCTTACAACCTGGTCCTAAATAATAAGCATGAAGGTTATACACTAAATAAATCAATGGCTTTGGAACTACTTCTGCAGAAATTTAAATACCTGCCTTCTAAAATCATGTATTTCTGCAGCTAATTTGCTTACAGGTTAAATTTGTGACACACAAGGCAGTGATAAAAATGCCAGCAAAAATGTCATGATAAGAAGTTGAAATTAATACAGTTCATAGATTTTTGTACTACTGCAAGAAAACTAGTAAATCCTAATTGCCGTCTTGTGTATGTTCTGAGAACAAAAATGGGTCAGTACAATAGCAAGGTTTTGCTAATGTGTATATTATGCAAAACAAATTTGAAGAATGCTGAAGCATCTGTTACATGCTCACAATGAAGAAACTGAGCAACTTTTATCCCTGTTGTGACCATTGATGGGGACAGATTGTAATGATACACATTAACAGAATATCTTCTGTCCCTCTGTACTATTTTGATTATGTATAATTTCTATATGCACATGTCCTGAAAATAGACATTTGTTATATATAATTCGATTTTACAGTGTTTTTCATGCATTAGCATAATAAACTAAAATTCCAACATGTCTCCGATTGATATTCACAATTTCAATATCTTTCACCATATAATTAGTAATTTTTGTTAAAAATAGTGTTTTATCTCATAAAAGTTTGAATTTATGATGTGCTTATTAATCTGCAGCACAGAACTCACACTGGTCTGTTGGACGGCGGCCGAGAATTCGGTTGACGGAGAGTTGCACCTTGTCCTGTTGACGACTCACCTCGTTGTGGACTTGCAAGCTGTTGGTGACTGTAATATATTCACTTTTTCCGAGTGCACTTAATACTCTTGTTATGACGAAGAATAAACACACAACAATGATAGAAAAATGAATAATGAAAAGTTGTATAGGATATTACTGATTCTAAATGCAACTGACAAACTCAACACGTAGACTGTTGTATATTGAAATCATTGAGACATAAATGAAAGATAAATTTAATGTTAAATGAATATCATTAATTATTATGAGCCATGACAGTTTGGTGCGACTGTAGACCAACCGTTGTGTACAAATTAAAAAAAAAATATTATTCTCATTTCTAAAAGACTCCAAATTGATTGATCCCCTGTTGAAGCATCTGCTCCAACGAAGAATCCGATCAAATTCTCCCAATTCATTTATCCTCTGGACTCCAAGCACTTAATCAAATCCTTTGTTCTGGATATTCCTTTCTGCATTCGTATCCTACAATTCTATCAAACCCCCTCCTTTCTCCAACTTTTTGAGCATTCTCTTTCAATAGCTAACATTGTTAACATTGCATAATCCACCGAGCCACCATCACCAACTCTATCATTAAATGGACATACCATATGTATCACAACACATTCAGAAGCTTCGACTGACCTAGTTCAAACATGAAATGCTAACTGCAGAAAGGCAACATGACCACGTTTCTAATTCTTACAGGAGAGACAACAATCTGAAGACATCCTGATATATGATATTTTTTTTATAATTTTTGTTTTCAAGTAACTAGGTGACCTTTAATTATATGTGCTTTAGAATGTTCCAAACGACACATCACAGTGCTGTGAGAATCTTTTTTGTTGTTGAGATGTTTCCTTTGTGCGGTAAATAGGATTTTGAAAAGAATCTTTATAGGAAAATAATTTAAAAATGCAAATTTCTAAAAAAAAAAAGAATTTTAATTCAACATAAGTTCACTAAGTTTGTGATTTGAAGTTAAAGCTTTAATTCATTGCCAATTTCATCCAAGTTGCCATTGTTATAGGCCATGAAATGATGGGACTCAAAACTCTTCAGGTATGTGAACGAACATTTTCCTTATGTCGTCCATTTTTTTATTATTATTATTGTGTTTAGTATGGTATAGTCTTTGTTGGAAGGTAATTCCAATGGCTTAGCTGAATTTCAAAGTGTCCATTGTCAAGCCAAAAAGTTCACATTGCCATGAACAGTTAGCAGATCATTTGCTGCAAAGCTCATCTTCCAGTAGTGGGATATCCCGAAAGATCTCTTTTAATTTTTAGACACATTTATCATAGGAAGGGCAAATTAATCATTTTTTATTTCTTTAGAACTTTGGCCATCATGAGCTGTAGTAAATGAAATCATCAGTTTTCATTTCAACTACTAAAAACTTATTAGGGTTCTTCGAGGAATTATGTAGAAGTGCATTTGACTTACAACTGTCCTTTCTACAGTAAACAATGCATCTTGTATCTGGGAACAGTTTTAATGGAAAAAGCTATTTTTGGAAAAATGTGGACTTGTTGTCTTTCTGCACTTAGCGGTTCATACATAGGCCCCACCTCCAAGCAGTTTACACCATAGCAAGATTCCACAAATCCAACAGGTTCAATTTCTGCTCCACAGTCAGTGTGTTTCTGGTAACTACCGTGTAGGAACTAGCTTACCAATATATCCCTATATTCTTTTCCTGTCTTCTCCCACAATCTAAACCATTCCTGCTGAGGAATGTGAGCTTTGGTTCACCTAAAATATTGAGAGTTCAAGTTTGACTTTTATCTTGTGTTGGTGCAGTGCTACTAGCTCTAACTTTAGTAGATGATGGGCTTACAGTCTATATCCTCCTTAACATGAAGCGATTATGCTGGACTATAGTTTACTATTTTATTTGGTAAATCTGTTTTGGTGCTTATAACTAACCACAAACATTTCATAAGTAAGAATCATGAGATTTTTGTCAGTAAGTTGCTCTTTTGAAGAATTTTGCAGTTTTATTCCCAAGATGGAACTGACACTATGACTTATTTCTCATTTAAATATTTGCTATTTTTAATACAAAGAGAAACTAAGGAAGAAGAAATAAAGGAGCCCATATGCCATTCACAATTATTGATGCAAGCTACCAAGTATTTTTTTGCTGAGAGGTCTTCATTAAAACTGAAACATGGTAAAACACATGTTATGGTGTCAGTCAGCTTATGTCAGTATCATTCAGACAGTCTGGTGGATGATATCGTAGATGACTACATTGCATTTGATTACTTTAATTAAATGAATCTCTTTTATTCCCAACTGCAAAACCTCAATCTCAACCTAAACTACACTGGAGGTATTACATCCTATCATATTGGATTGATATGACTCATACTCAAAATAACCTCTGTTACCTTCTGCAGTATTATAGCTTTGGTTTCAGCTGACTTCCCATTTGAAAAAGTTGTTTAAAATACATGCCCACCAATTCCCCCACAAAAAATCACATCCAGGTATCTTTTCTTTTAACAGGTAATGCTGCATGGCAAGTAGTATCTTCATTGAGTCCACAAAAACTCCAAGCTTATTGTTGTCAAATCTTTTCTGGCCTCTGAATATATATATCTAAACTCACACTTTATTTAGCAACAATTGTGTTAAAAATTGTGAAATCACATTCCATATGAAGAATAGTTCAACTGATCACCTAGTTGCATGTTGTATGTGCCAATTGCCATCTATGATTGACAGTATAATCGAGAAGGATTTGATGTAATCTTATAGCTTCAATACCATGGCAGTGAAGCAAAAATTTTTGTGGGCGGCCTTTATTTACAATTCATCCTGATCAGTAGCTAATTTTTGCTAGTGAAATGAAACAAATAAAGTTTATACAGCCCATAATATAATGTATACAGTTAGTTTGTGACACAGCAGAAATAGTTTTTATATTTAGCTAGGAATTAATAGCAATAGTTTTGTGAAGAAAATAAATAAATTTTGTTCTTTGGGCTTAGATGCAGTTAAATAACAATTGCTCCCAGGGTGAGGAAGGGGCCGGGGGGGAGGGGGTTGAATTTTACCATAGTGAAGAGAGAATACAGTGAGGTTTGAACAATATAGATCAGGTATATGAGTTGCAGCTACAAATATAAGTCTTTGCTAAATAAGAACTTGGCATTTTCGGATACTTGATCTCTCAAATGTAGTTCTGTGAAGAGATAGACAAAAGAATGTCAATAAAGCTAAAAACCTGTTGAAAATAAATAATAATAGATTATTTATTTCAGGACATTAAAGGTTAAAGCAAATTAAACTGAAGTTGTCCCCTGCCAGTCATAAATATCATAGCATCTAAAGCTAACAACCTGGTCCTAAATAATTAGCAAAAAGATTATACACTAAATAAATCAATGGCCTTGCAACAACTTCTGCAGAAATTTAAATACCTGCCTTCTAAAATCATGTATATCTGCAGCTAATTTGCTTACAGGTTAAATTTGTGACACACAAGGCAGTGATAAAAATGCCAGCAAAAATGTCATGATAAGAAGTTGAAATAAAGACAGTTCATAGATTTTTGTACTACTGCAAGGAAACTAGTAAATCCTAATTGCCATCTTGTGTATGTTCTGAGAACAAAAATGGGTCTGTACAATAGCAAGGTTTTACTTGTGTATATTATGCAATACAAATTTGAAGAATGCTGATGGATCTGTTACATGCTCACAATGAACAAACTGTGCATCTTTTATCCCTGTTGTGACCATTGATGGGGACAGATTGTAATGATACACATTAACAGTATATCTTCTGTCTCTCTGTACTATTTTGATTATATATAATTTCTAAATGCACATTACCAGAAAATAGACATTTGTTATATATAATTCGATTTTAGAGTGTTTTTTCATGCATTTTATAAGAAACTAAAATTCCAGCATGTCTCTGATTGATATTAACAATTTCAATAGCTTTCATCACATGATTAGTCATTTTCCTTAAAAATTGTGTTTTATCTCATAAAAGTTTGAGTTTATGTTGTGCATATTCATCTGCAACACAGAACTCACACTGGTCTGTTGGACGGAGGCTGATCATTCTGTCGATGGCGTGATGCACCATGTCGTATTGAAGACGCACCTCGTCGTGGACTTGCACGCTGTTGGTTACTGTAATATCGCAGAAAAAAATGGATAAATCCTTTATCCACAATCTTATAGATACAAGAATGATTAATATCTCAAAAGATTTGTCAATTTATAGTGCACACTAAATAAAAGTTTGAGGAGGATAGTAAAATTTTAAGTATTTTTTTTTTATGGGAAAGTGATACTTTATCAGAAAATGTGGTTCTCAACGCAATTAAATTCAGAGAGGCAACATAATTAAAAGATAGTAGGAATTTTTCTGAGCACAAAACACTAATTGTTACTAGGATTCATGCAGTATTTTTGCCAGAATCTGAAAAAGTTAATTAAATAAATTAATAACTAATACATGGAAATGGATGACTTCCAGTGGTGAGATGTGATGAATATTAGAATTATACAGAAAAATAACAAAAATTTCAAACCATAGGAAAAGTATTCATAAAGCATTATTGTAGGGGGATAGTATCACTACCTTATTGGAAATTTGATGGTGAATCATTTAAAGTATTTTCAGAGCTGTAAGTTCATTATTTTTGGAGATATCAATTTTCTAAATTACGCATTGTGAAGCTAGTTTTCATTTCACCCAGTTATAAAGGTGTAACCAAGCAGATATATACAGGGTGTTACAAAACGGTACGGCCAAACTTTCAGGAAACATTCCTCACAGACAAACAAAGAAAATATGTTATGTGGACATGTGTCTGGAAATGCTTACTTTCCATGTTAGAGCTCATTTTAGTTTCGTTAGTATGTACCCCATGTTCTTCCACCTACACTCAATGGAGCATGTTATCATGATTTCATACAGGATACTCTACCTGTGCTGCTTGAAGATGTGCCTTTACAAGTATGACACAACATGTGGTTCATGCACGATGGAGCTCCTGCACATTTCAGTCGACGTGTTCGTACGCTTCTCAACAACAGATTCAGTGGCCGATGGATTGGTAGAGGCAGACCAATTCCATGGCCCCCACGCTCTCCTGACCTCAACCCTCTTGACTTCCAGTTATGGGGGCATTTGAAAGCCCTTGTCTACGCAACCCCGGTACCAAATATAGAGACTCTTCGTGCTCGTATTGTGGACGGCTGTGATACAATACGCCATTCTCCAGGGCTGCATCAGCGCATCAGGGATTCCATGCGACGGAGGGTGGATGCATGTATCCTTGCTAACTGAGGACATTTTGAAACATTTCCTGTAACTAAAGTGTTTGAAGTCACGCTGGTACGTTCTGTTGCTGTGTGTTTCCTTTCCATGTTTAATGTGATTTGAAGAGAAGTAATAAAATGAGCTCTAACATGGAAAGTAAGAATTTCTGGACACATGTCCACATAACATATTTTCTTTGTTTGTGTGTGAGGAATGTTTCCTGAAAGTTTGGCCGTACCTTTTTGTAACACCCTGTATATATATACATATATATAAGTGGAGTAGATCACTTTAAGAGTTGTTTCAGCTTGATACTGTAAATACTTTAGCCATTAGAGAGATTTCAAGATTCGATATGAAAATATTTTTTTACAGCCAAAGTATGGTAGATACTGAAATTTTCACTGAGATCAACTTTAACGTTAATAATTAGGTACACACACTGTAAAAATTTCAAGTCAATTAAATGTAAACAAATTTTAAGGAAAGCCCGTGACTTTGTGAGAAACTAGATATTCCAGATTCACACGCCGCTGTTATAAAAAGGTTCCCAGTGATGAGGGGAATGTCAGTTGATTGTGAATACTTGGGCAGCCACCACGTCAGTTGGCTAGTGGTTTGGCTCAATATGCAGGGGTATGAGGTGAGTCGATTCCCAGAAGTGTCTCCAGTTCAGCAGCCATCTTAGAAATTTTTGGATGCGTGTGACTTAGTCGCCAAATTCTCATATAGCTGTAATCAGTTAGGGGTTTGTGAGGGTTGACCTTGCTTGATTCACTTATCAGTACCTGCAACATTTATTTTGGAGAAGATTTCCGATACCTACAGATTGATTACTGAACTTGTAAAATTTTTATGACGAATAAAGTGAACTTTTATTCTATTACATACCTTTGCCAGATTAAGCTGATAAGTGTTAAACCCCACACTTTGAGCTATCTTTCGACTGCATGTGACCATTCACTCTGATGGATAATGAGTTCAAGGTAAGGCAGATGTAGGAACTTTGGCAGTGGATGCAGGTGAGCTGGTATATGAGATGGGTTGTGGTACAAGTGGCATGGCCTATGATGTGGTGGGTTTCACCAGTAGTAGGATTGCAATAGGTTGTGGTAGGTGGATGCATACTGCACGTTTTGCATTGGGGCCTGTTACACGGGAAGGATCCGAATGGTGGTTTAGGTGTATTAGAGGGTTGATATTTGTGTACAAGTATATTTTTTAGGTTAGGTGGTCTGCTGAAGGTGGCACGTGGTGTGGTGGGAAAGATAGTGGGAAGAATGCGGAGCATTTCAGAAAGGATCTGAGGTAGTTGCAGCCAAAACAAAGAATTTGATTTACTGATTCCAAGCTAGGGAAAAACTGGGTGAGAAAAACAGGGTTCTGTTTGGTTTTTAGTTGTGTGTGTCAGTGTGGTGGACAGTTTTTGACCCTTGATATTTGTTTCTGGACTAATTCTGGAGGATGTTTGCGGTTTATGAGTGCCTGGATCAGGTTGTTGGAGTAAAGAGCAAAGGATTCCTGGTCAGAGCAGATGAGCAGATGAGTTTGCCTCAGATGACTAGGCTGTATGGGATGGAAAGTTTTGTGTGATAGGAATGACAGCTATCAAAATGGAGATATTGTTGTAGGTTAGTGGGTTTGATGTGGACAAAGTAGTATAAGTGAGCATTCTGTACAGAGATGTCCACATCCAGGAAAGTGATGTCAGTTTGAGTTAGCCCCGAAATATTGTGTTTGTATATTATTTCATGTTGCTGCTGCTCTCCTACCTTCAACTTTGGTGAGTGTTGGGTATAATTTATCTTTCAATTCCACATAAATATTGGCTCATGGCAGTTCTTTCACTCCATTGTTACCAAACCTTTAACTTAGTTACTACTAGCTGCTAATAATTTTTATATTGATCAGAACAATTATATAGGGTTTGTTTGTGACAAGGTATTAAAATAAATAACAAATAACACCTCAATTCAGATCCAGTGTACTGGAAATGACTTCAGTCTTTCAAAGAAATTGATCTACACGAGGCATATAATAATACATTTCTACAAAAGCCTTTCAAAACAAGGTCAAATATGACAACTATAAAACCATATTTTTTTACACTGATTATATATTAACAGCCAGGCTCAAGCAATAATGATGAAGTAATATAACTAACAAATATGGCAAATTATACGGAAATAAACAAAATCTCCCCAAAATAAACAAAGTCATATGAGGTACCTGTTTGAAGAGACTACGTAATAGCTAGCATATATCAAAGTGTGCACAACCAGAAAATACATTTTTGTTATATATGATTTGATTTTTATGTGATTTTTCGTGTACTGGTAGAAAAACTAAAATTCCAACTTGTTTCTTCTTTATGATCACAAATTCAATAGCCAATGGATGTATCATTAATTTTTGATAAAAATGGTGATTTGAAAAAATTAGTTTCAGATTATTTAGTGCATATTCATTTGCATCACAGAAAACTCACTCAGAGCTGACTGAGCAAAAGTTACTATAATGGCGATGGATGGTGTGCTGGTTGTAAGCACCTTATAATTTTGGTAAATTCTAGTTTCTTAGTTTCAAGTAGAAGGGACCAAGTAAGCGTTCATTTAAACATATAGTTTTCATTGCACACACAGGTTATGGGGTGAACGTTTCATATAGAAGCTGATACCACAACCTAATTTATTAAATAAACCATTTTAAAAGCAGTAAAGACCCACAACATTTAATAAAAGCACTAAATAAACTTTTTATAAGAGTAAAGAAACTTTTAACTAACCTGGAATAGGATAATCCATTATAATCCAACTTGTAAACAAAAGATTTTGGCTATGTGACCATTTCACTATTTCTGAACACTTTTAAAGGAAGTAAAGTAATTTTTAAATAATAATAGTTCAAAAGAAAGTTGAATTTACTAAACTTTCGTAGTTTTAGGCGTGTAAATTATGTAAATAAATTTTTAAACACTTCGATAAATGCACTCCCACGTCCAACATTTTTTATCACATGTTCCTAGTAATTTCCTGAAATAAAAAGTAGATTTCCTAAAAGAACCAAAAGTCTAGTATCACATATCTAAATTTCAGAATGTTCGATGCAGTAGAACAGATTTTATATAGGTTTTTAGAATTATTTCATCACTAAACACATGTGGTTCACTTAAGAATTATTTGCAACTAAACCAAGACACTTTCAGAGATGAAATGACTTTTAAAACACATAACTAAATTCAAAGAAAATCCCGATAATTTTTCCTTTTCGATACAAACTATATGTTAATAATTATTAACAAAAACCCGTATGACATCTAAACAGTTAATTTACCAAATCTTGTCTAAGCTGTAACTTTGCTATCTCGCCTCCAATCTCAGTATAATTTACACCATTAAACTCAGGAATTTTTGTAAAACGTTTTGACACTAATTTTATACAGGTAATTTGAAATTCAGCAGTATTCCTTAAAAAAAATTGAATAAATTCAAATGCTTGGGTAAATCCCCACTGGCTTCAGAAGACTTGGTATCACTACGCAAATTAAATAAAAATTAAAACTAATCACTCGAAATTTCTAACTAAACATCCTTTATGCATCATGATGATAAGAAAACATACTTTCAGAGTTTGAACGCTTTTTATAATTTGGATCATTTACACATTTTTGCTAAGCGGCAGTATACATGTGGGTTACAGTTGGAGTCAATATAAGCGGGAGCCCAGTGGAAGAGGTGTCTTTACTCCGGGAACGATATGTAAGGTAACTCCACGTCAGTAGATTTGTTGCAGGTCAGTTTTGCTGCGCTAGCCTGGAAACGAGAGTCGGCCATGTTGGGTGCTCTTGTGCGAGACCATGATTTCAATGACTACTAAGAACTTTTAATTTTCTAAAAGGGTTTTGGTCAGTATCTTGTTCTCCCCACAATCTGCAATTTTCTGTAAATGTTTGTTCGATCACCTACTAAACTGTAGAATGCAATTTTAAAATATGACTTTTGAAAATAAACTTCAGATTTATATCAAAGTTAACTATTATGATTTTATAGTAAATTGAACCTTTTCTAAGTTTGTGGTTTAAACAAATTTAGTGGCGACCTGTACGCATCTCAGTTGAGAATACAGGTAGGCAACATGGTCAATTAAAATTATTAACATCAGATAACTTTCATTTCAAGTGAACTGCTAGCTAAGGTGCATCAGCTGGTACTCCACTCCGGTAACAGTTTTGTGTCTTACATGGTGTATGTCTAATATGAGGTCGTCCTATTCTAAGTGGTGATCCATGATGTGGATGCATGTGACACTGGCATCTGTCAACATATTTAGTCTTTCCATGTTCACTCAATATTCTCATTATCACAAAGAATAAACCGTCAACAATGCTAATGAAATGATTTTTAAAAAACGTTATATGTTTTTACTGAAGGTAAATGTAGCTGACAAAGCCAATGAATGAACTGTTGCTTACTAAAATATCCTGGATATAAATAATTTAATGTTAAATAAATACCATGAATAATTATAAGCCACAAAAAGTCATTATGAATTTTGATCAACTGTAGTGTAAAATTTTTGGACTTCTTTATTTTGGAAAACAATAAAAAGAAAAGAACCCATACAGACTGATCAGCTCCAGTGAAGAATCTGATTCCCACAACCTGGCACTCGATTAGGCGGCATCCATTAATTATCAAATAGAGGGATAGGTCGATGGAAATCTCACGTCAGCTTTTATTTTCAGATTGCCGTCCTTCAAACAACAGTATAGCTGGACAACAAGCAACTAACCAAATCCTTTGTTCTGGATATTCCTTCTTACACTCATTTCCTAAATATGTCTCTCCCCTAATCTTGGATCCTTCTTCTTGAATGGGCCATTCTGTTAATCTTGCAAAATGCACCTCCGTGATCATCCACTCCACTCTTTAATGGACATGCAATATATACCACAACCCACTCAGAACCTTCCACTGCTCCTCTTTGCATACATGCTTCACCTCCAACTTGCTGTCCATTAGGAACAATCATAGTCAAACAGTTTACACCATAGCAAGGTAACACATTTCCAACAGGATTAATATCTTTTTCATAGTTAAAGTCAGTGTGTTTCTGGCGACTACCATCTGAAAACTAGCTTACCAATATATCCCTATTTTCCTTTCCAGTCTACTCCCACAATCTAATCCATTTCTCCTGAGAAATGTGCTGCTTGGGGTCAGTTAAAGTATTGAGTGCTCAGGTCTGACTTATATTTTGCATGTTTGCAGCCCTCCTGGTTCGAGCAGGCAAACAAATGATGCGCTCACATTCTCTATCTTAAGAGGGCCAATCATACATGTAAAAACACAAAACACTAACACAATTTACAATATTTTGGTTAATAATGATAGTCATGTAGGAGATGAGACATATGCCAGGGGAAAAGATGTGACAGGTCTGGATGTGCTCACATAAATGATTCATGGCACAAGCTTCATCGCTTCCATTTTTTAATTTGTTGTGAAGTGCTTACTTATTAATTTGCAGGTCTGTTATTTATGACACAATCTAACACTGGAGTCAGAAATAATAACAATTTAATTTTGAAAGAAAAGTATACTTAGTTTAACAAATCTTTTTCCTTTAATGAAGAACTATATTGAAATCCAACACCTGCTGTACATTTTTGAATAGCTCAATGATTCCTGAGGGAATAACTAATAATGATAATAATTGACAAAGATGAGATGGAGCACCAGCTCTGGTGGCAATTTCCCAACACAGCCCCCTTTCTCCTTTCCTCTTCAAATCTACTTCAATGATCTGAAACTTTTCTCCAAAAGTCACAAGTTTGATACTGACAATTCAGTCTATTTTATTTATACCATCTAAAATTATTCATCATAAGATGACCTAGCATTTTTTCCAATTAACAGCCATATCTTCTTCTTTTTTCATTTACATGATTTCAAGAATGGGCAGTGAACTTCCTGCTAGACTGTTCGTCAGGGAATTTTATGATCTGGGAAGGCAAATGTTAGTGCTGAAAATATCACAAAGCCAGTGATAAGAGTGTTACTGGTAAACTGTAGAAGTATAATGAAAAATTAATGTAGTTTGCAAATCTAATAGAGATACATGAACCTCAAGCCGTTATAGGGGTAGAGTCCTGGTTAAAAGGAGTACTAGACAATGAGGTTTTTTCCCGATGGTTACAGAGTGTACTGCAGAGATAGGGGAGCAATTGGGGGAGGGGTATTCATACTGATCAGCAAAGACTACTACAATTCAGTGGTATTCAGAGATCATGGCCATGAGTTACTTGGGGTAGACTTCTGGGGAAATAAAAAAGAAAAAGTCAGGGTGTTGGCTACTCCCGTAGTGGTAAAATGAATGATAAAGATGAGACTCTTGGGGAGAAACTAAATTCATATTCAGAGTTCATAACTGAGCATAGAATGGTTATTATTAGTGGGGATTTGAACTTACCAGGTGTCAGCTTGTAAGGAAATAAAATTAATAATACAAAGGAACAGAGATTTGCAAATACCTTAGTAAGGGAAGGAGGCTTTACACAGGTGGTTAAGCAAAAAAAAAAAAAAAAAACAAGGGGACCAAACATATTGGATATTTTCCTAATAAAGCTGGATGATAACCTAATCGGGTGTCAAGTAGCCGAAGAAATAAGTGATCATAATGCATTTGTGATGGATATAAAGGGATTCAGTAAAGCTGTGGCTAGAATTGAAGGGGGAAATAGTTACAATTATAAAAAGGCATAAATCTTGGAACTTAAAAGATATTTCAGGGTTAATTTTATTAAATGGAAGAATGGCACAAGTTAAGTGGAGACAAAGTGGGAAGAAATCAAGGAAATAATAATAAAAAAAAGGTAAAGAAATGTTTATTCCAAAACAGAGAACAAAGAGAAGTACAGAACCTTCTTACTATAACAGGGAGGTGAGGAGGTTAAAGAGATTGGCGAGACAAGAACATAACAGAGTTAAGAAACAGCAAGGCTATAGGGAAGTCATGAAACAACCAACCAAGGAATTAATAATGTCAAAGAAACTGACTAAGGATGAGTTTATGAAAAAATATTATTGGTGCAGGGGGACTTCTGACTTGTGCATCTAGAAATTTTTATAGCTATATCAGAAAACTGAGGGGAAGAGAGGATATTGAGACAATTATAGATAAGGATGGGGAAGAAGTAACTGAGGATTTGAAAAAGGCAGAGTTATTAAGTACTTGGTTCAGAGAGACCATTAGGGACAATAATTCAGGGGTTATATCTGAAAACGAGCCTAACCACACAGTTGGAGGTGAGCAGATTAGTAAATTTGAAATTAAATATGAAGATATCTTGAAGGAACTAAGGAATCTAAAAAACCGTAAAGGGGGCCGGTGTTGATAATATTACTATAGATGTCTTAAAGATAGTAGGATGCGATATTGTACCTTACCTTGAAACATTATTTAAATTGAGTCTGGATACTTGCTGTTTACCAGAGGACTGGAAAAGTGTGATAGTAGTACCAGTCCATAAAGGAGTGGTGACAAAAAGGGTTGAAAAATACAGGCCAATCAGCTTGACATTGGTGGTAAGTAAATTAATGGAGAGATTAATATGTAATCATATTAGAAGTGTCTGTGAGGAAAGTAAGTGGTTTTAAAGTTGGCAACATGGCTTTAGACAAGGATATTAATTTAAATATCAGTTAGTAGGCTATATGCAAGATATTTCTGATGAAATGGACAGGGGAGGTCAAGTTGACAGTGTGGCACTAGATCTTTCAAAGGGCTTTGAGAGAGTGAGCCATAAAATGGTTCTAAGTAAGGTAAAAACTATTGGAATTGATAAAAAAGTGATTTGCTGGGTAGAAGAATTCCTAAAAGGTAGAAAGCAAAAAGTTATGGTAGGAAATGCAGTATCCAAAGAAGTAGAAGTGAAAATGGGGTTCCCACAGGGTAGTGTATTGGGACCATTGTTATTTGTTACTCTAATGAATGATTGTATTAATGGTATACTGTCAGAATTTATATTGTTGGAAAGAATGATGAAGGGATGCACTAGAGAAGTAAGGGAATTGGGGTACAAAACTTTGGTCAGACCACTGCTGCAATATGGTGGTGTAGTTTGGGACCCACATTTTGAGTATCAAATACAGGAGTTGGAGGGGGTGCAGAGGAGGGCTGCTAGATTTGTGATTGGACACTATCGCAGAACAAAATCGGTAACTAATATGATAAAGGAGCTGAGTGGGATTCATTGGAGAATAGAAGGAGGGTGAAGAGAATAATGGGAGTGTACAAAGCCTATACTGGTGATGAAGCATGGAAAGATATTGGTGGGAAAATTAAGAGAGGTGCTTGGAAGGGTAAGGTTGACCATGACCACAAGCTGGCACTTGATTTCAGGCATAAGGGTGGGGGAAAATTTTCTTTCGTAGGAAAGGGTGTGAGGGACTGGAATGAATTGCCGAGAGAAGTAATGTATAATTTACCGGAAACAATGAAGGAATTTAAAAGTAAAAATTACTAAAGGGCAAAAGTAGGTTGGAAAAGGAAAGGAAGAAAGGGGGTGTGTAAGGAGATTGCCACCAGAGTGGGCGCTCTATCACAATTTTATCAATTATCAATTTATTCTTCTCATTTCATCAGAACTAAATAAATAAATAATTCATTTAATTAATTTAATATTAATTAGTCTCACTACATCCCCCTGCTAATTCTGATAAAATTAACAGTTGGCAAAATAGAAATGCAGATTATATGAGTCTGATTTAATCTTTTTTTATGTTAAATAGTCTTGCTAGAAAGGAATGAAATCAAACTTTAAAAATTTGTAGCTATGAATTCCAGAAATACTATATTTATACCATAAATGAATGATTGTAGTCATGCTAAAACTGAAACTAATTTAAAAAATTCAGAGTTACTGTTACATGTACTAAATCAGCAGGAAGTACTTACTGCCGCCTTTAGCAGTTTGGTTATTTTCTCTAATAACTGTACTAATCATTTCAGCTCATAATAGTCACTAAAACACATGTAAATTCACAAAATTGAAAAGAAGTGGAGATTGAATCAGTTACAGGAATAGTGCTATCACAGAACAACATGAGAATTGGTTTGTTCGAAATGTAGAAAAAATAACTACAGAGTCCCAGAGAACTGTTGAACTATCTAACACAGACAGCAAGATGTGACCCCATGACAATCTTAACACAAATATTATTTGAAAAAGTAATAAGAGTAATCAGAGATTTAGTTTTACCTTGGTTGTGACCTTGGCAAATGTCGAGGATGCTGAATATTCAGCGGACCTCGATGGGGTTGATTTTTGCCTTTCTTCGGTCGCTACAACATTAACACAACTGGTATTTATATGCCATGCAAGTCATAACATTTTAAGTAAACTGAAAATTAATATGAGTTTAGTTACAATGATAATCACTTCACAAAAAAAATTGATTAGAACTATCACTTAGAAAAAGAAAGAAAGAAAAAGTGCAGGTATCTAGTCTATTAACCCTTATTTTTTTGGGGGGGGGGTATACACATTTTTTGGAATGGAGGAAATACCGTTTTGTAAAGTGCTCTTGAGTTAACTGTCACTACTGCAGTGTTTGAAAGTTGCTGCCAACAGGATCTGAAATGATAAGTACTGAAGGAATTAGAAATAGGATAAGAAATAAATGGATATTCTATAATATAGGTTACCACTGACTGTGTATCTATATCTACTTTGCTGAATATCTAGCAGCTGTATTATGCATAAATTGTGTAGCAAAATTAAATTCCATGGTTTTATTTCAAAGATGATTTGTTCATGAAATTTCTTTGGCAGTTGATTTGGTGGTTGGCATAGTTTCTCTAACCAGTGAACCTCAGTTTTGGTAGGTGTTGAGTTTTGGGGTAAACAGCCACCCCAGTATGCTGTGCTTGTCTTATTATATGTCTCTAAAAAAACTTCTTGCTTTGAGCTTTGGTAAATGTTAGGTTTCTATTCATAACGATACTCCAGTTCATATTCATACAAGCTCTGTTTACTGTTTCATTATTATTGTTAATAAATTGAGTGTTTTGAGTAAATTGTAATCCATCCTGAAAATTTCCTCATATTGCTATCAAAAAGAACCATAATCAATCAGTATGGCCAGCAGGCAGGAGGATAAACTGAACTGATACCTAACAACATCCGAACCACTGGACAGAGACATCAAAAATTTACATGGATGCGCGGATTTCATGAAATGATTATAAAACAAGTTCCAGTTGTAGCTGAAAACTACTATTAACATATGCATTTACACAGTTCTTAACAATAATAGCGGAAACTGTGCATAACATTTATAGATAGCACTTGCAGTAAAACTCAGTAGAATTATTGTAACAATTGACAACAAAAAATAATAACAAAAATTAATATTTTAACATTATTGTCGACTACATTAATTTACATTTTTGCAGATTTTCTGTATTCTATGAATGATAAAATTTACTCAGCTCTGCTGGTTCATAAATTCTAATTGTATCATCAGATATTTTTTTTCTAAGAAACAGTTTGTTGATGGTGATATATTTAGCATATTTTTATAAAATGTTCAAAGGAACACACTGGCTAGTTACAATGAAGTGAGGTCACTCTTTCTGACATACAGAAAAGTAAATGACATGGATAACAATATGAATAATAATCTGAAGAACAAGAAAGTAAAATGAATGATTTAACAATGGTGACAGAAACCTTATACCTCCAATATTGATGCATGCATCAATAAATTCTTAACTCACAATGATGTTAAACCAATTAAGTGGTGATTTCCCATACATGTAAATGTCTAACAATGCTCTACCAGAGTTACTCAGAAATGGCATAGTTAGTGGTGAGGGATGTATGAAGAACTCATATCCTTTTGTGTAATCAGTGGCGTAGCTAGAGTGGGTGACACCCGGGGCGGATATCAATGGTGTTACCCCTTGAAAACTTAAATTCAAAATTAAGTAAAATATATCATCTTGTACCAAAATATGATATTAATAAAACATAATTAAATAAAAATTTATTGTTATTCAAAAATAATAGTTACTAAAATTGTAACATTAACAACATTTAAAAGATATACAAATAAACTAAAAACAATTGCTTTCACAATCTCCTATTTCTAGCTTTAACAGCTGCAAACTCGTAAATCACATTTTCAAAAATAACCATTTGAGTTACTTGATGTTCAACTGTCAATATTGTAAGATTTTAGCCTTGTGTTAATCACCGGTGATCGAAAGTAGTTTTAGATTAATTTTAACTCCTCTGAAGACAGTACCAATATAGCAACGTAGCAGAAGTTAGCAAATGCTATGGGCCCCGTGCCTTGGAGGGGGGGCCCCACATCTTCTAGGGAGAGGGGGGATCACTTTCAATAAGAGGAGCTCTACTATGGCCACGGCGAAAACCAACGGCCCTTTCTTCATATTTGCTATTTAATCCGGCCCTGTCTGAAGATCAGGCCTCACTTGCCCAATACTGTTCCGCACCGTCAAGTTCTTAGTGTTGGTGCTCACTCAATCAAAGTTTGTCTAAATGACATGATGGCACACAGGGTTATCTGACACAAAAAGCCGATCAAAAGCCAAAAAAATTTCAAACAAATTTCAAGATCCCGTATCTACTTGACTCTAGGCAAATGTCAATAGAACAACAGCCCGCTATGTTTTTTACATAAGCTTCATTACTCACCCTGTGAACAGTTGTCTTCTCAGCACATTGCAAGACACTCGTACTGTTAGCAAGCAAATACAAGAAATTATAAGTTGTACCATTTTAATTTTTGAGTGATGTTAAGTGATTGGAGTTGATTTTAATGATGGATATTGTACAGCCAGGTACCTAGAATTGAAATAATAGTAACATACATACAAAGGTATCGCACAACTTTATTTCTGTACATTTTTGCAAGTTGACTCGTTTTGTACTCATTTTTTTATTACGAAAAGTCTTAAAGAGCGATTTAGTTATATTTCCCGACCTTTCCCGGGTCTGATTTCTTGTATGATTTTAGTTTAGTGTACTATTTTGGATTTTAATTGAAAACTAGATGCCAAAAAGTGCCAATCATCTATTTATTCGAAAAAAATTCTAGCTTCTTTAAAATAAAACAAACTTACTTCTTTACTGTCACTTTAATTCATCTAAGATTTTCTTTGCTATGGGCTCTTCTGATAACAAGGTCTTTACCTGAAAAGTTATTTATGATATGAGTAAACACGAGAAAGGAAATGGTTTCGTGCTAAAGTTGGAATTAGTCGAGGAAAATATTTCGACATTCATGGCCGAACAAACGCAACAGTTCGAACAAAGCTTTTCAAGGTTTAAATTGGAAATTAAAACAAAATGGCAGGCTGCTAAAAGAACTGAGAGTGTATTTTTAAAGAAATACCATGACTGGTTACTAGGATGTATTGAAATCTCTATAAAATCCAATCCTTCCATTGTGAGTCGGCGTAGAAAATCTTTCGATGATTTGACTGATTGTATCAAATGATATCGGCAGAGATTACAGATGTTGACAAAAAATTGTCTGAAAGTTTTTCTACTGTTCTGTGAATATCATCTGGCTGGAGCAAGCTAGGGGGGGGGAGGGGGAAACACTGTTCGAAAATGTTTAAGATGTACATTGAACTGTGCTCGTGGTATCCAATGTCTACACGAAGTATTGACTGAGGGTCCTAATACAATAGAGTATGCACTTTTACCTATAGGCACTCTGTCCGAAGCAGCAGCAGAAGCTAGAACCAAACAGTTTCGAAAACTAGGGAGAGATACTCTGGAAAATTTATCCGTGTTCGGTGCAACTCAGATGTCAGTAATAGGCTTTTATTGACTTCGGATCCATATTTGAGCTACATCAGGTAAAAAAAAATGTAAATCATTCAAACGAGAAACTATTAAAATATTACTTTAATGGGACTCGAGTACTCAAAAAGAGAACGAGCCATAAAATAAAACTTCCGGCAAAGAGGGTTGGGACGGTTATTTTAGTGTACATGTATGATTATTGTTAGGTGTTTCGTAAATATTCACTTAATATGTATGTGTGTGTAGTCAAAGTATGTGTTCTGTATGATTACTCTTACTTCTTAGTTGTAAGTTCTAATACTCAAACGAAACGAAATAAAAATACAAATTACATAGAAATAATTTTCATTGACTTTTTGTGTCAAATACCCCTGTGTGCGATGTGTCATCGGACACCCGGCCATCATTGGATTGGTTTATGTTTCGACGGTGTGAACCAGTGTCGGCCAGCTGGATGTGGAGAAGCGCATATAGAGAGTTCGGAAATTTCCTTTCGCTTACTATCAAATGCTGTTTTAAAGTTATTGTTTGCCTTAAAACCAGTGTCTTTTTTTCATGCATGTTCATCAGATATTCATATTAAAAAATCAATGCTTTGCCAGAGTTGAACATCAATTTTAAGACCCACAAAAATTGCAGCCCAGATCTGCAATTGTAAAGGGGACCTTTCACACCCGAATCCCACGTTGTAACCAGACTAATCTAGAAGTACTGAAAAATATGAATTCAAACACATAATAGTGGATTAGCGTTTTTTGATGGTAAAAATAGATGGTATAGAAAACGAGTATGTTGATTTTATCATGTTTGCAAACTTAATTTTCATTACACCTACATTCGGACTGGTGACCCAAATTACTGCGTGTGATTTGGATACTAAAAGATCCCGGTTCAAATCCTGGCCTCAACTGTAATTTTTGTGGGCCTTAAAATTTACATTTACCTCTGTTAATGTGAAGATTTTAGGATGTTCTGTGGTTTGGATTTCACCTTAATCTGTAGGTCTCCTTTTCAAGTTAGGTGACTGCGATACAGGTGCACTAAGAAACTCTGTGACTAGAACTATGAGATAACATAAAATTATTATTTTTACCATACAAAATCTTTACAACCTATGTTTAAAATATGTTATAATCTCGTTCTTTACTAACAAAAAATACTGAGTGAATCAAAAAGAACCCCAAACAAAACAGACACATCAAGTGTGAAGTGTTTGACATTTCATTGTGATTATGTTGAAACATGCGAGTATCTTTCATTCCGGTACAGTGTGGTAATGATTTGTTAATACTTTGCTGGGATACTCTTTTTGTATATAAAAGATCAACCAGTTAGGTGATTATGTGAGCTGGATAAAAAATTATTTTAATGTACTTTCGTACTAAAACTGTGTAAAATAAAGTAGGGTGTCAAACCTAACTGTCATCCCCAACACTGATTCCCAGAAACAATCACTTGAAAACGTTAAAGTAGACTAAGACCGGTAGGAACGCGGGCGAGCTATGGAAAAGTGTGGACATGACCTTGAGCCGTCACTAGGCTGGCTAGCGTTGCGGTGACAGTAGAGGCCAGTATTGGGAAAGTGCAGCTCGACCTTTACACTTAGGAACTGATACATAAATTGGTACTAATTAAAATCCCAACACCCAGACGGTATTGTGATGAATGAATGAAATTTCACTCCAAGTATTCCCACAAGAAGAATATTAAATGATTTAAAATTGAAAGTTTTATATGTAATAATATGAGAATTATGGTGCTCTCTATTATGTAAATTGATATTTTTTTTTAGCGCACTAGTGGCGAACAGTAAGGTGTAACATGACACTTTTGTTGTCTGCAAGTTCTTGTTGGCTAAGTATGCCAAGGCGAAGAGTGACAACTCTACACCAACTGTCTAACTGTGAGAAAGGTCAGAGAATTTACGTGTTTTAAAAGGGTGCATCATATCGTAAAATCTCCCGATGGATTGGCCGTAGTGCAATGTCAGTATACAGACTTGTTACACAGTGATGAAAGAAAGCTCTAATACTCCTAGAGCAGGCCCAGGTTCATACAGATGGATAACAGCATGCGAAGATCGCCAAATTTTGTGAGTGGCTGTTGCTGGAAGATCCATGTAGTGGTTACAGAGAGAGTCACCCCCTCCCCGGATGATTGTAAACCAATTGCTTGAAGCTGAGTTACACTCTCTGACCACTATGCAATGTGTCCCTTTAATCTGATATCGTTGCCAGCATCTTCTAACCTGGTGTAAAGCAAAACACAAATGGACACGTGAATGGCGTACATTTGTGTTTAGAGACAAGTCTCGATTCTGTCTGTGGCAAAGTGATAATCGACGACATGTTCCCAGGTGTAGTGGAGGAACAGCTTACCTGCTGTGATTTCAGAACGTCACACAAGTACAGCCACTGGTGTCATCTTTTGGCGGCAATCAGTTCCGACAACATGACTGAGTCGGCTGTTGTTGATGGCACAATGACAGCCCATCACTATGTGTACGGGGATTGTGATACCCTTCATGCTCACCATGCAAATCACATCTTCCAACAAGATAATGCCCATCCTCATACTGCGGCCATCTTCATTCAAGCCTTGCAAGGAATTTCGATCACAATTTGGACAGCACGGTCCCCAGATTTGTCCCCCAATGGAGCATGTGTGGGATACCAGGAGTAGAGACATGGTGACTTGGCACAAACTGAGCTACAACTGACTGCAAAAGACATGCAGGCGTAAAGAGATATACCCCAAAAAGAGATCCGAACACTTGTTGATTCAATGCCGGCAAGGATCCACGAATGTATTGGTGCTAAAGTTGGGCGCATTTCTCACTGACAACTGTATCTAATGTTAATAACTTAGCCTGAGCCATTTCCATTTGTTATCATTTATTTTGGGTATGGCCCTTGATATGTCTTCAAAGTTTCCTAAAATTCTACCATTCCTGTATGAGTGTTGAGATTTTAATTTTCGCCATTGTAACTATAGGGCAACCATAAAATTCTGCTATAAATTTAAAAAAAGTCAAAAGCTACCCAATCATTTGTTATCAAAACGTTAACATAGGCTGCATTTAAATGACTTCACAACCTTGGTATTTGCAGGACCAAAGTATATCGAGAGGAAAGTTAACAGAAGTGGTGTGATCCAAGTAGAAGCAAAACCAGACCCAGATGGAGTCCTATCGGTGCAAAGCCTGGATTCCGATCCCACAAGTCGTCATACCCTGGGAGATACTGTATAGTCAGAGAAGCAACTCTACGTTAAATTCCTTCATAAAAATAGAACAGTGATTAACCCTTTGACTGCTGTTGACGTGTATACACGTCATGCTGCCTGCTGGCCCCGAGTGCTAGTGACGAGTTTAGACGCAGCCGCCAGTTTTCCCCTGAGTGCTGTTGACGAGTTAAGCCACACCCGCCTGCCGCTACCTGTGTGCTGATGACGAATATAGATGCGCCGCTACCTGAGTCCTACAGCGGACTTCACGACCCATTTCTCAATAGCCTTTTGCAGTTCTGGTCGCTAGCTTATCGTCCGAATGTTTGTCTATAGGGAGCCTAGGCATTGCTCTACAGTTCACTATTCAACAGAAATTACATCAGTCTTCTTTGTGTCCTGTATTGTATGAAGAAAATGGCAAGGTGTCATGGAGATTCTTATGAGGAGTGACACCGAGGATGAACTACTTGATTTTGATGGAAGTGATAGCTTTTCAACAGAATCGGAAGGCTGTAGTCATAAACCATACTCGTCAGCAGGGGTGACAATGCAGTCTCATGTTTCAACAAGAGATGTTAGTTGTTCTGAATATGAAGAATCAGAAAGTGATAGGGAAACGCTTACGAAGAAATTACGTCTTAGTGATAAATCTGACTGGAAAGAAAATGATTTTCGTCCAGTTAGTCACGCATTTGATGATACGCTGTTGGGAAATGTGTGTCAAATAGGGAATGTGCCAAATATTCTGTCAGTTTTCATATTATTTTTTTTTTACAGAAGAACTGATAAAATATATAGCTGATGAAAAGAATCGGTTTTATATAACCATTATGAAGAATATTCCAGAATCAGTGTATTCTTGAATATCAAAGTGGAAAGATACTGAATATGATGAAATTTTTTGTTTCATAGCTATTTGTCTTCTGATGCATCGTCTGAAAAAAATAGAAAATTAGCTAATATTGGACCAGAGATGTTCTTCTAAATACCGCAATTCTTGTTGAACTTATGTCCAGATACCGATTTTTGTTACTCTGGTGAGGTTTTGTGAGTTACTGATTGTTTGATTCTACAGTAATTTATTTGCAGAGAAACTATGTAGTGCGAGTATTTATTGTGTATCAGCCGTGAGAGGTAACACCAGGAATATTCAGCACTGGGCGGGTGGGACAGCGCGGGCCGCTCCGTCCCCAGGAATAATCACTTAGCACAGGTAGCCGGCTTCAGCATGGCAGGTAGACAATCCGCTGTCAGCAGTCAAAGGGTTAAAATATAAAGTCAATGTAATTGAAAAAACAATGGGTCAGATAACATAAAAACATGCCTTTGCTATATCTGCCGTCTTTACATAAAATACTTAATAACTGATTTTTTTTGCTACCCACCTAAGATAAACATAGCTATAGACAACCAAATATGACATTGTAGTACTGAAGACCGTCTCCATGTGTAAATTTTAGATTTCTAGCGCCGCTCTATAGCGTATAAATAAAAATGTTGTAAGCGGCTCCAATGTTCATTCAGTTTATGATTAAAGTTCAATTTTTGTTCAGGAACAGAAGTTTGACATCCCTGTCGATTTAAGGAACCCCTAAGAACTTAGGTACCTGTATTCGACAGAGAGGTTACCCATAATAGAAGTTTTCTTCTTCTCTAAATTTATTATGGAAATTGCTTAGAGTGTCATACGCTTATTTATTTAATCGCAATCATATTTGCATATTTTCGATCAGTAGAAAGCAAAGAAAACTTACATGAACCTAAAGTGCTTATTAACGTTACGATTTCGCTAGCAAGATATGCGGTTCCGCCTGTTTTAAACACATACCTTAAAAAACTGATTACCTATGACAGACGATACCATCAATGAACACTTGGACCTGTTCAGATTGACTTGAAACCTGATAGTATTGCTAGTTTAATGCACAGTTTTCCGAATCATTTAATATGTATAAATTCGAACATGAAAGATTTCATTTTGAGTATAGGTGCACTATCGACAATAGGTAAGTACACAGAGTGTAATTTGGATAACGTGAAATATACTCAATTTATTCTACACGAATCTGTCAGATGATAAATTCAAAAATTACTAGAAAATTCTTTAAGGCACTGGTGAATCTTAGTTGGAAAGCTAATGGAATTCTAAATAAGCAAAACAATTTTGAAGCATAGGTTACATGTCTTCTGACATATGCTTGGATGCTTTTTTTTTTATATTTCCAAGGAAAATCTATAATTTTTCTTTAAATATTTTTGATGATTTACAATTTAACTGTCTAATTACCATGATTTTAGCAAAAATATATACATATAAATGGGCACCGGGAGGGGGGTGAAAGGGGGTGCACTTGCTCCCCCATGCTATGAAACAAAATACACAGAAAACGATTAAGAAACAAAAATTTTATTATTAAATTGACTGTTCAAATATAAAACTTAAGGCGCCTAGGTTGTTGTCCAAATTTGTTCAATACCTTGTCAATAAATTCAGTATTATTAGTTAATAAGTGTTATATATAATGTATATATATAAAAAAAACAGATGCACCCCCCTTAAAGTAATCCTACCAGCACCCATGTATATATACATATATACTTTAATTTTAAAACTTCCTCTTTTTACACGAGGAAACTTACATTACATCCACCACCGCTTCTAACAAACCAAACAATAGTGACGGACGGCAAGCACAACAATTTCCTTTGATTGTTGGAGCTACTGAGAGATGCTCTTTTTTTTAAGCGCAAGGTGTTGCCAACAATTATACTCTACTGTAACGAAAGAGCACAACCCCCTGGATAGCATTTGAAACAGCGCTAGATCAACTTAAAGACAAATAGTCAAAACAATAAAAGTAGACGTGTTTCGACACCAAAGGATAAAAGAAGTCTATAATTTTTTATATTGTATCACTCTAATTTCGATTAATATTTTCAAAATGCGCGTGTCACCCCCAAATGAGTGACACCCAGGGCAGACCGCCCACACTGTCCCTCCCCCCCCCCCCACCAGCTATGCCACTGTGTGTAATAATGAACAACATTATGTTATATAAGAGTGGAACTGTGAATAGCTCATCTATCAGCCCTGCCAACAATCAATGCCAGCAATGAATGCCAACAGCCAACACCAACAATCAAGGCCAACAGTCGATGCCAAGGTCAATGCCAACAATCAACACCAACAATACCGCCAGTATTTAACTGTTCCGCACGATATATAAGCAACTATATCACCCGCAGGCAGCAGTCACTTGACAAAGACGGCAGAGAATACGACCGCTGAAACTTCCTGCAATACAAATGTTCTCACTCGGCTAGTTCCCCAACAAAATTTCATCAACATTATGTTAAACTCAGTTAAATAGGACCATCACAAAAATCATCATTGTTGCAAAGCTATATTATATGGAAATTTATCCATCCATCACTTGTCAAACTTTAGGACTCCCAATTTTGTGTCCACCCTGAAACTGCATGGCCATGGAACAGTCCATTATTGCAAACAAATAAAAACTGACAAATCTGCCATCTCTTCTGCCCTTCCCTCTGTAAAGTTTTGGAAAATCAAATCATTAAGAACCTTTCTCTCTCACTCTCTCTCCCTCTTGGTAAACCCTGGCATCATCTAGAAAGCTGCTTAAAGGGTAAAAATGCCAGCAAGTACCAAAAAAACACAGTATGCAAATTGTAACCTGCCTACATTCCAATGTTTACAACTCACAAAGCTGTGAAATAACATGAATCAATGCTGAACTGCAAGAAAAATGTAAATGTTTCTTAAATGACGTCAAAGTTAAATTGGCAAGATTACAAATTTAACTTCAGTGTTCCCCTGTACATTGTCATTGTGAATAATTTTGATTAAATATTGTGCTCAATGAGGTTTGTTCATTGTCAATGATTTCTCTGTTCTTCCATCTGGTGAATAACTATTACAATAATGAAAAAAATATTTAGAAATCTTGACAAAATTTCTCCATGGCCTTTGCTTCTACTGTTACTCAAAATTAGGTTGACTATATATGTTCACAAAACTAGTGAACTGAACCTTCATGTACAATGTAGAAAGTGTCAGGGTAGCTAACTCAAGGCTTGAATGGTGCAGAACAACCTCAAAAATTGGTCCATATGTGGATAGACAAAGGAATAGTGTATTTTGAAGACATATGGTGAATGGCTTGCAGCTCTATCTGGTTTAGCTTGAAATGTATGGTTGTATGGCCCCATTAAACAATTCACAGCTAGCAAGAAAGATCAGCAAATAGGTGGAACTAATAAATAAGTTTATTTGACATTTACCGACACAGCGAATTGCTGCCAGGAGTGCCAAGGAAACTTTCCTCCATACTTTCACATGATGGATCAGTTGCAGATGGAGTTTTCATCCAATTGCAGTCTATTCCAGCAATATGAATAACTTTTGTTCTATTTCATATCTGTTTAGCATACCAGTGATGGAGCAAGTTGTGGGCTGTGATAGTATAGGCAGAAAGATTTCAACAATCCCACTGGAGAGGGTAACAGAGATTTCTTCAAGGAAGGAAGAACATCAAGGGACACTCTTTAAAGGGTTCCTTCAAGTGACCTTCCACAACACGTCACTCAGTTTCAATAGTATGAGACTGGAGATTTTGAAATGGCATTAAGTCTTAAGATAATCACAAAATCAAATGTGGCTAAATCTAAAGCAAGATAAGACAGTTAAATCTGATACATTGAGTTGTTAAAAAAATCAGATGACAATAAAATATAATATATTCATTTTCCATGGATCCCAATATAAGAGACTGACTGTTGGATATGAAAAGTTGTTAATTTACAGATAAACAACTGCATAACAAAATAGGTGAATACACAAGTATATGTACTATCATAGCATAATATGTATATTAACTACATTTACACAAACTACTGGCAACAGACCCTTAGAAATAGATTCTTTGATGGTGTAGAAGGAGTTGCCAGTTAAAAATTCTTTTAATTTTTTCCTAAATTTGATCTTATCATCTGATAAACATTTAAGATCTGTTGGGAGCTTATTTAAAATATATATCCCTTAATATTGGACCCCTTTTTGAACAAATGACAGTGACTTCTAATCCTTGTGAAGATCATTTTTTACTTCTAGTGCCATAATTGTGTATTTTACTACATTTTTTAGGCAGAGTATAATTTGTGACTCTAATGGACATATATATGTGTATATATATGTTTATATATACTCAGCCACCAATCTCTAACTTCTTGAACAGTTCTCTTTAAGAAGTTCACTGCTAACCTCACACATAATTCTTATCCCTCACGTTTGTCCTTTGAATACTTTATCTCTATGAATAGAATTGCCGCACTGTGTTTTTTCATAGGAGCAAAAATATGCAAAATAGTTTCCTCATACAGATATCATCAATTGCTGATATATCAAAGACATGCCAAAACCAATTTAAATTATGATCAATTTCATACTCTCTGCCTCCTGAATGGACTGGCTAGTAAAGGGTAAACCACGTACCATGAGTTAGCCAATGCTACGAGCCGTGCGTGTTCAGAAAGGGGGGGGGGAGAGGGGCCCACAACTATGCATAAAAATATCTAAATCTCAAATATTGAAAAATTTCAGCAATTACTTGAGGTTTATGGGTACCAATTGCAATTGAGAATGTTCTTTTTACACAAATTTTAAGTCAATTAAAAATGAACTAAAATACGATGTCACTACAATGTCTAAATGATCTGGCTTTAATGAATATAGAAAATAATTTACTTAGAAATATTGATTTTGCTAGTGTTATCTCTAGATTTGACCACATATAATCACGAAAGGGAGTTTTGTAAATATGATTTTTTATTTTATATCATAAACTTTAAAGCAAACAAAGAGCCTCATGTTCATACAATAGTGGCCCCAATAGTGAACCCTGAGATACTCCACATCTGATAAATCTCCAATTAGAAAACAGTGGACCACATGAAAACATTAAAATATTCCAGTGACACTTTCTGTTTTCTGTTCAAAAGATAAGACATTTATTAACAATACTATCTAACCTATAATATTTTAATTTTTGTATCACGATCAACACAGTCAAATGCCTTAGACAATTTACAGAAAATTCCTACAGGCAGTAATTTATCATTAATTCCTTCTAAAATATTGTAAGTGAACACAACTTGTTCTGTTGAATGGGTCTTTTGAAACAAAATTGTGGTTTTGTTAGAATATTTTAGAAGGTTGGTAAACTGTTGTTCATTGCTTTCTCAAAATTTTTGAGTAAGACTGTTAGCAATGAAATAGAAAGGTAATTCGATACAACTGACTTATCCCAATTTTTGTAGAGTGCTTTAATTAAAACACAATTCAGCCTTTCTGGAATGGTAACCTGAGGAAAAGATATAATAAACAGATATCTAAGTACAGTTAAATGGAAATCCCCTCATAAGCACTAAAGTATTTGCTCTTAAGAAACATGATAACATTTCTTATTACTCCAGGAGTAGCTAAATTTACAGACATAATGCCAAATTTTTCTTGGAAGCCTATATTCATGAAATCCATAGTGTGCGTCACTGAGCTACTGGTAGTCAATGTATCGGCAAAAGGTAAATAAATGTTCATAAAATATGTCAGCAACTGCTAAATTTGATTCTACTGAGTTTATTTGATGTAAATGTATTTACTGGCATGATTATTTCTCCTGTTTGATTTCTTCCAATGTCAAGAAACTTATGTTTGTACCACATACTATTAGATTCTTTAATAACTTTTTTTTTTTTTTTTTTTTTTTTTTTTTTTTTTTTTTTTAGGATTTTGCAGTTCCACTTATAATGTGTTTTAATATTAGCAATATGAAAAGTGGGGATACACAGATGACGAAAAGTGTGACTGCAGCTGCATTCAGCCACCAGAACATCTCCTCAAGTGCAGAGACATGGGATTCATGTCAGGGCCAGATTAAAACAGTGCGGGGCCCATAGCAAATGTGAAGGGGGCCCTTGGTTTTTGCCATCGTGGGCAGTAGTAGTAGAGCAAAAAAAGAAAAAAAGTTGCCCATCTGGCCTAACGGGGAATCCATTCTAGGCATGGTGGGGCTTCCTTAAAAGGCGTGGAGCCCCCTAGAAGGTGTGGGTCACCCCCAGAAGTCGCGGGGCCCATAGCATTTGCTATCTCCTACTATGTGGCTAATCTGATACTGCTTCATGTGCCAAGCTGAAGACCTATTTTTAACCAAAGACAAAGAAAACCAAGCAGTTAGTTTCTGGGAAAATACAATTTGAAACAATGTGGACACTAAAAGTGAGTAAGTCAGTACTGTGACTATTCCTAGAGGCAATATACAGGTTGTAACAAAAATGTACGGCAGAACTTGCAGGACACACTCCTCACACGTAGATGAAGAAATTATATTTTATGAACATGGGTCCAGAAACGCTTCGTTTCCATGTAACACCTCATTGTACCCAACGCATGAAGAACAAAACGCTCGAAGCATGGGGAACATGCACCGTTGGTTACGTCTGGTTTCGTTGGCATGATCGTAGCTGCACCGCCAGTGGTTTGTTCAACATGTACAAGATGTTCAGAGTCTGCGTGTCAGGATTATGGATGGCTGCGTTATCATACGCAGTACTCCAGGGATACATCAACGCATTCGAGAACCACTACGACGGCGGGTTGATGCATGCATCAATGCGTACGGAGGGCATATTGAACATCTCCTGTGAGAAAGAGCTGCATGTATTAAGCTGGTACGTTCCTTTCTTGTGTGTCTCCCACTATTCATGCCACGAAGAAAATGCGGTGTTACATGGAAACGGAGCATTTCCGGACTCATGTTCATATAAGATAATTTCTTTGTCTACGTGTGAGGAATGTGTCCTGCAAGTTCTGCCGTACATTTTTGTTACACCCTGTATAAATTCCTTCTACAAATGCATGATGTTTTCATGCCCACAGTTACGCATTGTTTTTGTTTATTTTGAGAAGCATGACACCTTTTAATGGAGAAGCAACTTCCAAAGTAATTTAAGACAATGCTACCTGAAAATATTGCATGAGGATTACTGAGTGCTGGTTGCCAGAAGATCCTACAGGATTTTCTGGCAGGCCGACTGTGTAGACTATCCAGCTGTGCAAGAATGTTGCCCAGGGTATACCATGCCCATTTTTGAGTAACATCGAACCATCTACGATAAGACGATGCAATGGCATAATTGCGCAATGTAATAAGTTCTGTCACAACTTGGACCTCCCCATCCACAACGACATGGAAACTCAATTTCAGTGTCTTGGCAGCAAAACAACTTATATATAACAATGTTAATGAGAGAGAAGCATGGATATTGGAATGGATAGCCTCATCCCCACCAGAATTTCACTCCTTGTTTGACGATTAACAGGCACTAAAGGGACTTGAACTCCCCCATAAGACCTGGGCAGTTCTCAACAGAGTTATGTCTGGCCATGGCAGATCTGCTTCATCTCTTTTCACATGTGGAATGAGAGATTCACCGAATTGTGACTGTGGTGAGGTAGAACAAACCATCTATCACGTGACCTTTGATTGCCCATTTCAAGTCTTCAAGGGATCACCAAACGACTTTATAGACATATCAAATGAAGGGTTACATTGACTGGGCTATGTCGATTTTAACTATATTTTAATGTAAAATTTTATTAGCGTAAAACAATTGTATTGATGATTATGTGTTATGGCCACAAGAAAAATAAATAAAATAAAATATTTCATCCTTCATTCATACCTAGTGCACTGTAAAAACTTTTCCAGATTGTGGTATTAAGGCAAATTTTAAAATAATTAAAACTGATTCATCATTTATTACTCCCTCAACAATAAATTAATTACTCTTGTAGCTAGTTCCTATTAAAGTGTTGATGGTTAATAACTGGTCATCATGATCCAAACATCCATTAATATAAGGCTTAAATGCTTAGCTGAATTTTGATGCATCTAGGAAAACATTATCTATTGATGAGTAAATATTATTAATTATTCTAGTGTGAAAATTAACTACCTGAGTTAGATTGTATGCGCTGACTAATAATTCTAACATAACTTTATGGATAAGTTGTTTAAAAAATCTACATTAAAATCACCAAACAAGACAATGTTAACTACTTTTCTGCTTGAAACTGTTAATAAGAGTTCAAATTAGTTTAAAAAAAGTAAAGTTACTATTATGAAATCTAGATGGGTAACACAGGTCTAAAAACGTTAATCAAGACGATACTAGCTAATAGTGATAATGTATAGAGGAGTTGATGAGCCCATGAATTGTGCCAATTACTGGGAAAGATGGACACAGTTGAGAAAAGAAATCCAATAATTGATTATGTCAATTTGCAAGCAATAGGTTTGTTGAATCGTCCCACAGAAATTGATGATGATTCAGAGGAGGTAGAAGTAATGATAGCAACTGTGACATAGGTTAAGATTATCAAATAAACCACAGTGTGTGAGAATGCTGGGAATACATTCAAAACTGAGAAGAAAGTTAAGTAAATGCATTTGGAGTCAGTAGAATCGATATGATGACAGTTACACAAAGTTAAAACTGAAAAGAAATTTTGCGAGGCATGAAATATTTCATCGTCGGTAGTGAGCGGGCATATATGTAAAAAGTGAATTTAGATGAAACAACGAAATACTCAGTTGAGTTAATTTCCTTTCTTTAGTGTCTGCCGTCAGATTATGTTGGCCGGAAATGCGTCCGCAAGCACAGTCGGTCAACAATTTACCTACCTGACTCAAACCTGTTTGAAACAGTAACTAAAGTTTGTTTGTTTATTGCGAGTATGACCAGACCAGATTCCGTGGGCAAAACTTAATGTATGTTCATGAATTTTCTTACTGAGAAATCACCACAATGATGCTGAGAAAATAAAACCAAGGGTTAAATTGTTATATGCAATGGCAATGCTATTTTTGTGGTGAAAAACAAAGTTAAAAAGGCAGCCACCACAAATTTGTATGGCTATCACAAGTATTGGGAAACAATCAAACACATTTATTTGAAACGAATGTAGACTAAAGATGTTATAATGATCCCACCAGCGGTAAATTGAAGACGCAATGCTTAGTCCATTTTTTGTATAT
Organism: Vandiemenella viatica; assembly: GCA_031002005.1. Classification (NCBI taxonomy): domain Eukaryota; kingdom Metazoa; phylum Arthropoda; class Insecta; order Orthoptera; family Morabidae; genus Vandiemenella; species Vandiemenella viatica. The sequence continues at coordinate 80,638,950 of CM061921.1, read as the reverse complement.
GTCAATTGTGAACACCGGTATACAATAAGGAACAGATTCTTACTTTGTTTCTAAGTATGTTGCATAGAATAATCTATGGTGGAATACAAAAATGTAGTTTAAAATACTGAAATAAAAAAGGTAATGTTTGGTATACTGTAACAGATCAGGTTTGGTGGCACAATTATTTCAATTCAGGAAGAGATTTGCTAAAAATAAACAGCAAAATATCTACTACATTAAGGTAAAACAAAAATATTAGGTGTCATAAAATGTGGGTAGTTAACCTGCCTAAACTTGTACCAATTCATTGTAGCGGATACAATATAATTTTTATATAATTGAAGAAAAGTGATCTAATACGCAGTACCCACAGTAGATGTTTGGATGGCGGGCCAACAGGAAGCCGTGAATAACATCGGCGAATTTTGTTGATGATGTATGGAATCGTCAAGTGTGGTTTAGTGTATGACAGTTTAAGTCATCAAACGTAGTAGGGAAATCTTTAATGAACATGTGAATTATAAAACAAGAATACATGAGTCAATACGAGTTATTGGACACATGGAAAAATGATATCCTGCTTGTTTGCCGTGTACATAGTTGAACACACTGTGAGGCAATTGGCTTGCCTACTCTTGAAATATATTACCGCAGTTTTTAATATTGCATGTTATTAATTGTTTAGGATGGCAAGGCACATGAAAAACGAATAGGAGAAGAATCTTTGGCTGAGTGACAGCGGAAGGTGACTGGGATAAAACTTGGAGGTTTTATTTGCTCCATGGGATAAAACTGCAGTTAGAATAGCCATAAGAAGTCGAGTCAGGCAAACGATGGTTTATTAGATTACATGCTGATCCAGCAAAAGGAATTGTATGTTCTGAATGTGAGTTGTTAAACAGAAAGATACAGATGATAAAAGAAGTTGTTTATTTTATGTGCATGATGGATTTTCTTACATTAACTTAAACAACAAGTAAACTTACAATTTTGCAATCTAGTGGGCTAGAATCTACAATCTTTGGATTAGGTGAGATTGAGTCAAAACAAAACAAGAATCATATTTAAAATTAAACTGAATAATTTAGAGCATGGTTAGTAAAGACATATGACAGTGTAATGAATAGAAATTAGCAAAGAATAGATAATTAATACATGTTGAAGGATAGATTTTTCAGTGAATATTTAATTTCCTTAACAAATTAATATTTTTGTGTTCATAAATTAAAAGACTTTTTGCTTTTAATTAATACACTGATAATGGAAGTAGCAATTTTCATCTTTCTGAAATTGTCTGTTAAAGTGATATAGAATGTGTGTCTTTGTGATGTGGTATTCATCCAGCAGTGTTGGAAATTAATGTCATTGTTAACAATCATATTTCTTGAAGCATTACCTGTTAGCAAACGAAGAGTAATTTTATGAATTATTTAGTCAAAACCACAGATGGTTTGAATATGTTTAAAGATCCGGGAGTGGCCAGAAAAGAAAGTAAAATAAACAATTGTTTGCTGAATTTGGAAGCATTAAAAACAGTGATTATTCATATATAAATGCAGTCAAAGATAAAAGCAATACTTTTACTGAGGCAGAGCCAGTTTGCGAACAAAAGATAATACCGGATATAAAAGAAGGTATGGGTTCGGGAGAGGCTATATCAACCTCTTCCAACCAAATGTGAACCTCTCCATCACATGTTTGCACCCCGTTTGCACAGAAGAGGCTCTGGCGACCGAATGATTCCCGGTATAAGGAGTCACCCCCTGAAAAGGGGCGGGGGGAGGTGGAAGACAGAAGAGTGGTCCAGAGAACCATCTTACCCCAGGGGATGAATCAGAAATGATCAGCGGCATGGGGATGTAGAAGGCAATGGGAAGTCACTGCATTAAAGACCCAAAGGGTATCCCAAGGACATGTAATCCTTTCAAATTACATATAGAATGAATTCTTCTTCCTGGGTAAAATATTTCAGAGGTAAAATAGTCCCTCAATCATATCTACAGTTATGGACTGCTTAGGGAGGAGTTATCAGAATAACTAGAAACAATCTATGAGTCGGAGTGTTGAATGTTGGAAGTGTGAATAGGGCATATAGGTTTGAAAACTTCCAAAGGGAGATGGAATGACTTAAGCTAGATGTCATTGCGATTAGTGAGATTAAGTTGAAGGGTGCACAGGATTTCTGGTCTAGGGATCATAGAGTATTTAGCACATAAACAGTCAATGGAGTTACTGGTGTAGGATTTATAATGAACAAGAGAGTAGAGAAACGGGTGAGTTATTACCAACAGTTTAGTGACAGTATTATTTTGATGAGGGAAGAAATTAAGTATGCACCAACCATGTTAGTACAAGTGTAAATGCCAACTCACAGGAAGCTCATGAAGAAATAGAGAAAATATATGATGAAATTGAAGAATTAATCCAATATGTGAAGTTGGATGAAAATCTAATAATCATGGTGATTGGAATGCGATAGTGAGAGGAGGTAAAGAGGATTATACTGTACGAAGTTTTCATCTAGGAGGAATAAAATGAGCGAGGAAGCATGTTGCTAAACGTCCTGGACTCGCATCCGGGAGGACATGGGTTTGAACCCCGTCTGGGCATCCAGATTTGGGTTTTAATGGTTTCCCCAAATCACTCCAAGCAAATGCCGGGATGCTTCCTTTAAAATGCCATGGCTGAATTCTTTCCTGTTCCATGCCCGTAGTCCTTTCCCGCCTCTAATGACCTCGACGTCGACAAGGTGTAAATCCATAAGCAATCAAAAATGTTGTTATAATTTTGTAAAAAAATACAAACTAGTTGTGGCGAACACACTATTTAAGAATCAGGCACAAAGGCTATACAGCTGGAAACATGCTGAGGATACAGGTCGATATCACCTAGAATACATAATGGTCAAACAGAGATTCAGGAATCAAGTGAGAGTCTATAAAGCATGCCCAGGAGTTGACTTAGACTCTGGCCACAATCTGATAGTTATGAAATGCAGGCTGAAATTCAAGAGACTGAGCATGATGGGTAAGTGGTAACACTCTGACCTCGCGTTCGGGAGGACACAGGTTCAAATTCTCGACCGGGCATCCTGGTTTGGGCTTTCCGTGGTTTACCCGAAACACTCCAGGCAAATTCCGGTATGGTGAAAGTGGGTCTAAGAAATAATTCTGAAATAACTTCAACTGAGGTCGAATGGAATGCACTGAAGAGGAAAACAATCAAAGCTGATAAAGAAACATTGGGTTCTAGGAAACAAGCTGCCCAGAAACACTGGATCACAGAAGAAATTTTGGAGTTGATCAATCAGAGGAGAAGGAACAAAAATGTTCAGGAACAGAGCAATACAGACGTTTTAGCAATAAAGTAAACAGGAAATGCAAACAAGCAAAAGAAGTAGAAAAGGGAATGGTTGTTGGTATAACAGATGAGGCCTATCGGAAGATCAAACAAAATTTTGGAGAATCGAAGAAAATATGTATAAACACTAAAGCTGCTTAGAGGAAACCTCTTTTAAACCAAGAAGATAGAGTTAACCAATGATAGGAATACATAGAGAAACTGCATGACGGGGATTATTTAAGCAACAGTGCACTGACAAAAGAAAACCATTGCGACATTGATGACTTATGAAATTTAATAACAGAATTTGACAGAGCGTTGAAAAATCTATAATCAAATAAAGCAGTTGGAATTAATGAGATTCCTATAGAACTCCTGAAATCCCTAAGAGGATGAGGAATTGATTGTTCAATCTGTTTTGACAAAGCTGTGAAACAGAAGAGATTTCAACTGATTTTAATAAATGTATCATCTTCACACTTCTGAAGAAAGCACAAGCCGATAAATGTAATAATGATCCAACCATAAGTCTAATGCCAGATGCTTTAAAATAACTGACCAGGATAATATACAGAAGAATAGACAGGATAGTAGAAAGATAGTATGTGAAGATCAGTTTGGGTTTAGGAAAAACCACAGTACAAGAGAAGCAATTCGGGCTTTAAGATTAATACTTGAAGTGCGGATCAAGAAAAGGAGTTACTATTATTCCAGTTGTTGATTAAAAAAATCGATAATGATAATTGGGAAAAGATGTTCAAAATTTCAAGGTGCAAAATATTAAAACAGAAGAATACTTAATAATCGATTTTAGAATCAAACGACTATAATAAAAGTAGAGAATCATGAGAGACATGCATCAGTTAAAAAAAAAAAAAAGTGTGGGACAAGGTTGTAGTCTGTCCACATTAATATTCAACTTGTATATAGAAGAAGCAATAAAGGATGTAAAAGAAAAAATTTGAATGTCACGTAAGTGTTCAAGGAGAAAAATGATTTAATGATGACATTGTGCTGTTAGTAGAAGACACTGTGGATATTGAGAAGTTACTGAATGTCATTAATAAAATACTGAAGGGTGATTTTGGATTGAATGTAGTTATGAAATGTAGTAGAAATGATAGAAGTAATAATGGATTACATATAAAAATAGGATTGGATGCGGAGGAGTAAATAAATATGTAACAGTAATATTACCCTATTGACAGATGACAGAAAGTTATTAACACTGAGATTGCAGTGGATGCTTGTTTAAGTGATGATATTTTCCAAAAGTAGGGGCAGAACTACACAGTGAAACAGGAGCTCTTAGAAACACATACGAGTACTATAGGATAACAAAGGAAATGAAATGGGAAACCAAGGAGAAGTTTTAAGTAAGAAACGGTATTAGGATAAAGTGGAAAATTTAATTCAAAATGTAAATGGGGATATTTGTTGTTATTCGATATGGCAAATGATATGTCAATGCAATATTTGAAATACCATAAAGAATTCTGATAATGTTTTTATTAAATATAGGTGTAATTTTAATGTTTGTAATGACCTTGTCTGCTGAAATAGTAAAATTATGTTTTATATTCATTCAGATGTGTACACTGGAGACTTCTGGTCAGTTTTTTTAAGGTAAATAGTGGATTCCCTAAAGAGATGTTAAGTAGTGTTGCAAGAATGTGTGGTAGCAGTAAATTCAGTTGTTAAATATAATAAAACAAAACCAATAAATGGAAGATAACATTTCAAATTGTTTTAAGAATGTGGAAGATATTTTTAAAAGTAAGACACAATAAATTTAAGGAGGTAATATTCAACGCTACCAATGATAAAACCAGGCAATTAGAATGAAATAGAAAAAAAAGCATGATCTACGACGGAGTGAGAAGGTAATGACAGTTTTAAAAATCAAGGATATGTGTCACATAGGGTAATTAGCCAACCAAACTTTTTAGCATAAGTAGAGCGCTGAAGTATAGTTCATGGTCTCGAAGTGCGGAATTGTACAGAAAAAAGTGGATATTGATTGCTGTCTGAAAAAGGTGGCAACAGTACTGTTGATCACGGAAAGACTGTATGTCAAATTATAAATTAATCACAGAAGACCGTTGGGTAAAAGAAATGGACATGCCTGTATATCTTATGTGAAATATAACACATGAGCAAATTATTGATCACTCTCCATAAAATAAACTATGACAGTAGAGAATAGCAATATTCCCATGTGAGACTTTTATGAAATATAAATAACACCCACGAAACTATTGCCCAGAAATTTTCAGTGAACAATTCAATTAAAAAAAATCAGTAATAATTAGAATACCGGTATTTTATTTGCAATATTTCGTTAATGTATAAAAATATTTTACAGAAAAAAGTTAAAGAACATGTTTCAGCGTAAAAGTATTTGATTTGTATTAAGGTCTCGTCCATATTACTCAAAGTTTGTTTACCGACTACCATCCCAGGTAAATTTCGTATCCGTTTTTGTAGTCTTGTCTCGAAAACGTCCAGAACAATGGTGAACCCACGCTTTGTATCAACTTTCTACTAAAAATTACCAAAAACCCACGTTCTGATATTACCAAAATGAAACAATATTTTAATACATTTTTGATACCTTAACTATTTCATTTTACATTGGTGCTATTCAAATTTAAGGCTTTGTAGTAGTGTTTCACCAGTTTTCTATGTTATCAGCATACGTACTTGCTGCCAAGATGCCGTATCAGTCAATAACGCCCTCTTTTAGTTTGTTGTCACTTTCATGGTGGTTTCTGCCAAAAAAATCCTAGAAAGAATATCTAAGGGAACTAAGAAAGCCAAATAAATGTGAAGAGTCTGTTGTTGATAATGTTACTACAGATTATTAAAGATAAGTGGGTACAACATTATACAATATCTCAGTATATCGGTATTATTTAGATTATGCTTACCAAAGAACTGGAAAAGTGTGATAATAATACCAGGCCATAGTGAATAAAGACTTACTGTGTAAAATAATTCTTGAAAGGTATAAACCACATAGTTTAGAAAATTCAGTATTAAAAGTGCTAAAGTATGAACTGGAGTGCCACAAGTTAGTGTATTAAGCCCATTGTTATTCATAGATAGATAGATAGATAGATAGATAGATATGTTCACTTTGATCCCATGTGAGAATAATCTCGGGGATGTGGAACAGTACATACACTTATTAGTAATGTCAATATTACTATATAATTGATAATATTATTATATATTGACAACAAGTTAGCAACAACCCATTAGTATAACCAATATCTCCTGTAATCTACAAATACAATCCCGAGTTAATTAATACTTATTATGTGGAACAGTGTATACACTTGTTACCAGCATCTAATAACCAGTTATTTTCTTACCAACCAGTTACCATGTAAGGTTTCACTGTAATTTGTGACTACATATTATATTATGTTAGTTGCTATTTATGTGGAACAGTACACACACCTATTAGCAATATCAATTATATTACCAACAACTCATAAGCAGTCAATTACTTAAAAACCTGTTAATATGATAATTTTTCACAGCAGTTTTTGAGTGCATGCTATCCCATGTTAGTTACTATATATAAGTGAAATTTTGTAAACAGTGTAATTAGTTCATTTGTCAAGTTTCAACAGAAAGAAAAACCATATATCATTTTAGTAATTGTGGATAATTTTGTCACCTTCCCCTTCCATACACCATATATACTATTTTATCAGTCATTCTTAGTTACCAAATTCCAAGAAGAAAATTCTTTTACAGAGTAAAATGGGTTCTGAAGCAGAAACTCTTTCAGTTTGGACTTAAAGTAGTTGGGTTTTTGTAGATAACATTTAATTTCTGTTGGTAATACATTGAATAAGGAAGCTCCAGTAAATGTTAGCCCTTTCTGAACAATTGACAGTGATTTGTAATCCTTGTGAATATTATATTTATTCCTAGTATTATGGCTATGTATGTCAGCATTAAGATTGAAGTGTTCAGGATTTTCTACTACAAATGATAATACAGAGTATACATACTGTGCTGGCATTGTTAGAACACCCAGGTTTTTAAATAGATTTCTGCACGGTGTCTGTGGGTTTGCTCCACAAATAGTTCTTATAGCACGCTTTTGCAATTTAAATACCCTCTGTGCTTGTGACGAGTTTCCCCAGAATGAGATGCCATAAGTGAGCAGGGAATGAAAATATGCAAAATATACTAACTTTCTGGTTTCTATATTAGCTATTCTAGATATTACCCTCAGTGAAAATGTTGCAGAATTCAGTTTTTTAAGAAGTTGTTGAATATGCTGTTTCCAGTTCAATTTGTTATCTATATATACACCCAGGAATTTTGTGAAACTGCTTTCATCGATTGCTTTTCCTTCTGATAATACATTATAGCTGTCCTTTGTTTTATTTTTTGTAACAAACTGAAGTAACTGTGTCTTTTCTACATTAAGTATTAGTTTGTTGGCATTAAACCACCTGTTAATTTTCTTTATAACTTCATTTGCTGTGTTTTCGAGGTTTTGTGCTGATGGGTCTTTCAAGGATATGCTAGTATCATCTGCAAAGAGCACCATGTGTTCATTATCACCTAGTATATGTGGGAGATCATTTATATAGATTAAGAACAGCAGAGGACCAAGAATTGAACCCTGAGGCACACCACATTTAACTATACCCCATTCTGAGTTTATAACATCTCCTGTATTAACATCTTTCAGTGATACACATTGCTTTCTATTTTCCAGGTATGATTTAAACCAATGTCCTGGCTTACCACTAACTCCATAGTGGTCTAATTTACCTAGTAGAATTTCATGATCAACACAGTCAAAAGCCTTAGCAAGATCACAGAATATACCTAGGGAATTTAATTTTTTATGCATTGATTCCAGTATGTTGTTTACAAAAGCAAAAATTGCTGAATCTGTTGAAACGCCTTGTCTAAAACCAAACTGTACTTTACTGAGTAGGTCATTTTTTTGTAAATGTGCATACACCCTTCTGTACATTGCTTTTTCAAAGATTTTTGAAAATGCTGGTAGAAGTGAAATGGGTCTGTAATTCTCAATTTTTGAGGTATCACCCTTTTTATAAAGCGGTTTGATTATTGACTTCTTGAGTGAGTCAGGGAAGATACCTTCTTCAAAAGAACTATTACAAATATGACTAATAACTCTACTAATGCTGGTGTTACATTGTTTCACTACATGGGTTGAAACCTCATCATAACCAAATGACTTTTTATTTTTGAGGGATTTAATAATTTTTTCAATTTCATTTTGACTGGTGGGAAATATAGACATAGGTGCTGTTTTTGGTGACAAGGATTTAAGTATTGCTATAGCATCCATATTCCCAATATATTTTCCTTTTATTTTTTCAGCAACTGTTAAGAAGTAGTTATTGAAAGCATTTCCTACATAAGAGGGGTCAGTTACAAGCTTATCATTAATGCTTATAGATATAGGTTTATGTTCAAGGGATGATACAGTTGTTTCTCTTTTAATAATGTTCCAAACACTTTTTATCTTATTATCTGAACTACTAATCTCATCGTTTATGGCCAAACGTTTAGCTTCTTTTATTACTTTGGTTAAAATTCTACAGTAAGTTTTGTAATGTTGTCTGAGAAGCATATTATCAGTATTCCTAACTTTTACATACAATTCCCTTTTATGTCTGCAAGATGTTTTAATACCAACTGTAACCCAATTTTTGTTTACTCGTTTTTGACCAATTGGAACTAGTTTTGTAGGGAGACACCTTTTGTAAATTTCTGAAAACCTTTGGTGAAAGTAATTGAATTTATTGTTTACCCCTTTTAATTTATAAACAGTGCTCCAGTCCTCATTGAGAAGTTCATCATTTAATATTTTTATTGAATTGTTCTTTAATGGCCTAACTCTGACAAATCCTTTCTTTTTGTTACATTCATTTCCCACAACATCCAAAATATTTATTTGAGCATTATGGTCTGACAAACCATTTTCCATTGGAACTGTTTCATATATTTCTAATTTATTGTGCTCTACAAAAATGTTATCAATAATGGTACTACTATCTTTTTGTGTTCTAGTTGGGAAATTTACAGTTTGATAGAGATTGAATGATCTAAGCATTCCTAGAAGATAATCTGTCTGGTTACATTCTACAGCAAAATTTATGTTGAAGTCTCCACAGAGGATAATTTCCCTTTTAGTACGTGATAAGTTTATTAGAACCGCCTCAAGTTTATTACAAAATTTACTGAAGTCTCCTGTGGGAGCCCTATAAACTGTCAGCACTATAAGATATTTGTTTTCTAATTCTAACTGTATTGCACAACATTCAAAATCTTTTTCTATACAGTATTTACTTACATCTAACGATTTTGTCTCGGTATTTTCGCTTACATATATTGCTGCACCACCCATTCTCATCTCTGACCTGCAATAACAAGAAGCTAATCTATATCCAATAAAAGGGAGGAGACCTATTTCAGAATTCTTCAGATGATGTTCTGTCAGACATACGATATTTATGTTAAGATTCAATGATTTTTGGGTTTCTTCTATAGATATTATGAACTCATCAAGTTTGCTTGAGATACCCCTAATGTTCTGATGGAACAAAGCTATTTTAGACTGACATTCTTTATTTTTTACTGTAATACCATTATGTACATTTCTTAAATAACTCTTCCTACTCTTGACATTTGGCCTAAAAAAGACTGAGTCCTACCACCAATTACCACTGGGATGGGGTTCACATCCAACCTGCCTCTCCTGATGTTATTGGCAATCAGTTGCGTTAGCTTCTGCTTGCCCCGAACATTCAGGTGGAGTCCATGGGAGGTATGGTCACTCCGTGTTATGCCAGAAACATCTATCAAACCAATGTGTGTTCGGTCAGCCTGACACAATGCACGCTTCAGATCTGCCTGTGTACGCTGTACATGACCACGCATCCAGGGTTGATCATAACGCCTGAACAGGTCAACAAAACCAACATTGGTGTGAGTGGTGTTTTTAGCAATGTTGTCAATGTCTGTTTCAACACAATAATTGAGATTTCTGGACAGACTGTTTCCAGGACCCCCAACTATAATTATATGATCCTCTTTAGTAAGATCTTTCCCCAGGCTTGAAATTTCATCCACAACATTGCCAAGTTCTGCATTAGGCTTAAATATACTACACACCTCAACATCAGAGCCCAGGCTTGACTGTAGCATTGCACTTAACCCCCTACCGTGACTACTTCCAAGCAATAACACCTTCTTGGATTTCTTTTTTCGAGCTTTGCACAATGTGTGCTTTTTTACAGCTTTGTTGCAATGAGACAGCCCTGCTGTGGTATCTGATACATCCTCAGTTAGATTCTCCAACACCCCAAAAGTATTGGAAACTTCCAACTGAAAATTTGTAGAATGCAGGTCCTGTTGTTTCATTCCAGTTTTGGCTGCAATCCACTGGAATTCCTTAACATTTAATGCTGCTTTTTCAGCCTTCAAAACATTGAGCTCTTTTGTTAATTCAGCCACTGTGGATTCGAGACAAGAGATCCTACTTTCTAGTTCCCTCTTTTCCTTGCTACTTTTGCAAGTCAAACAACTCCAAGGAGAGTAAAGTGCATTTTCAGCTTCCATGTAGCCACATTTCGGATGAAAACGAACTCCACAATCATTACAGCTGTTTCCCTGCTTTACAACCCTGCGACAGCCACCACACTTCATGCTCATTGAGATTTTAAACAAAACAAACTATGTGCCCTTGAAGCGAGTTGTGACTTAACCTATAAATACCTTTCCTTATTATGCAATATAATTTCCACAAGACACACCTTTCTCCGTTTACCACGCAAGCAAACCAATTTTAACAATAAACCTGTTAGTAACTGCTTGTTTCCTTCACTGATAGAAGATTAATTCCCTATAACGGTTATTAGTATAATGTAAACAACACACACGAGTTTTAAACTTGTCGAACCAACACCTTTTTGAACTATTTAATCTATGATACTTTTACTACACAGTGTTACTACACTCAAATTCGCTAAACACGCCACCAGACAAATATTTCTACACGTTATTTAATATTAAAAGTAATTTAAGAGAGCTGGTATCCGTTCACAACTTCCACGAGTAAGAATTTGTGTTTGTTTTTACAAACAGAACTTAGGTTGTTTTCTGATAACATAATGTTACATAATACAATTACAACTGGAGAGTACTATTAATGGATACAGGGGTACCTAGCAGGAAATCTACGTCAATGTGGAATAAAGATAAATGCCAAAAATAGTCACAGATAAAAAAGGTATAGGGATTTTACAATTACAAATGTGAGAATGTGCGTCTAAAATTTAATTTGTTAAAGGGCTAAAGTAGGTAGGTGAGAAAGTAACTAGTGAATTCATATCAAAAACCTTCCACACCAAATCAATACATCTCCAAAGCAAAAATTATTTTCAAGATGAATAAGACATGAATTTATCAATTCAAAAACGCTTCAAAAATCTCTAACAGCAGTAATTTTTGTCAGTAGATGAAGTGATAATTTCATGTATTTGCTTCAAACTTGACTCATTTTGAAGAGTTGTCAAAACGTGTTTCAAAAATATGTGATTGAAAATCAGATCATTGTTTTTAACTACAGTTATTATAAAGGAGCACTCAAAGGAGGTTAGAAAGTAAACTCAGATATCGCTCTTTAAGTGACATCACATGTGTCAAAACCTAATTACAAATTAAAGAGTTGTTTCAAGCAGGATAAGGATTATTAAAATACCTTAAAATTTAAAGGAAAATAGTGAAAACCATAATTAAATAAGATAGATATGATTTTTTGAAATCGTAAATTTTCACTAGGAAGAAGTAAAGTTAAAACACAATAGGATAAATTTAAATAATGCATACAAATAAAAATACCTACATGCCTCAAATATACATCAAATTAAAAGGAATTATTTGATAGGCATAAATTAACCTGTGAGTAAATACTTTTAAAATTATAAATGAATAAATAAAATAAATTTGTCACTCTCAAATGTCAAAGACAAACAACGGCGAAATGAGTAATCATTCAAGGAAGGTTGTCAGAGATGAAAGTTCTTATAACAATCCATTATACAAAATAGCCAAGATTTAGAAGGATGAGATTAAAATTCCATTATACAAAATATCCAAGATTTAGGATGAGATTAAAATGGTTATTGGGGATTCCTAGAATCAGACGCATTTCCATGCGTGATTATATAGTAAACTTTAATATAGACAGATTTTGAATATTTCTGAATAATTTTGACTACAGGAAGAAGTGACAGAAAATTTTTCAATATTAACTATGAATTATTTCCTTAGGCGAGATGAAGTAATAGATTTGATAGACATTGAAACAATTTTATAAACAATCTTTTGGACATTTCGAGGAAGCTAACTTTATGTAAATTTATGAACTTTTATCTTAATGAAAGTGTGTCAGTGTGCTGTTTGTGGTAGTAACTGTATCTTCATGAAGGAGAAGAGTCTGATTTATGATCATTATTAGAAATATACTACCTGCTTAATACCAGTGTTAACTGCAAGTTATGAGAATATATTGAATAACTTTCAATTGTGACTTTTATTTCAATGAGTATATTTTCCCAGAATCTCTTGCAGTGACTGATTTGGATAGAACATAGCAAAGATGTCATTTTAAATAGTATTGGGTTAAGGAATACATACACGGTTAAAGTTTACAATGAGAAAATGTGTATAAACCATACACAGTTTCAGAACATTATCACATGTGATCAGTTCCCATCATCCTGCAATTAAGATTATCTATTTCAAGCAACACTGAATGCACTTGAGGTTGTGAAGTACTGGTCGAAATGTGTTTAAAGTTGTTAATTTGCACAATGTTTTAACCGTGATTTGATATTTGTGACTTGAGAATAATGAACGTGCTAATGTTACACACAGAATGCTTCTAAAAATGACCAATTGGATGAGAGTTGAGGTGGTTCTCAGTTTTAGGAGCCTACAGAAGGCAACAATGGAAGTGACAATGTGCTGTTTAACACAAATACATTTGATATAGTTCCAGGTAATAATTCAGAGGAAGGCAACAATACTATACAAAATGTCTAAAAATCGACAAAAATGAAATAATTTGCTTACATTTATAGGAAGTAAGAGAAACAAATATTTACTTAATGTTTTGTGGTTATTAATTAGAACAATTTGATTTGAGAGATTAATGATATAGTAACACCATTCACCCAATATTCATGAAAACTAATTCTTTGAGAATAATAATGATAAAAAAATGTTTTAAAACATTAGCTAGCAAAAGTATTTGTGTCCAGTTGGTTTTTCTTTGTCACATCTATCCTAACATAGTAATTATTAACTGAAACATCCTGTTTATCTGACATTGTTTCAATTTGCTTATGTAGGAAAATACATTTATTTTATTTCAAATTTTTTACAGATAACAAATTCAGATAATGGAAACTCAAATAGACTGTTTGCTAATAACAGAACAAATAGCAATAAATTTGTGCTATATTCAATTAAAGAGTTTTTTTATTATCTACTTACTACAATCGTTTGGAAGTAGACTGTAGGTATAATATGGAGAAAGGGGGAATTATCTCTTGTTGTAGAAATCTACAGTACCCCTTTGGAAATTTCAGTCTGTTTTTATCACAGCTATAGTCATTGCAACTACATTTTGCAAATAACATGCAAACAGTGGTATGTGGAGATTTAAATGCTGACTTTCTCAATCGCAGTAGTGATAGACTAGATTTGGGAACCTTGATGTTGTCATTTAACTTAATGGAACTTTTAAATTTTCCTACAAGAATACTAAATCATAGCAGAACTGCAGTTGATCTTAATCTTTTTTCTAGATACCTTTCAATTCAGTAATAACAGCATACTGGTATAAATGGTATCTCTGATCATGATGCCCATTTATTTTGCACCAGGACCAGTAGCATTGTAATGCAGATAAAAAAACTGACTATACAAAAGAAATTTTTAATGAAAAGCCTAAAATATTTTATAGATTACTTACTGGTAAGAAGTGTACACTATTAATACAACATTAATACAACATTTCTACCCAGTGAATTGAGTCATCTGTGTCAGACCTTTCGACGCAATGGGTACACTGATTATCAGATAAGACTGGCATTCTGAGAGCCGACACGTAGGCTCAACAACACCAACAAGGAGCCACCTGATCGTCTAGCCTTCTTGCCGTACTCTGGCGCCACAACGTCCAAGATAGGACGGATTCCAGCAAAAACTGGAATCAAGACCATTTTCCTGCCACCACCGAAGGTGAAGAACATCTTGCGCACCCCCAAGGATGACCTTGCTTTGCGGACACCTCGGGTATATAGCATTAGTTGTGAATATGGAAAGAGCTACATTGGCCAAATGGTGCGGTGTGTTCACCAACGTTGTCTAGAACATGCACGACACGTTCATCTGGGGCAGAAAGACAAGTCTGCGATGGCGGAACACAGCCTCGACCATGCCCATGGTTTTGATTTCGAAAATACCAGAGTACTGGCGCATACTGGGAGCTTCTGGAACAGCATCCTTACAGAAGCAGTAGAAATTCGTCTCGCGTCTAACCTCGTCAACTGCGACAGCGGTTACCAGCTGAGTGAAGCCTGGACGCCAGTCATCGATACTATTCGTTGACAGCGTGACCGGGACGCATTACACGGCGCGTCCAGATCAACTGGAAGTTCGGTAGTAACATAAGCGAGCAATTTTTTACTCAGGCATTAATGATCAGCTTACGGGAAAGTTTTTTGCCTTCTGATTTTTCCTTCTATCGAATGATGTGTTGATACGAGGCAGGACCCCGACTACGGTTGGTTACAAATCTGACCAATCACGTGGCAGCATGGCTCAATATGAGGCCCGCAACGGATCCGTGTTGACCCATCAGTTTGATAAACAATTTATGGTGAATGCTTTGTTCTATGATATCATCTTCGAAGGAGCGATGACTTTAAGCCCGTCCGCTTCATGCCATGTAAAACAGGACATCAAATCTAGCCGTAACTCCACCTTAGCATCTTCTTCTTCCGCCATTCACTGCCATTATTTTCTTGGCAGTCTACTATGGAGTTCTTGTCTTTCGACATTTTCTCCTGATCCAATCGATGGTTCATTACTTCTCTTTAGGTGTGTCATTTTGGTTGTCGTGATTTGATTAAATTAGGTTTTGGCTTTTCAATATTGCCGAAGCAATGTTAGTGGTCTCCTGTACCGGCCGGTTGGAACTTCATAACGACCGAGCACGCTGACCAGTGGGTTGTTGCTCGTCTCTGCTTTCCGATAAAACGCCGTAGCGAGTGCTCGGAAGCGGTCTTTAATGGTTGGAACGCCTGCCACCTCGTGCACCGCCGCAGTTGGGAAGCGCGATGGCAGGTGTAGGGCGCACTTCAGCGCCCTGTTCTGGATGACTTGTAGCCGGTTGACGCGTTTGTCCGCCGCGTACCCCTACACTGGGCAGGCGTATTCGAGAAGTTGCCTGATCAGTGTGAGATAGATCTTCACGCCCAGTGCAGGTGGAAGCGCACTGGTTCTGTTCAGCAGTGGGTAGAGATCATGCAGTCTTCCGCTGGCCCTCTTGTGTACTTCATTTATGTGTGGTTGCCAAGTGAGCTTGGAGTCGAGTGTGACTCCAAGGTACCTTAAAGTTGTCTTCCAAGGAATGTCTATTCCATGGAGTTTCAGTACTGGATCCGCGTGGTTCCTGTTCCTCGGTCCGTACTTCCTTGTGATGACAATCGCCTGGGTCTTCGCGGCGTTTACTTCAATTCGCCATCTGCGCGCCCAGGCCTCCGTCTGTTGGAGTATCCCTTGTAACCGTCTGGTGGCGATGACTCTGCTTCGGCTGCTGGTGACATAAGCTGTGTCATCAGCGTAGGTAGCCGTCTGCACCCTGTCCGCCGTAGGAACGTCGGCCGTGTAGAGGGAGTAGAGTGTTGGACCCAGGACGGACCCCTGAGGGACTCCTGCCATGATGCGCCTTCGCGTTGAAGTTTTCCCGTCGACTCTGACATGAAAAGTTCTTCCAAGCAGGTACGAACGGATCATCTTCACTAGCGGCCCCGGGAAGCCTTGTTGGTACAGTTTAAGTAGAAGCCCTGTGTGCCACACCGAATCAAACGCTCGTGCGATATCGAGCGACACGAGGGCACAGTATTCCTTGTGCAGGAAAGCTCGGTTCGCGGACTCCACGATGCGTAGCACCTGTTGTGACGTGGAGTGGCCACGCCGGAAGTTCGAACTGATGCGCGGGTAGGATGTTATTCGCCTTCAATGTAGGAGTTAATCCTTTTCAGGAGCAGCCGCTCGAAGATCTTACTGACGGACGGCAAGAGGCTGATCGGCCGATAGTGCTGTGGAAAGATGGGATCTTTCCCGCTCTTGTGTACCGCCACGACTTTCGGCGTGTTTCCACCGACGTGGGTATCTCTTCGTTAGCAGGATTCTGTTGAATAGATTCGCTAGGTACACCGAGGCCTCAGGCGGCAGGTTCCTCAAGCACCGATTTGGAATCCCATCGTGGTCCGGGTGCTTTGTCTAGCTGCAGCTTCGCCAAGCAACTAGCCACCTCCGCTGGGGAGATCGGTTCTATCTGCTCTTCACCATCATCAGCGTCGAGATACACTCGTAGACGGCGTCGAGCAGCACGCAGTTCCCGGTCATTTACTGTTTACATCAGATGGGCGGAAGTTCCTTTCGAAGCTGTCAGCCAGGGCATTGGCCTTGGCCGCTGGCTTGTAGACGAGCCCATTAACGCCGTGCAGAGGTGGGATGCGCTGTCTTCTCTTAGTGAATTTGCGGGTCTGCGCCCACATGGTTCCATCGTCAGGCTTGAGCGAGGATACGCGGGCATCCCACTCCCGGTTCCGGTGCTCAACCTAGTGCCGCTTTCAGTTCCTTCTGTAGCCTGTTAAGGAGTTCTCCTGGTCACCGGATTTCTGGTAATCTTCCACTCCTTGCTGACACAGGTTCTTGTGCCGGATAGCCGCAATTAGGTGTGGTGGAAGCCGTTGCGTGGCGACCGGTCTTCGGTTGCGCAGAGGTGTGGATGCTGACGTGGCGTCCTTGACTATTTCTTCGAAGGCGCGCAGTGCCGTATCCACGTCTTCGACTCGCTGGTTGGCTAGAGCGGTAGAGACGAGTTGTCGGTAGCTTGTCCAGTCAGTGTTGCGGAAATCTGGGTGAATCTCTTCTGTTTCCTGCCACGGTCCAACATCCACTGCGACTATCACCGGCGAATGGTCAGACGACATCCGGTTAATAGTGGTCGCGTCGATGAATCCAGTGAGGCCTTTGGTCACCGCTATGTCTATGACATCAGGCCGATAACCGCTGGCTGGGAAGTGTGTAGGCTCTTCTGGGCCCCACACACACATGTTGTGTCTGAGGGCCAGACGTCTCAGTAAGTTGCCAGCTGGGTTCTTGATTCGACTGTTCCAATCGGGGTGTTTCGCATTGAAATCACCACCGATCAGAACCTTGCCCCTGATTGTCGCCAGCGCGGTGAGGTCGGCTTCCACCATCTGCCTGGTGGGAGGACCGGTAGACTGCCACGACCGTAAGTTTACCGGTAACAGTGGTAACCTCCACTCCGACGGCTTCTATTTGCTGCATTGGCGGTAGAATCACTTGGCAGTGCGGTATTCTGCGTTTTATGAAGACTGCAACTCCTCCCCCGGCGGTGAGGCTGGTCTCGTCTGTAGCAGCAGTAGTTAGCTGCTGAAACACGGAGTCCCGGCTTGAGGTGGGATTCGCTGATGAGGCAGACATCTATATCCTGCTCCCTCAGAAACTGCCGGAACTCGATCATCTGTGAATACATGCCATTGGCGTTCCATATGCAGAATTTGAGGTTCCGTATGTGAGGTCCTCTATCCATTGTGGTTGTTACATTTGCATATGGGAGAGGCCGTAGCCGACATCGCTGAGGCATGCATACTGCTTGTCATGGTGTCGAGTCTCTGCATTAGAGTGACCATCATATTCATTATGGTATTCATCATGGTGATGAGTTGCTCCATGGTGTCTGCAGGTGCTTGTGCAGCCCGCTGCATCCTTCGCTGGATGGGATTTGGTCTGGCTGCAGGTTGCCGAGGTTCTTGTATAGCGGTCTCTGTTGGTTCCTGCAACCCCCCTGGGCTGTCAGGAGGATTTCCGTTAGGTGGGACGCCAGCAGTAGCTGCAGCAAACGTACGGTTGTCTCTGCGGTTGTTGGTTGTCTTGGCAGGTTGCCTCTTGCCCGTTGCTGCTGGCCCAGGTGTAGCTGCCAGCTGCCGCCCCTGGTCTGCTGACTGCTCATTCTTCTTTTCATAGTTCTCTCTTGTGGTGTTCGTCCCACGAAGTCGATCGCGTAGCCCTCTTATAAGCGCTGCAGCCCTTATAGCTGGCAACATGGTTGCCACCAGCAGTTGTGGCATTTGGCGGTGTCCTTGGTCTTCGCTGCGGTGCAGTTGTTGGAAGTCATGCGGGCCGGCGCATTTAACGCAGACCGACTTCATCCTGCAGTGCCGGGCCACGTGCCCGAACAGCTGGCAGTTGTAGCATTGGGGAGGCCCGGCTGAGGAGCGTAACTTCTCTGTGGTAACCTTCAGGTGGCATATACTTTCCACCTGGAAGATTCCACGGTTCGTCCACAGTATCTGGTACTACTGCCAGAAAGAGCGGCATTTCGACGTTCGTTCCTGGGCGTCTTAGTTGGGCAACAGCTTGAACGTCGTAAGCCCAAGGCAATCAGCTTCTTCTTTGAGATCGGCGACTGGAAAAGAACGTGGTATTCCCCTGAACACCACCTTAAGTCGCTTAACTTCGCCAGTAGGGAACGTAAAATACGGAGTCTGCATTTGGTCCAGTTGCTTCGTCACGGCGGAGTAGTCTTCCACGGTGGTAAACGTAAATTTAATTTTATCTCCGCCCGCTGTTTTGGCAGAGAATGGGTCTTTGGACAATCTTCTTCACCCATTCATGGAGCTTCTTATAACTCTCTTGGAATTCCACCACGATGGGCGGAATGTGTGGACTTCTGTTTCTGGGAGGCTCTTCTTCTTGTAGCGGTGCATACTGGTTTGAGGTTTCCATCCACTCAGGGCTCAGGCGACGGCAGCGGCTTGCTCGTGCGGCGAGCCAACACGAACCAACCCCTCGCTGTCGGGCAGATCTTATGCTGTGCTGCATCCAGGCGTTGCAGTCTGGCAGCTGTTAGCGGCTATTTCTTCTTCGGTGGTCTTCCTGTAATTTATCTTCACAGCACCTCCGGGCCGAGCCGTGGTACTTGGCTCAGGGAAGCTGAAAGCCCCCTTGAGATTCTTCTTGGCAGCTTTCTTGCCTTTGCTAGGCGCCGAGAGCCTGTGAAACCGGCACGCTGATTTTAGAGTTGACACCCCTCACATCATTCTTGGAAATCTTCGTCTTGTCGGAAGAAGGCGGAGAGGTACTCCTCTTTCGTAGCACGGTTGTCTACAGGGACCGTGGTCTGTCCATGTCAGTCAGCTGCGAGTAATAAGCGTTCCGATCAGAATCCATTTCCAAGTCCATTGTGGTTTGCTGGGTCGTCATAGGCGGTGGCAGTGTATTGATCCATTTGAAGCCCCACTCAAGTCCGTTTCCGTATGCTCAGTCGTCAACATTGCCGCGGATTGCCGCCGGCAAAGCCGAGTGCAGTGGGGCACTCGGCCCGCCTGGCGCGGAAGCGCAGCTAGCACTTTCCTCATCGCTCGTCATAACAGCACGGCGGCAGACTCGGAACTGACCTTAGCATCGATTCAAGCCGCAACGAGATTTGAACCCTGCTACGACTGGTTCTACAGCCGACCAATCAGAGTTTAGCAGCGGTAATCTGGTCTAGCTCAGCAACTTCGCACGTTCCTGACCTCACTTCACCAGAAGATGGCGCCGACGATTGAGAGCGCCGAAATATCGTGTAACTATAACACTCATATAACTCGGCTAGTCACCCGAGAAAATTATTTATATTCTCAACGCCGAGAAAAACTACGTAATTATGTAATTTACCTCTACGGGGAGGATATTTATTGTAAAGTCAAGCAGCTGGAGAAGTTACGCAAGAAGAAATCCAGACTTCTCAGCGCGCTCGCCTTTCTTCAGCGCTACAGGGACCAGGACACCATCCCAAGTTTTGCCGAGATTCGGCACCCGATTGATTCTTTCGCAGCGAAGAAAATTCTGCGGCGGGCCAGCTTGGCTCTAGTGCGGGAAAGGATACGGTATACCAGGCGTGAACTAGACTCCGTGTCTCAAGAACTTTTTGCCGTCCACCTGTTTCTATCAAACCACATCCACCGTGACGCCTGGGACTGGATAGACAGTTATACTGTGGCTGGAAGTTGCAAGGTTCAATGCAGCGCAACGGCACGTCAATGTGGCAAGTTCTCTCAGCTCATCCGAAAATCAAAGCCCTCCTCAGAGCCAGACATGAATACTGTTATCAATCTGAGCGGTGAGGTAATGGACTCTGACACCATATCGGTGCTATCTAAGGGACTAAATTTTGCTCCAGTACCGAAGTCCATACCGTATAGGGATATTCTTACCGGCGTTGAACAGGCCGTCCGTGGTTTGCCTAAAGAGGCTGCGGAAGAAATGAGGCGTGAAACCTGCCGTATTTTATGCAAATCAAAGTCGCCACGGCCCAACATCACAGCTGCCGAGAGGAGATCACTTCGGGCATTGCGGGACAACACAGGCATTATTGTCTTACCGGCAGACACAGGCATTATTGTCTTACCGGCAGACAAAGGTAACGCTTCTG
The DNA here is from genome assembly GCA_031002005.1 of Vandiemenella viatica. Taxonomy (NCBI): domain Eukaryota; kingdom Metazoa; phylum Arthropoda; class Insecta; order Orthoptera; family Morabidae; genus Vandiemenella; species Vandiemenella viatica. The sequence continues at coordinate 80,617,811 of CM061921.1, read as the reverse complement.
TAGTGCTTACTACGGCAGATTATCGTCGAAAGGTGGAAGATCTCCTGAAGGACGCATCCTATCGCAAGATTGCACGGGATCCTACCAACGCTGTGGTGAGAAAAACGACATGCTCTTCTTAAGAACTCAGGTCTGCCAGAAGACACAGTTAAACAACTACTACCCCGTGCTGCTGTTCCTCCAAGGCTCTATGGACTTCCCAAGATCCATAAAGAGGGTACCCCATTGCGGCCAATCGTAAGTACCATCGGATCAGCTACATATTTTCTTGCCCGATATCTAACTGGGCTGCTGACACCATTAGTGGGTAAAGGTCCTCATCACGTGACCAACTCCGCAAGATTTATTGACGTCATTAAAGAACTCCACCTGCAGCAACATGATTTATTGGTGAGTTTCGATGTGGTGTCACTGTTCACTAGGGTCCCTCTCAATGACACGTTGGCTCTACTGGAACAGCATTTTGAGCCTCCCATAGTTCAGTTATTCCGGCACAGACTCGAATCGTCGTATTTCTTGTATGATGGGGAGTATTACGAACAGGTTGATGGAGTGGCCATGGGCAGCCCTTTATCGCCAGCTATTACTGACTTCTTCATGGAGAACTTTGAAGACAAGGCACTGGCAAGCGCTCCTATGAAGCCCAGAGCTTTCTTCCGGTACGTAGATGACACCTTTGTGGTCTGACCACACGGCAGAGACAACATGCAAGTTTTTCCATCATCTTAACAGTGGAAACGAAAATATCAAGTTTACGATGGAGGTGGAAGAAGAAGGCCGGCTGCCTTTCTTAGACATTCTAATATAAAGAAAACCTGACGGGTCTCTAGGACATTCTGTGTACAGAAAACTGACGCACACAGACCTATACCTGAACGCGCGAAGCCATCACCATCCGGCACAGCGCAAGACGGTACTCACCACGCTTGTACATAGGGCGCGAGCGATATGCGATGCTGACAGTCTACCCGGTGAATTGAGTCATCTGCGTCAGACCTTTCGACGCAATGGGTACACTGATTATCACATAAGACTGGCATTCCGAGAGCCGACACATAGGCTCAACAACACCAACAAGGAGCCACCTGATCGTCTAGTCTTCTCGCCGTACTCTGGCGCCACAACGTCCAAGATAGGACGGATTCTAGCAAAAACTGGAATCAAGACCATTTTCCTGCCACCACCGAAGGTGAAGAACATCTTGCGCTCCCCCAAGGATGACCTTGCTTTGCGGACACCTGGGGTATATAGCATTAGTTATGAATGTGGAAAGAGCTACATTAGCCAAATGGTGCGGTGTGTTCACCAACGTTGTCTAGAACATGCACGACACGTTCGTCTGGGGCAGAAAGACAAGTCTGCGGTGGCGGAACACAGCCTCGAACATGGTCATGGTTTTGATTTCGAAAATACCAGAGTACTGGCGCATACTGGGAGCTTCTGGAACAGCATCCTTACAGAAGCAGTAGAAATTCGTCTCGCGTCCAACCTCGTCAACCGCGACAGTGGGTACCAGCTGAGTGAAGCCTGGACGCCAGTCATCAATACTATTCGTCGACAGCGTGACCGGGACGCATTACACGGCGCGTCCAGATCAACTGGAAGTTCGGTAGTAACATAAGCGAGCAATTTGTTACTCAGGCATTAATGATCAGCTTACGGGAAAGTTTTTGCCTTCTGATTTTTCCTTCTATCGAACGATCTGTTGATACGAGGCAGGACCCCGACTACGATTGGTTACAAATCTGACCAATCACGTGGCAGCATGGCTCAATATGAGGCCCGCAATGGATCCGTGTTGACCCATCAGTTTGATAAACAATTTATGGTGAATGCTTTGTTTTATGATATCATCTTCGAAGGAGCGATGACTTTAAGCCCGTCCGCTACATGCCATGTAAAAAAGGACATCAAATCTAACCGTAACTCCACCTTAGCATCGATTCAAGCCGCAACGAGATTTGACCCCTGCTACGACTGGTTCTACAGCCGACCAATCAGAGTTTAGCAGCGGTAATCTGGTCTAGCTCAGCAACTTCGCACGTTCCTGACCTCACTTCACCAGAAGATGGCGCCGACGATTGAGAGCGCCGAAATATTGTGTAACTATAACACTCATATAACTCGGCTAGTCACCCGAGAAAATTATTTATATTCTCAACGCCGAGAAAAAACTACGTAATTGTATTAATTACTTTGTTCAAATATTTTCTTTAAATATATCTTTATTATCTGCAAACTGTTTTATACTTTTGGGATGTTTATTAAACAGATGTATACCAGAATAATTAACTCCTCTTTATACTGTGTTTTGTGCAAGTTATTTCTGTTTCTTGTATTGAAATTGTGTACCTGTGAATTATAAGTAAACAGGTTAAAATGATCTATGACAAAGCACATGCGAGAAAATATATACTGAGAATATTGAGTTTTTAAAAAGTTGTCTGAAAGAAGTTCTTGGTTTTACCCCAGACAACATCCTAATAGCTCTTTTCTGTGCTATGAAAACTTTTTTACTTTGTGTAGAGTTTCCTCAAAAAATTATGCCATATGACATCACTGAATGAAAATATGAGGAGTACACCTGTTCAGTTAATTCTAGATCTGTTTAAACTGCTCTCGGGTGACTAGTTTATACATTCTCAACGCCGAGAAAGACTTCGTTCTTATAATTCTAGATCTGCTGTTAGAGAAAGTGTTGGTACTGTAAATGTGGCACTACTTAACTTCTTCAGTAGTTTCTCATCTATTTCAATACCAAGGAATTTTATACTCTTTGTTTCTAAGTTTGTGTTAATTTTATAGCTTACTTGTAAATCTGGTTGTGCATAATTTTTTGTTTTAAACGTAATATAATGTGTTTTTCAAAATTTAATTTTAATGAATTTGCCTTAAACCAACTTGCTGCTTCACTAAGTACTTCATTTACATTAAATTCTAGATTGCCGTTTGGTGTTTTTCTCACAGTCAAGTTATTGTCATCTGTAATTAAAACACTCTTAACGTTATCAGATAAGTTTCCAGGAAGGTCATTGATGTACAACAAAAGAGGAGGAACCTTGTGGAATCCCATGATTTATTTTCTCCCAGTCTGATGAAGTATCTTTACTTATCTTAGAATCAGAAACTCTATTCTGAAATACTAAGAAATGTGATAAGGTAAGCTAAAAACATATATGTATCAGAGCAAATATAGCATTCCAGTAATGAAAATGAAAACTATGTGGAATATAATAAAATATAAAACTGTAAATCACTCAAAACACATAAAAATAAAATAGGATTTGTACATAGTAGAATAGGAGAACTTTGTAAAATATTTAACAAACAGTTTACTTCCATTGTAAAGAAGTCAAGTATGTAAAGGGAATCCCCAGGGGGTATCGTAAGGTTTCTTCAAACTGATATCACAAAACAGTTTTGTGGTGATACTATTGTCACCAGAAACAGTCACAGAAATAAATAAACTCATAAAACAATTAAAAATTTTGAGTTCACATAGCTAGGAAAACCTTTTTTTTTTTTTAAATTAATGAAATGATGTTCACATAACATAAGTCATGTACTTACCAAGACTTGTGGTAAATTCTTAATGGAGGGTATAACTCCAAGTGGGATAAAATATGCAGTTGTAAAACCATTATTTAAAAAAGGGTAAGTGGCAGGCACGTAGGATACCTACCATCCTGTTTCTTTAAATCCAGGATTCTCAAAGATTTTTCAAAAAGCGATGTATCTTAGAGTCATAAAACATATTACATGCAATAATATTCTTACCACTTAACAGTTTGGATTCACAGAAATGTATATATATTGTATTCTTTTTTAAATCACATACTTGATGATGTTAATTTGCCATTTTGTTCCTTATGGCTTTACACCTCGTCGAGGCCATTAGAGGTGGGATGGGATTGGGAACAAGGAATGGAATGGAATTCGGCCATGGCCTATTGAAGAAAGCCTAATGGCATTCACCTGGAGTGTTTTGGGGAAACCATGAAAACCCAAATCTGGATGCTCAGATGGGGATTCGAAACCGGCGTCCTCCCGTTAGGGAGGCTGTAGCATTAATAAATTTTTCCTGCTGGATTTTTTTGATCTTCAGTATGTTAACAATGATCTAACAGTGAAAAAAAATTAATACTACAGTATGCATGGAACCACAGCTAAATTGCTTAATTTATACATGGAAAGTGCTAAAAATCTCCCTTCCTGATTCTAAAATCTTCATCAGACTGGAAAAAAAATACAATATGGCATTTAACAAGGTACTGTCCTTAGCCCCATTCTGTTTCTTATTACTCATCACTGATGTTCCTGGAAACTTATCTCAATAGGCTAAGAGAGTTTTATTTGTTGAGAACACAAAACTGACTGGAAAAAAAAAAACAAAAACAAAAAAAAAACAATAATCTGAAATTAAACGCAAAGTAGTTCTCATTTATGTGTCAATCTTGTTTAAGACAAACACATTGAAATTTGATAAAATATGTTGCATTAGGTTTAATGATAAACCTATATGCAGCAAGATTTGAATATAAATTATAATAATAGCACCATGTTGGAAAAAAGAAGTACAAAATTTCTTGGCATTCAAATACATGAGCATTTAGATGGCAAGAATAAATCACATTAGTACTGAAGAAATTAAGAATATATTTTTAGATCTAAAATTTGTTATTTTCATTAAGTGATGTTGTATGTCATAATTTTTTGGGGAATCTCTTCACAAATTACAAAAGAGTTTATTAGAGAATTACAGAAAATGGTTATAAGGATGCCATGTAGGTTAAAACCAACAACATTTACAAAAAAACTATTTAAAACTCAATATTCTTACAATGACAGTATATATATTCTGTCATGTGCATTGTCACAGAACAATATAACTTATTTGTATCAAATTCACAGGTAGTCATGTCAATACATAAATAGAAATACCTTACACTCTCCATAAAATGAAAAGTGGTAAGTAAGCAAGAGGCCAACGAAGTTACAGCCAACATGATTATAGCTGCCAGTCTGCCAGGGATACAATGGCTGTATAAAGTCCTCAGAGCAATATGGAATGATAATCAAATTCCAGAAGACTGGACAAATGGGGTGATAATTCCTATCTTCAAGAAAAGGGAACAGAAGTAAAAGTAAAACTATAGAGGTATTACCCTCCTATCCCATGGCCTCAAAATTATGGAAAAGATAGTGGAAGCCAGAGTAATAACAATATTAGAGACCATCTTAGAAGAGGAACGACATGGGTTTAGGGCTGGAAGAGGCACAACAGATCTAATATTTGCCTTCAGAATGCTGATAGAAAAATTTTTGGGAAAGAGGGAAAAAACCTAAGTTATTATGTTTATGGGACCTAGAAAACGTATACGATAATGTTCATAGATCAACTATATGGAAAGTCTAAGAAAACTTAAAATTCCAGAGTACATCATTAGAAAGATATGTACAATATTTGCAAGAGCTGTGTCAATGTTGGGGATGGTTACTCTGAATGGTTTAGTACAACCAAAGAATACAACAAGGAAGTGCCCTTTCACCTCTTCTGTTCAAAGCGGTGATTGGATCAACATCTTAAAAGAACTAAAGAGAGAGCAATCAATGAGATCTACAGCCATTGATGTTTGCGGATGATGTGACAGTATGGGATGAAACTGAAGAAGAATACAAAACAAACTGAAAATGTGGAATAATAAGTTTGAAGCATAGGGAATGAAATTGAACGAAAAAAACAAACAACAAAAAATAAAATAAAAAATAACCGTTGCACTAAAATAAGCCGAAAGAATACAGACTGTCATATAAAATTACGAAGACCACCAAGTTGTTGACCAATTCAGCTAGTGGGGAGCATAATTGCTAGTAACGGGAGAAGTGAGTTTGAAATAATGAATAGAGTAACCAAAGGAGCCAACTTCTACAGTACCATGTGGGGCTTATTATGGACATGAAGGTTCCCAGAAGAACAAAAATTGTCTTTGTACAAATCATATCTCATTCCTATTCTCACATATGCTTTGGAAACATACACACTAACACCATAGGACCTTAGCAAGATCCAAGCATGTGAAATTAAGTTTCTTAGAACGGCCTCCAGAAAACTAGACTTGGCCACATAAATAAATAATGATGAGATTAGATAAAACCTAGAGCTAAAGGAATCTGTGGAAGAGAGACTTAGGTCATCAAGACTTAAGAGGTTTGGGAATGTCAAGAAAATGACTAGTACAAGACTACCAAACTTATTTGGAATAAAGGATAGTGGGCAAAAGACCAGTGGGAAGACCAAGAAGAAGATGGACAGACCAACTGAAGGAGGACACAGAGGGAAGAGGCTGGAACTGGGAATATATCACGGACCAAGAAACTTTTCTGGATAGGAGACAGTGGAAAACGATTGTATACAACAACCATGGCTCGTAAACCACACATGGGAAACTGGAGATGGTCCCCAACTATAATGATCTTACATAAAAAATGTCATTATGATTAATACAAAGAGAGTTAATTATTCAAGGATATATCTATTTAATAAACTTTCTAATAGAATAAAAGTGTTATAAATAATAAGTATGTGTTTAAAGAACAACTGAAACATTATCATATTAGCAACTCTACTCCATCCAAGAATTTGTTCAGATAAATGAATTGTATCTGATATGACTTTTACAAAATTCAGTTTGTAAATTCAATGTTTACTGTATTTTTTTGTAACATATAATAGTTTTTTTAACTAGAGTTTTATGTAAATATATTACCCATGGCATGTACCACAATACTAGAGGTGAATCTCTGGAACAACAATAATATACACATATGCACATGTTGTTAACAAGTTTACACCAATCTGTTATTCACATTGTGTTAGATGGTTATGAATGATAATTTAATCAAAAGTTTTGAGTATCATCAAAATTAAAAGAAGTTTGGTGTCATCAGCAAATCTTCGATGATATGTGTACAAATTATTTGACAAGAGAATTAAAATAATTTTATTTGACTGCTTGTAAAATTATAAATAAAGAGGAATAATAGAAACATACGCATATTTGCATTTCCTGGAGGGTTTTAATATAAATACATTTCTATGTGCGCTATACATTCTAGCAGAACTGTTAGCGGAACTGAACGTTACTCTCTAGCGA